>VYXH01000271.1:141478-203685 GCA_013397275.1 Burhinus bistriatus
GGGGATCTGTGCAATTATGCAATTCATTAGTCTGCCTGGGCACTCTGACGCTGTGCTAATTGAGGTAACAAGGCGAGCAGTGTGTGTGTGTGAGCACATTAATGATCGATTCCTGTTCCCACCGAATTAGAGCGTTTCCCAACAGTTACCAGTCTCTACCCTGCTGGTGCCGACGCAGGTACGAAATAGAGAAACCCGGGGGTGATGGGAGCTGGTGGCAGCAGCAGCAGCAGAGCATGGCCTTGCCCCATGCGCCCAGGCCATTCCCCCTCTCCTCAGCGCCTGGCCCTCTGCTCCCACAGCCCAGGCCCCTCCACCACCCCTCCACAGCAAGGGAAGGAGGAAGAAAATAGCTACTGAAGAGTGGCATGGAGGAGCAGGGAGCAAAAAGACAGAAGAGGAGAACAAAAACTGTATTTTATTACTCCTCAGTGCAGTTTTCAAGCAGAAAGTCAAAACCAAGGAGCTGGTTGGAGCAGTATGTCAGCATTGCAGAGGTTGTGACTGGAAACTTTCTTCACACCTTTTTGACCTACTTAGTAGTGAAGATTTATGTGCCCATTCACAGCTAGAATCTCATCTTGTTTTTATAGAATAAAATGTAAGATTGCCCTCTTTAGTTGTAGACGTTCTTGTTATTGTAGATCAATGAAAAGGAAAAAAAAAAAAAACAAAAAACTCTGAAATGTTTGTGTATGATTAACAATTTATCAAGTTGTCTTATAGCTACCTCTGTTTGCTTTCTACTTGTTTAAAGATGGTTTGCAAAACTGCCCATAGAGCTGGAGAGAGAAGTAAACACTTCATAGAGTCACAGAATGGTTAGAGTTGGAAAGAACCTTAAAGATCATCTAGTTCCAACCCCTCTGCCATGGGCAGGGACACCTCCCACTACACCTAGTTGGTCAAAGCCCCATCCAACCTGGCCTTGAACGCTTCCCAGGGATGGGGCCTCCACAGCTTCCCTGGACAACCCGTTCCAGTGCCTCACCACCCTCAGAGTGAAAAACTTCTTCCTGAGATCTAATCTAAATCTACCCTCTTTCAGCTTAAAACTATTACTGCTCATCCTATCCCTACACACCCTGATAAAGAGTTCCTTCCCCATCTTTCCTGTAGGTCCCCTTTAAGTACCGTTCATACTTTACAGTTCATACTTTTAAAAAAAACAAACAATTGTAGGTATGTCTTAAATCCCAATTGTACAATTATATGCACATATCTTTAAGCTCAAAATGACGGTGAAACTGGTGGTCCTTCTGTTAATTGTTTTATTTGCTGTATCTTAATTGTACTGTATGTGGGGGAGTTATCTTTAGCAGTCACATCTGGTGAGTCATTACCACGTTTCATAGAGGATTCATAAAGATGCATCCAAGAGTAAGCAATGTTTGACAAAGATGGTATCATTAGAGATACTCCGTAAAAAAAGAATGCCTCATAGTAAAGTTTTATGCTTATGATGTTTGGATATCTTTCTATTTTTAAACGTGCTTATGTGAGCTTAGCAACCCCCAAATGCTGGTTCTTATACTTGACCTGGGAACATGTTTCAAACTGTGAGGCTTTTTTAATTAGAGTCAAATTCAGCCTGATGGACCTCTTTCAATCTTAGGTTGTTTAGGAACTATGTAATTCCTATTCTATTAATTCATTGTATATGCAGAGATGTAAGGACAGGAATCAAAGTCCAATGAAAACTGTAATGGAGCTGATTTCTTAGGGTTAAAAGGGGCCATTAAGATTAGACTAACTTCTCTCTAATGCTTCTTGTAGCTTTTGTACCACGTCCATAGTTTTAAGCTAGACTTACAGCTTGTCTTTCAGAAATCTATCCGTTCATGACTTAAAGATCTGGAGACACCACCAGAACTAGAAATATTTGTTTGGCATTGTTCACGCGTAAAAATTTGCAGTCGCTATTCTGAACTTGTCCAGCTTCATCTTGCTGTCATTATAAACTTTCTTTTGCTGAATTGAGAGCTATTACTGATTTCTTTCAACATGGATATTTTCAGACAGTAATTTCCTCTTAACCTTCTCTTAAGGGCCTAGATAAAATAGCAGGCAATCAAAAATGGTCAAAATAAAACAGGTTTCCAACTGCCATGAATGAAGTTCAGCTACACCAGGGGTGCCCAGCCTGTAATTTTAAAGATGACTTTGCCTGATACTTTTTCCCCATTGTGTCATAAAAATTCAGTCAGTCTCTGTCATCTGTTTATCCAGTCATATGATCAGAGCGTGTATTTGTTCATGCATGGGGTTCATTACATTTCTCCTTACATGATGCCTCCATCATGTGAATAAAGGTGAGATCCCCGTGTCACTTCAGATATGTCTGTGTTAAAAAGCTCTGACCTTTGCAATTCCATTTAGAAAATGGCATTGCTATGCTACTGCTGTATGTGGGGAAAAAAGAAAAGGACTTGTGCAGAAAAACAGAAAAAATTGAGTTTTGTATTAGTCTCATAATTAGTTAATCTGAAAATGTAGAGACAATTTGAAAATACTGCACGAGGCAATCATTGAATCTATCTGTATGTTGGTCTGTTTTAGGTAAATACCAATCCCTGTATTCTAAACATGTCTCTGAAAGGACACTGCAAACAGAAGAAACTTTGACCAAGTTCATACTAATTTTAGTAATAAAACTCCCTACTGGCTTCCACAGTATAGGATCAAAATCTCAATAGTTATGAAAATCATTGAATTCATTACTATTTGAGTCATTCCTTACACTTCATTTATCTTTAAAAATAACTAGTATCCAATGAATTGGGAGTAATCATTCTTCTAAAACTCTTCAGTAAAACCATGGTTTGATATTTCCACAAACCTATTTTCTTGCAGTATTAAATATCTGTTCCCATCCTCTGGACAGGCAAAAAAAGATAGGAGAAGTAAGAAGAGAAAACCTACTTTTATCACTGTATTATTACTTTTTATTTAAAAATGAAAAGCCCTGAATAATGCAGATTAGCTTCTGGTTATGTTCTTTCATTAACCTTTCTGAGCTTGTATTCAAGTCCACTGTCTGCATTACTTTTTGTGTAATTGCAACTGAAGTGATGACTATTTTAGTGTATTTTACAATCCACATCTTAGATATTATGTCAGTTTGTATTATCATACTGAACAGTTGCAACTTGCTTTCTGTATGCAGACTCAGGGCTGTTTAATTGGGATCAAAACAGCAAATCTCTTACAAGCATTCTAAAGCAAATTATTGTGTGATCCCTGTGACGTTTTGGAGGTGAGGAGTAAGGGAGGGGAGCAGTGGGAACGGTATTCAGTTGAGCACCATAACTCATCCTGTTTGGAAACCCTGTACTTATTGGTCTGTCAAGCAATTATCAGGAAGTCCGATAGAGCAATTCAATTTACGCTAATCTTAATGGGCAGTTTAATTGAATTAAGCCTTATCAGTGAGATGTATGTTAAGGTTTTGTTTTACTGCAGACTGGAGCTATTGCTGTAAATGTGATCATGTAAGATTTCACAAACTAAGCACTATGGGGCTTCGTACTTAAGTGAGGCAACACAGAAAAAAATGATTAAAACAAGTTATGATTTGGTACCAAGTGAGTGCTCCAGAATGGGTCAGTAATGTGCTGCTGGATGTGTGCTACTTGCTACTTTTCAGATGTTTGTAGCTTTGGGTTTGGGGTTGGTTTTTTGTTGTTGTTGTTGGTGGTGGTTGGGTGGTTTGTTTGTTTTTTACTTTCTTGGCACAGCATATAGTTGTGGGATCAGACTAACAGGGCTGGTCAATGAAAACCAGAATATATTCTGAAGCAAACAGACATTTCCTGAATGTAAACAGATGGTTTTGCTGTTACAGTAGTATCTTTTTCCTTCTTTAATAAATAAGTTTGACTGAATGAGACTTAGTAAATACAGAATGTAAATATTAGCTCTAATTTTCTTGTAGACAAGCTCATTTTTATTTAGGTAAAGATGGACCATACAATGGGATTATAGAATGAACAGGACTTTCAGGCAAATGAATAAAATCAGATTACAAGGAGGAAAAAACAAAGGTCAAAAATCAGGAAAGGAATTAAGGGGTCTGTATTTCCAAAGAAATACAGGAAAAAAAATTATACACTGAAGGCTAGGGAAAATCTGATGTGCTTTCCTTGATTCAAGTGCACTGCATTTACAGCTCATTTGTCTTTCCTGAGTGGTGCAGGGAGCTCTGGTAATGAGGTCCAGGCTTCATGGCTTCCCAAGGATGTATACAGCACAAGCCCATCTTCGTCAGGCATCTGGTTTAAAACTCCAAGGCCATTCAGTGGAAAGCGAACAGTGACGTAGTCTGAGAGTGCCCAAATACCCTGGTCCTTATCTTAGTTCTCATAAGAAACTAGACAACGGAAAGCAGCCCTTTTTGAGGGGCAGCGTGCGAAGGATGGAGCAGCAGAGAGTTTTTGAGGAGTGAGGAGGCTGAGGTGGTGCTTTCACTTAGAAGCTGCCCCAGATGCTTCTTTGTAGTGCTGAAAGGGAAAAATAAATGTATCTAGATCAAAAGTTAAGGATGAAAATGTGGTGCAGGAGAAGAGAGTGACAGTAAGGACTGCCCTGCAGACGTCTGAGGAACGCTACTAGAGACCTCTGCCACTCCCTGAGAAGCCATGTGGCAACAGAAGAGCCTTGCAAGAGAAAGCAGGAGCTGGAATATCTTGTAATAATTCTTACTATATAGCTTGCCTAATTATGACATTATCCAACTCCATGCAAACTAATTTGTGGCAAATTGGGATTATAAAACTCAGTGAAACTGTGGTTTATGAAATTATCAGAAATCATGACATCCAGCAGACAATACTTGTATCTTATGATTTTCTGAGAATTGCATGTAGATAAGGTTGGCTTTTTTGGTAGTTCAGTACCATGGGAAGTCCAACTGGTCTGACAGACTGGGCTTACAGGGAGATAAAGATTTAATAACATTTCTTTTACTTTATCACAACTCCAGCTGACAATTGGACAAGCTTCAGTACATTATGCTGTATCTGATAATATCTTTAGTTCATATGTGTACAGTTTAAATTCAATATATATGGTCTTCCAGGGCAGAAACTGCTTTTTATCTCCATTCAACCAAGCAGTCATCATACTGGCACAGTAATAACATCCTTGAATATTCCTGAGAAACTGAGTCACAATGCATATAATTATAATGGTGAAGTGATATTGGAAGGAATTAGGATCTAACAGATCTTTGTTGCACCTTAAATTTTAGGTATAGTACTCCTGAAAACACTCCTGATTCCAAAGATTTAGTTCACCTATATTTATATATTAGTTTTCAGGCAGATTACAGTGGCCAGCACAGTCATGGCTCACTAACACATAACACTTGTCATCCTCCAATTTGGGATGGATAAAAACCTTTGCAACAGATAAGTAATTTTTTTTTTTTTATGCTTGGTTATAACTGTGTGGCAAAACTTGTACTTTTTGATTTCCTGACCTAATAAGGCAGTCTTTTACTATCACAAACAATACATTAGATTGAATAGAGGCATTTGAATTAGGCTTACATAAAGTATCATCAGGTAGTCCAAGCTGCGAATGTGTAAAGGAATTGAAAATGGAAAAATTACATCCACTTGATGTAAGGAGATACATTTTTGGGTCATTTGAGATGTTCTCAGGGACTGCAAGTACGATATAGCAATAATGATCTTCTATTTCCTTTCGTATCTTCCTTTTTGAAAAAAAAAAAAATCAAAATACTATTATAGCTTGTAACTTTTAAGAAAACTCTGTTTTAAAATCTGTGTGCTTCCTTGGCAGGCTGTTGTCACTTGATAACACTGGCAAGAAAAAGCATAAGACAGAAGTACAAAAATGGGGGAGCAAGTTGATGAAAAAAGAATTTTGTGGTTCAAAAATTTATACACACCCACCCCAAAACCCCGAAATGTAAGGATATATTAAAATTCTGTGTATCTACACATGGATATATATATAAAGTATACAAAAGTGTGAGAAAATGTATGTGAATACAAAATAGCTTTATTTGTACACATTTATAGGAGAGTATACAGACATGCTCTAAGTGTTCAGCAAGGCCTCTCGAGCACACTGCAAACGAACAGCTATCTTCCTCCCTAATGCAACACTAAATAGAGCAGATGTTGACTTTTGATCTTGAAGCAAAATCAATTTCCAGTGGAGTTTTGCCTTTGACCTCAGTGGAATCGGGATTTTGCCTGTGATTTTATCAATTTATTCTTTCTGAAAGCCTTTGTGGTTTTTGGTTTGGTTTTTTTTGCCTCTGCTCTAGCTATTCTTTTTCTAATCCCAGATTATCAAAAATCACTTGAGCCTGAGGAAAATGTGAATCTCTCTGTATAAAGCTCATTCAGTAGTAACAGCTCTCAATTACAGAAGAATATAACAGGTTTCCCTGTAGAAGGCTCCTCCTCACAAGCAGTTTGTAAGGACTACTTAATACTCTCTGTATAAACTCTGATTTTTCTTGCAAAAACATGCCAAGTTTCTCTCCTGTGTTCCAGATTACTGAGGGAGATAAACAAGATCTCTGCTCTGATATCAAGCCACCCATGTGTTTTTTATTTTTCAATGGCCAAGTTCCCTGTAACAGTATCCAGTTCCTCGGAGTTTATGTGGTTATGTGGCACAGCCCCTCCATGTAACACCCTCCTTCCCTGAGTCACCCCCTGCTGGGGTAGCAGGGGGCAGAGAGGCTTCAGTGATGTGGGCGGGAGGAAAAGACTGTGGAAGGCACAGCAAAGTGAGAAGCCAATGAAGACATTTGGGGAGGGTGGGAGAGATGGTCCTTGAGCGCTCTGGTCAGCTCTTGAAGCCCATGAGGTGGATGGAGGTCAGAGAACAAGAGCTGGTGTCCTTAAGGTACGGCTCTCCAAAGCTAGAAGTCCCATATGGGCAAAGAGTCCAAAGCTAAGCCGTGGTCTATGATTTTAGACTCGCTTTTCTCATCAGGTGATTTGCAGCTGTATTTCACACATTACATGAAGGGTTGTGTGTAGCAGAGGAGTTTTATGGTTCTTTTGGATATGACAAAAAAAAGTTGTGGACACTTTTGCCATTAGTCCAGATTTGTTACAGATTGTCACACATTCTTTAAAAAGAAATTACCTTCTCTAGCAGAAAACACTTAATTTTTGAATAGCTGTAACTTTTCCTGGGTGTAAGGGGAACCAAGCAATGGTGCTTAAACCTTTAGGGGTATTTTTGCTTACATCAGCTAATGATCCCAGTCAAGACTGTACCTATAAGCAAATGTACCCCTCCTGTGGAGCTAAGGAAAAACAGAACAGAAAAGCTTTTCATAAATGCTAAACAAACAGAAATTATGAAAAGTAACTGTTTCTGATAATTAGCATTTTAACAAATTCTTTACTAGATGAGGCCTGTCATTGCTTTCCTGTGGTGCAGACATACAGAGTAAAGATGGAAGCAACTGCCCTTTGCAGTGCACGTCTGCCCTTTCGCAGAGTGGTGGAAAACAATTTCTGTAAGGAGGAGTAAATTGCATTGAAAATTGCTATTTTTTCTTCCCAACTGAAATTAAGAAATCGATCAATGCGCTCTGGCTCGTGCTAGACTCCTCTATACTCTCTAACCATTATTTTATTGTGAAATATTAATTTATGTAACTGAGTGGGTTTACTCTTTTTCCTCTCTTTTATTTCTTGCCTGTTTTTCATGCTTATGTCAAATTTGTCAAAGTTTTGAAGATCTTGGGAATAGACACTGTGTCTAGTCCTGTGTTTCTACAGTGCCTGTTTCTCCAAGACGTGGATGTGACAGAGGCCTCCATGTTATCAGAGTTACAAAGAGTAAATAGCTACATCATGTGGAGATGATCATAGCATCCTTATTTTAATTACTTACTAACCTTGTACTGTGTTATGGTAGTGATGGAATAAACTTACCATCATATACATGTTCAGTCATGCACAGTTTCTGCTTAATTTTGTTTGGAAAACAGGTGGAAGAAAGAATGAAAACACACTACCTGTTCTGCTCATAAAGGAGGCTTGAAATTGCATCTCTAAGCTTTCCAGAAGTGCAGCAACATGCTATTCTGCCATGAGATGTGCTCAGCCCTGCTGTAGGCACCAAGGCATTCCCCATGCTGTAAAAGGCATAGAGAGTGTGCCTAGATGCTCTATTATCTTGTGCATTCAATTAAAAAAGTTCTTAGCAGCTGCCTTTCTTTCCATAACTGACTGAGTAGTTCAAATGGCTTAATCTAACAGGTTTAACTGAAAGCTACTCTCAAGTAACCTTCTAGGCTGTTGTCCTAAAAGATGCTAAGTCTTGATTTGGAGTACAACCCTGCATAGGAAATGAAATGACCTTTAGTTTCAGTTCAATGGATTGTACAGCGAACGAAGAGAGGGTGAGTATGTTTCTTTGGGTGACAAAAGCAAAGCACAGCAAAGTTAAGTTCAAGCTGGAGCCTACTCGAATTTATCATGTTTTTATTTGCTTTCAGCTGAATTGGAGGAAACAGCCCCATTTATGAATACGTCTAGTATATATGCCCCAGCCTTTCAACTCCGTGTGGTAGTTCCACTGTGAAAAGTGAAGTGGGTTATAGAAAATATACACTGCTCCGCAGGAGAACATATTTCTCGGAACATTCTGTGTTTTGTGGTGGCCCAAAAGGAGACATATCTGGCATGCTTACATCTTTATCATGTGAAATCAATGCCTGCATCATTTTGGCTTTTTGTTGTTTGGGTTTGGGGTTGTTTTTGTATCTGGAATTCTAGATTTCTGCTTGTTTTTTCTATTACTTTTTAACTTTTAATTTTGTTCTTTAAAAAAGAACATAACTGCTAAATTTGGAGTTTTGCTGCACAGATAAAACCAGACTCACTAGAGATAAGCCTGGGGGCAGCACACCAGTGGCTGAGGGATGGTGTGCTAGTGAGGTCCTTTGGTCCGCCGTCTCAGTGGAAGTAGGGAAAGGGGATCCATGTGGCAGCAAAGACGCAAAGGTTGTTGATGTGTTAGAAACTGTGGGAGCGCCTGAGAATGGTCAGGTAGAAATTAGGGCTTCTTCCCCGTGAAAAGGTGGCAGGTGGCAGGATCAGTAGCCCAACTGAAGTGCATCTACACGAATGGGCACAGCATGGGCAACAAGCAGGAGGAGCTGGATGCCATTGTGCAGCACAAAAACTATGACATAGTTGCCATCATGGAAACATGGTGGGATGACTTGGACAACTGGAGTGCTGCAATGGATGGCTATAAACTCTTTGGAAGTTCAGCATCCTGGTTGGCATCAGAAATAGCATGGCCAGCAGAACTAGGGAAGTGATTGTCGCCCTGTACTCAGCACTGGTGAGGCCGCACCTTGAATACCGTGTTCAGTTTTGGGCCCCTCACTACAAGAAAGACATTGATGTGCTGGAGCATGTCCAGAGAAGGGCAACAAAGCTGGTGAGGGGTCTAGAGCACAAGTCTCATGAGGAGCACCTGAGGGAACTGGGCTTTTTTAGCCTGGAGAAAAGGAGGCTCAGGGAAGACCTTCTTGCTCTCTACAACTACCTGAAAGGAGGTTGGAGTGAGGTGGGAGTTGATCTCTTCGCCCAAGTAACAAGTGATAGGACAAGAGGAAATGGCCTCAAGTTGCAGCAGGGGAGGTCTAGGATGGATATTAGGAAAAAATTCTTCACTGAAAGGGCTGTCAAGCATTGGAACAGGCTGCCCAAGGAAGTGGTTGAGTCACTATTCCTGGAGGTGTTTAATAGCCATGTAGATGTGGTGCTTAGGGACATGGTTTAGTGGTGGTTTTGGCAGTGCTAGGTTAATGGTTGGACTGGATGATCTTAAAGGTCTTTTCCAACCTAAACGATTCTATGATCCTATGATTTACTGATAACAGGTAATCAACTAGATAAATAAACTTTGTAGTTAACATTTGTATTGCATGTTTTTGCAAAAAAAGTAAATCTTGAGAAAGAAACAAATTCTTACTAATGAACTTTATTGAGATGTTAACAGGACCACAAAGCTGGAACTTTCCGGCAAGTGATGCTACTCTCAGTGCAGGATGTGAGGGGAGGGAAGAGTTGTGGTTGACCATAGAAAATGTGGGAGAAGTTCAGTGTGTACAGTAATATTCAGGCTGCCTGTTCCTTTGGAAGCATGTCTGTACCAGGCTTCTGTGCTGATAACAGAGAAAAATGGTCATTAGGTTTTGTTAGGAAGCTGCTATATAGTTTGTGATTTTATTTTTTTTTTCCTTTAATTTTTTGTTTGATTGGGTTGGCTGTCAAATGAATGCTGATTAATATTGTCTTTTTTTATCTGCACAGATTCCAAGGTTTATGAGAACTCCTAGTTTTACACTGATCACAAAAGCCAGTTTAGCTTAGTTAATAAAATCACCAGATTTTAGAGATCTTCACAATGCTTAAATACAGTACCACACTAACCTGGAATGGAGCGGTCCTAAGTATTTACTATCTCCACATCTCCTGCCTCTTAGCTGTCATGGTTTTATGCTGTGCTGTGCCTGCCAGACCACATGCTCTACAGCCCAGTTGAAATACTACTGTAAATCTTTCCTCCATCGATGCTTTGCCCACTGCTTTCTCTGAACAAATGTTTTTAAAACTAGCCTGTGCAGCTGGTAAAGGAACTTTTAAATTCATTCTGGTAGTCTCTGAACTTGGATTAGAAAGGTTTTACAGGAGAATAACAGTTAATAACGTAATAATCAGGTTAACCAGAATAATCAGGACAAAAATATAGAGAAAAGAGGAAAATTATTTTGTCTGCACCCCCCTCCTCCAGTTATTAAAAAAAAAAAAAAAATAAAAAAAGCAAAAAACAAACCAAAACCCAAACAACCCTTTCAGGCTTAGAGCAAGCATGCTTGTTGAAAGACAGCAGATGGTGTTAAAGTTGGTTATGGTAATAAGTGTTGTACCTATCCTTCCCCTCTTCCTTTAGTTTAAAAAAGAAAAAAAGAGGGGAAGGGAATCATTGCGCTTCTATTTTATTTGCTGATTAGAAATAAGGAAGAATATAGTGCAGATGGAAATATACTGTCATACATGAAAGAGACGTAAGCTGGTTTTAGGGAAAGGATACACAAAAAAGACTGCATTGAAGAGCAGTCTGTTTGATGAAGCAGGTAGCCTTTTTTTCTTAGGGACTTTAAGCCTATTTGAGTAGGATTGTAAAAGCAGGAAGAATAATCTCTCTCACACACAGCTGTACACTGTACTCCAGCATTTGAACAAAAAGCAGACAGGAACACGAGTGTTTCCAAAATGTTGCTCACTTGCCCTGCTTCCCTGGAGCAGCGCTGCTCTGCTGCTGCAGCCTGCCCTCCAGAAATCCCGGGTGAAAGAGGAGGGCCGCTACTGCTGAGGAAACTAAGATTACTGATTAGGAGAGAACATAATCAGGTAGATTGAGCCTGTGTAGGGAGAAACCATTTCAGCGAGGAGGGAGGGAGCGCAGCACACTCTGGCTGCCTACCTTGGGAGAGTACCTCGCTGTTGTTTAAGGAAACAAAATTGGCCGTAATTCTCCTGTCGGCTTCTGAGAAGAGGGTGCTCTTTCCGTGCCTGTGAAGCTGGAGGGTGAATGCGTGTGTGTGTTACCTGCACCTGGCAATGAGTCTCCCTCCAGGTTTCTCCTACTTGGGAGAATGTGTTAGAGAGAAGTACCCACAGGGAAATCAACTAACCGCTTCCCCACGAAGGTAGCAAGACTCTGCGGTGCCGGCAATGCCTGGGGATGCCTCGGGTGAGTACCGGCTGTAAATGAATACAAGGAATATTCAAAAGAGCGAAGAGCAGCAGCAACGCAACCCTAAAGGCGGCATTTAGGTCAGTTGGCTGCCTCCCGGGATATCTGTGGCTGGCTGGGGTGCTGCCTGCTGCGTAGAGGGGGCTGCGGGAAGTTCCTCTGAAAGGACTCCAAAGTTAAGGGCAAATGGGACTCCTGGGAGGGGACTGACCCCGTGCAGCACCAGCTCCATTCTGCCAGATATCCATGCCTTGCATAACTTTATTTTTAAACCTGGTTCAAAACTGGTTGGAGAATATCAACAGGGTGTTAACACAGAAGGGAAAACGAACTTTTGCATGCAGCAAGCCTTTGATTAGGTCAAACAGATTTATTCTTTTTTTCCCTTGCCGATGGACGGTGCTGTGTGTTCAAATGACAATACTGAGTGTTTGCAGAGTTGTAGATAATAGATGATAGCTGATCAAAGAGGATTTAGTTGTTCTACTAAATGAGCTTCTCGTTATAGAGACAGCAGAAAGATGTAAAGTTTACTGCAAACAAATTTGGACATGGTCAAATGAATTACTCTACTGATGATATAGAAATAGCTTGGAAACTGGGCCATCGGGCGAAAACAACCTTGCATTCAGTCTACGGTAATTGCATAGACTTGTCTGCAGAGGATTGATTCTGAAAAGTAGCTATACTAACTTCCTATCTTTCAAGCCATTTGGAAATAAATCTTTGAGAGAATATTTGACTGTATGTATGTAATACAATGCTCCACTGGGGTCAAAAAAATGAATGCTAGCTTCTGTTATAAATAGGCATCTTGATGCATCGTAGCAAGTTTTGCTCTATTCTTCCTCCTAAAAATAGAGGGAGAATATGTATTTTCTCAGAAACAAGCAATATTTTTTTATGTCTCATGCAGGAAAAACTCAAAGATTTTTTTGCAGTGGTTCAAAACTGAAGTATCTTTAAGGTATTTTGAAATTAATTTTATTTTCTCTTCCTATTTTTTGCATCCTTTCCTAACTTGGAGGTATAAAATAACGGTTGCTCCATCATAAGGATGTGTAGCATTGTCATATTGGCCAGTTTTATAAATTGGTCTTTATTGGAGTGATTAAAATACCATTTCCTGTTATTAAATGGCTTTTATTAATCTTAAAGAAAAGGATGTTTTGTTTTTATTTCTATTTCAACATTTGTGCTTTATTCATAAGACACATTTCTCTGGAAACTACAGAGGCCAGTTAATGGTTTATGAGTTCAAGCTGAGCTGAATATAGCTAAGCTCTGTCTTGCTTGACATTTCATCAAAAGCTGTGTTGATTTGCAATGTTTACGGACCTATTTATTGAACCTTCACAGCTTGAACTATGCCACCGAGCTTGTTGACATTGCTGAGTTTATCTCTTGGTGCTTGTGCAATCTCAGAAGAAAAGTTTAGAGCAAATGAGTTATAACAAACTTGTCACAGTTCATAAAATATGCAGTTAGGACAATGAAGTTGATCTTCTTGTTCATTGACCACGATACATTAGAGAAATCTGAGCAGGCTAACACAATCTCATCTGGGTAGGTGAGCATGTGTCCTTCTCTGTGATACTAACTTTCAGATTTGACTGTAGCATCTTACGGGCTTTAAAAAGCAACTCATGAACAGAAAAATTATTTTCAGTTCATAGGACTATTTATATTTTAAAACAAAATCCAACTGTTTTGCAGCATGAAATAACATGATTATCTTACTTCTGTATAGAGCTTATTTTGTGAGGAGTGATATATCAAATGAGCAAACAGGAAATTGAATCAGAGGCTCATAAATACCATAAAAAAATCATTCAGCTTTTAACAGTGAGAGCATCCCATGCTCTGTGCTGCTCTCCAGAACATCCTGTCTGCATAACCCCTATTTTTAGCCGATAAAATAAGATATATTTTGCTATATAATCTACCACTATTACTGGATCAATAGTGCACATTATCATGGTTTCAGACACTTCTCTATGTAACTTGAACAGAAATAGATCAAAGGTAGTGCAACTGCCTGGCATCTCTGCAAAAGCAACAGAAAACTATGCGCTATTTATTCAACACCAGTAAAATGGATAGTTTGAGAAGTCAGGGATTCTTTTTTTCTCTTCTTTTTCTTTTTGAGTTGCAGGGGAAGCTGCTTTCCCATGTGAACATTTTCATAGCTACCATTAACTCTGTTAACATAGTTGTTCATTCTCCTTTTAGAACTGTGGGTATGCAGCCAGTTATAAACATCCAAAAGGGAAATCGGATATTTTAAAAAAAGAGTTGGAGAATTTTTCCATGTAGTTCAATGGTCTTTGATTGGATTCTTGGTTCCGTTTCAACAATGAATGAATAAAGAGTTTATGCTTTTCAAATAAAAAATAATTGCTTATTGATTGTTGAATGCAAATTGTTTTCTAAGGGTACAATAAAAAAAAAGATAGGGGTATGCTGAGGGGGAATATTTGCTTTGCGTAACTATCACTATATAATGTGGCCTGCTGAATTATCTGGATAGACTTACTAGGCTCAAATAGCTAGACAATAGAGAGCAATAAGCTCTTTCAGCAAGCAAGTCCAAGCAAGAAATTAACATTGGTGTCTTGTTCCCTCAACTGTCTGTGCATTAGCAGGTTAGCCTCCTAACTTAAATGCTTGAATTTGGATAGTGAGGAAGCCCAGATATATTTATTAGAACCTTTGTATGAATAACTTCAAGTTGTTGCCATTTGCTTAAAACAGATTTATGTAAGGAGGTATAGAAAATACCAATCAGCTCTCACAGTTACGTACAACTTCTTAACTCTATGGAAAATGAAACATACTTTGGAGAGAGCATTTAAATTAGCAAGCATCCATTGTCAGTAATTCTAAAGTTAATGGTGTTCTGTGTGCATGAGAGGGTCACCTGAAGTCAGTGTGGGGAATCTACAGAAACCCACAACTGCTTGAAATGCCTTAAAAATATTTTAATGTATTTCATAGGATTGTATCTTTCATAATGATATTTGTTATTTTATTTACATCTTATCTCTCAAGCTACTCTCTTCCTGTGCCATTTATCAGCTTGTCTTGTCTTTTTTTTTTCTCTTACAGTAGCTACATCCTATGGTCTATTTTCCTTTTTATGTGAGAATTTACCAAGAAGAAAGGCAGACACATGGGCTCTAAGTGGCTCCAGTCTGCGCTGACTCTTGTAGAGTACATTGGTCAGTGTTGTATATGTAAAAGATTCTTAATTTAGCACTCGTTAGGCAGGAGGACCAAATTTTTCTGCCTCAAGTTAAGTCTTGTGAACATACTGTAAAGCATTGGGATTAAGGACAGTATTAGATTCCAACTAAAATGTCTAACAATCTTATGTAAAAATACGATGCATGTGGGGTGCTTAAGAGTTTATGTGTAACATTGACCAAGATGTCTTAAATATAGATAGCCCCACAAGGTAATTAAAAAAAAAAAAAAAAAGTGATATGGATTCTTCTGTTTACTGTATTCCCAACAGAATGAAGAACTAACAAAAATTTCTACCTCACTTAATTTTTATTAAGCCCATCTTAAGCAATCAATATTTAAATTATCATAAATGTATACTTCTCAAATGCACTCTTCAGCTTTGCTCATAATTCAGCCCTGTGTTTTGTCAGGTACTTGACGTGTTCAACAACCACTTCTTCTGTGGCTGATGGAGAGCATTCCTTTTAATACTCATCGCAGGAATAACTATTCCTACCAAACAAAAGGGAATTTGCTGTAAACATTGAAAGATGTGTTTGACTTCAGTTTATTTAATAGCTAAATGTAGTAATGATAGACACAAGCAAAGTTTCGGGGGAAAATGTTGTGGGTTTTGCAGTCTAATCCTCATCCACCAGAACAGGACGCCCATCCCATGAAACTCAGTTTTAAAGTAAAGATTATATTGCAGGTTAGGCAGCATCAGTTCAGATAGACAGGTCATAAAGACAAGCACAGTCAGTGCAAAGCTCGGATGAAAGGCTACTGTGTTGCTACTGAACTAGCTTCTTTAAAGATTATAATAAAAAGGTCAAGCTATAATTTTTATCATTAAAAACTAACAGATATAGTCAAGGATATTCCTCAGTATGTTGTTTTTTTTTTCTTCCGTCTCAAAACAAATTTTCTGTGTGTATAGAAATATATTTAAGAAACTCACTTCCATTTTTAAAAAATTTCACTTTTATGGACCTATTTAAGAGAATAGAGACTAATGCTGATAATGGATTAATTTTTTCAGGACTTTACTTTTGGTCAAGGGAAAGAAAAAAGCTTTCTGCAATATTTTATTTCTTGCAGATAAAACTTATTTAGCCTAACAGAATCAGGGGAGTATCATTGTCTGCCTGTTTCAGAGGAAGTTATGAAATAAGGGGGAGTAAGCAAATTTCTTGAGGCAAATGTACAATAAAACTATCAAAATAAATAATTGGAGATAAATTTCTCAAACTACCTCCATGTTATAGAAAGAACCAAAAGGACAAGAGATTTCAAAACCAAGCCAATAGTTTCTCTAACTTTTTTGCTCTTCAGGCAAGTTGCCATCACGCCAGTTTTATACTATTGTAGTTTATAAAGGCACAAGTTCTGTTTTGTACAGTATTTAAAATATAAACACTTCAGGCAGAGGCTACTCTTTCTGCTTGTTTTGTGTTGTCTAGATCAGTAGACAGCAAGCCCCCTAAGTGCTAGTAGGAAGTGAAAACATTATGAATAATAAAACATAAAATTTAAAAAATAATAGCTCTATCAAAATCCTAGTTCACATGAACTGACGAGGATAGGATGGGCTATGAAAACTTGACTATGATATGTACAATGAGTATATGGTTTTCCAGGGTTGTAGCAAGGCAAACTGGTTGTGACTCTTCTGCTGACTTCCACAAGCATGTAAGATTCATTTATTTGTTTGAGATTATTTTTTTATGAGGCTGCTTTTTTCCAATTTACTCCCTAATTTTTGCTAATCTTTGCCATGTGTGCCCTTAAATAAAGACTTGCTTCTCCCTTCTAAATGGTCTGCTTGAAGACTTTACATAATTGTGCTATAACAATATCATGGTTTTGAGATGTCTGGGGTTTTTTGTTGCTAAGATCCATGGTCAGTGGAAGATCTGTGGTCAGAATACTTCAAGATAGTCTAGAAGTATGCTGTCCTTTATTAAAAAAAACCTTTGCTCTCACTTTTTTTTTCCAGTGAACTGGCAAAACCTGTTGATTTTGAGAACACAAATGTAAAGCCTCTTTGTTCATTCAGGATTTTGTTCTGAGAAGGTAGTGCTAGGTCACAAGATGCTATGTTTAGAGGCAGGTTTCTGGGTTAATCTCTGCATCTATAATATCAGCTAATTTTGTTTATATTTTTTATATGTGCTTCCTGACTGAAACAAAATAACAAGAAAAGATGTGTACAACAATGAAGAGGTAAAAGCCCACACCTGTTAGAATTATTTTTATTTTTTTTTAATCTGAAGAAGTCCTGAGATATTCAGAAATGGTGAGGATTAAGCAAAATGCTCTTTGGTAGAATTAATTGTGGCCTGGAAAAGACTGAAGGCACACATATACATAGGGAAGAGGGTATGAATTTGTTTGTTGGTATGATTAATGAAGTGTCACCTGTAGACAGGAGTATTGGTAATTACTGGAGGCACTTTAGCCCTAGTCACAGGTGACTTGCAGTGCATCCATGGTTAGAATTACTCTTTCTAAATGATCCAGATAATTCAGATACTGTGCTTTTACCATTTACCTCCGCACTACATATTGTGTATTCATTGGGTCTTCTAGATTCAAAGCTTTAAGCAAAAATATTAATCTTATTAATTCCTTGTTAAAATAGTCTTTGTCTAGTGCCACTAATCAGACTGTGATCTCCACTGACTTTTTCTCCAGCTCAGGACCCGAGCGAGCTCTGGGCAGCTGCTCTGAAAAGCTGTAAACTGAATCACTGTCAGTGGCTGGTCCTGCTCTTTCCTCTCTCCCCCTGTCCTCCTCCCTGCCTTTTCCCCAACAAGGGCTGGCTGGGCAGTGGTGTCTGAGGGTGCTCCTCAGTTGCCAACAAGGTACAGCCACCCACATCCAAGTCACTCTGGTCCGTGGTTTGGAACAGGCCTTTGCTGCCCGGCACAGTTGAGCTGGAGGGGTGAGCGTGGCTGTGGCAGACTGAGAACTGCCCAGAAATCCCCAGGAGTTATTTGAATCCTCCCAGATTTTCAACCGCTGGCAACAAAAGTTACTGCTTCTCTGATGTTGGGACTTCTCCAGCAACAAAATTAAATTTCGTGTTAGTGATGAGAAGAAAATAAATTACTTTATCCTTCACCTTTGGAAAGGGGAAACTAAATCTTGGTTGTACTTCTGAGAACCTTTTGAGTCAGTTTGCTCAGCCCTCATAGAGAAGTGAAGACTTTGCAGCCATATCAAGTTACTTTATCTTTTGCGGCTTTTCCTTTTCCTAGAGGGCTGATTTTTCTCAGCAGTGAGTTCCCCAACTGACTAGAGTCATATTTTATCATTTTGATGAAATTTCCACAGTCTCAGAGAGCTTTACTGCATACCTCATTCAAACCTTGTTAGTGTCCTGCATTGCACTTAGCTGTAGCTGTGTCAACAGAGGTCTGTGATGAAAGGAGATCCAAGTCTTCAAAGATGTTATTAAGATCACTATGGGCTATGTTAGCAGAAGTATGACAGTGCAGTCTTTGGAACACTTACATTTACATTCTTAACTGTTTATGAAGTACAGCAGGCAAAATTTTGTAACAGTTTGTACTAGAGTGATGTAACTTGAAGCTTAATCCTAGGAAATTCTGAGCAAGCTCTTCAGGGTCAAACAACTGAATTTGTCTAGACTTCTACCTTGTTTTCTGTTTGAACTGGATTTATACAATTGATTCCCATTTTTGCCTTATAGCAAAAGGAATCAGGGAGAGAAATACCATTTGAGGTAAAGCCCCTGTTGTGATCATTTGAGTTATTAAAATACTTGTGAAGTATTGGCATTGACAAGTAGGAAGTTCCATCTCCCCCTTAAAACATAGTAGATGTTTTGGTGATTTGTAGTACTAGTTGTCAAGTTATCTGATGTATTTTATAGAAGCAGTAGGAATAACTTTAAAAATGGTAAAACTGCTTTTTGTTTTAAGAGGTTTCTCCCACCATTCTTTGGAAACTCAGAAAAAGAGAATTTATTGAGAGATTTAAGAAGAAAAACAATCTATAGAGTTTTAGTAGCATGGCAAAATTGTGTCAGGAACATGGATCCATGGCACACCATCAGAAAGTGATGCCTCCTCTCAAGTCAGCTCTGCTGAGACCTAGCTGGAGTGCAGTCTCTGCTTTTGATATCCCCCACAGACACAGGTGTACTGGAGCAAGTCCAGATCAGGGCTGACAGGATGGTTGGGGGCTGGAGCACATGACATGGAAGAGCTGGGTTTGTTTATCTTTCAGAATAAGGCTGGGTGAGAGGGATGTCCATCTACAACTGCCTGTCTGGAGGTTTGTAGAGAAGAGATAAACACTTCTTAGAGGTACATGGCAATAGGACAAGATGCAAAGGATGTGAGTTGGAAGAAAGGAAATTCAGCTGAAGTATAAGGAAAACTTGTTCTCGGTGGTTGGTCACTGGAATGGATTGTACAGAGACATTGTGGGATCTCCATTGCTGGAGACAGTCAAAACCCATTTGAACATAGCATTGAACAATCTGTTCTTGCAGCCTTCCCTGGCTATGGAACTTGGACAAGGGGACCTCAGGAGGTCCCTTCCAGCCTCAGCTGTTCTGCAGTTCTAAGCTTTACTGTTTGTATTAAGACCTTAACATTGCACAGTACTTCTTGTTAAAATATCACTTGGGCTTTTTTTTGATGAATGCAGATTCTTAGAGCAAGAAATGTCTTTTTAGCAATTGGATCTATTCCTGGAGAGAGGGAAGAAAATTGTGATAGAAAAATCAGTCTGAAAATCAAATAGCTCTGGCTAAATCTTGTGATGCTTTCATGCTTATTAATTTTTTTTTTAAAAGAAGTCAGTGACATTTGAATCTCAGACAAATTTTGAAGCAAAATTTTCCAGAGTTGGAGAAAAAAGGATGAATAATTGTAAATTATTTTTCAAATTCCATGATTGACTAGTATTGCCACTTTGCACAGGTAGCAAATTTAAATTTCATCACAGTGTAAAGAACAGAGGACTGAGTGTGTCGCAGTGTGCAATAAATCTTTATGTGCAAGGGCAGACATCATTGATCTGTATTTCATTAAACCTTTGAAGCTTAACCCAGATCAGTATCCTGAGCAGAGCAAAATGTAAACATTTTGTAAGAGAAATGCTTTGAAAGAAATCTGTTACCAAAGTCTTCATCTTTTAATTTTTGTTCCTTAGCAGCTGGTCCTTAGTCTATCTAATTGCATTATAATGGCTTTATGCTGCACCAGATGCTAAAGGGATAACGTTTTTCTTTCTTAGATAGGAATGCGGTCTCTAAATCTGGAATTCTGTTTTGTGGTTGTCCCTGTGTTAAGCTATGCCACAAGCAAACCGCAGGTACTGGATTCTGATTTTATATTAAATAAAACCAAATCCTTTTGAACCTCCTTGAGAAATAGAAATAAAATATCTCTCAAATTGACAGAATTTTGTTTGTGACTTAATTTATAAGTATTTCAACCTTTGTTCTAAGAGCAAAAATAATGATTTACGTCCTGTCATTACGAGTGTTTGCTACAATGCACTAGCTTGTTTCCTTTCCTATTTATCAGTCTTTATTAAGTTGTTCTTGATAGAAGCATGGCTAGAGATATGCAGCGGTCTAATTTATTATGCTGCATGGAATAAGGTTTTATGAGAAGGAAGCAATCTGTCTTTATGGCTAATTGCAGGGGCAATCATAACTCATGGAGGCTATGATCACATTATAAGTTTCCTCAGCCATCCTTGCCAGGATCTTATTTAAAAGAAAAAAAGGAAATAGGAAATAAAAAAGAAAAGAAGAAAGAGTTAAGAGTGTCATTGCACTTTCAGTCAGTGCAGATTTATTGTTATTGAAGAAGGCTTCTTCCTTTCAGATGTGATTGTTCTATATGCCCTGTTTGCAAAAAAAGTAACTTCATAGCAGCTCACTTTAAAAGCTTAAAAGGAATCTTTAAATTTGAAAATGGAAAACTAATTTTTACTAAATGGAATTCTTAAATTAATAATCACCTGCTATTAAAATAATATCAGTAGATAGCATCCCAGCCATCTTAATTCTTTTATAACTTATTACATAGATCATGCAAAGTGCAATTTATTAATAGCTGTATTGCTTTCTTTCGTGTAGTAGTAGTGCACTAGAATAATTTAGAATTACATTTAAGATGTATCTGACCTTATTACAAGGGAAAAAAATAATGAATGTTACTACTGAAATATTTCTGTCTATGCTCTAATTTGGGGCTATCAACCTCAATATTGCATAGAATTTTAACTCTTTCCTGTAACCCTAACTTTAAAACCTATCAAAGGGCATCACATATTCCTGAAAAATGGTTTTGTATGTTTTCTTTTAAAATAACTAAAGACAATGTGTTTTGCTTCTGAGACTAGTGGGCACTAAAAGCATATTGAACATTTACAGAATAAATTTCCTGAACCCCTTAGCAAGCAGCAGAGCTGATGGGAGTGAAGGCCAGAGTAGGTGGTGTTGAGACTTTACACTTCTGTTAGAGGAATGCAGCTTCAGATTAAGACACCCAAATGTAAGCATTTTCTCTTCCACTGTTGTCAGTGGAAATCTTGAACCAGATTCAGTTGTGCATACCTAGGTACTTAGCATTATTTTAAGTACAGTGAGATGTCCTGCCTGGCCCCAGCTGCCATTGCAGGAGGATGAGACTCTTGTGCCCCGTGTCCTGTCTTTGAACACCACAGAGGTGTCATTGGTCACCACAGAGCACCAACTGTCTGCGTGTAGGCAACAATACCACCACAAGGAAATGCAGTCTCTGAAGCCTGGAGAGCAGCCTTAAAACAGGCACTTAGTGGCTGTGCAGCTCCCTTTGGACTCAGCAGATGCTGCTGCTGGGGTCTCAGTCCAGTTGCCAGCATTGACAGAGTCATTTCACGCTATTTGAGATGCTATAGCTTCTCCTGTTCAGCCTCTAAGTGCTCACACAGAAAACCATGTCATTGCCAAGTCCTCTGTTATATCTACCAATGCTGTGAGCCCTTCTGAGACATCTCCCATGTTAGGTGCATGTGTGGAGATGACACTCCTTGTAGTCTAGTCATCATCTCTAATGAGATCTTAGATTCTTATTTCTAGGGTGGACACCTAAATTAAAGTTCTAATTTCAAGCTCAGTCTCACTCCTCAAGTTGTTTTTCTTCAGTTTTGAAAATAAATGTTTTTCACAGTGTTTATTTTTATGTGTGTAGAAACTTGTATTGCACATTTTCAGTCATAATTTAGGGTAGTGTTTTATATTTCTCAGTTTGCAAGTCAAAAAAAAGAGAAGAGGGGGAAAAGGACAAGGAAAGGGCAAGTGAACAAGGCAAACTACATAAATCTGTTTGGGGGGGACGGAGGGGAGAAATCCCTGAATAGATACAAACTTTCCATTACCTGTAAAGCACAAATAATTTCAATATGCCTTATGTCTTACCTTTTCTTCTGATCAGTAAAACAGTTTAATTATCATTTCTCCCCACAAAGCAACTAGCCTACAGTTAAATGCTATGAATAGCCCTCATCCCTCATGAATGAGAATTCCCTCCTGCTATTAGTAACTGTCAACTTGCATGATTGTTTCTGTACTAGAAGTCTTGGTAGAGTTCCTCATTAATTAGTTTGTGTACAAACATGACTACCTCTGCCAGTGGAAATAATGGGATGCCATTACAGGTAAAGCCAGAGAAGATTTGACTAAAGTAGATGAATCTTCATTACAGTCTCACCATACGACCTTTATCAACATCTCAAGCTTCATTACACACACAAGGTTGTTGCCACGGATTTGTAGTGATAGCTTCAGATGCTCATTTTTTAGTTTTGTGGACATGCGGTTCATTTTTTTCCACTTCCATTCTAATTTCACCAGAATTTATTTGACATGTTTCAAAAGTTGCCTTGCATAGCCAAGGAGTGAGAAGTTACACTGGTATACAAATGTCTAGGATAGTGTGCCGCTAGTCTTTCTGAACTTCAAGTGGCCAAATAGTGTAATAACCAGTGGATTTTTCATAATTGGTTTTTGAATTTGGTAGATCCTATGCCTTTTCTTTATGTGGACTCTGATAGTCATTCTCCTTGATAAAATATAAAAGAGAAAGAAAACTATTTGCCCCTGTACTCAGCGCTGGTGAGGCTGCAGCTTGAGTACTGTGTTCAGTTTTGGGCGCCACAGTATAGGAGNCTTCAGGAAGAATAAATAGTTTGACTGGGGCAAGTGTCAATGTAATGTCATGGTTCTTATGTCAGTATTTCCTCCAAATAGTGGGTGTCCATCACCACTATTTAGAAGGTTACCTTGATAACCCAAAGAAGAAGTTGTTTGGTAAGTTTTGGCTGAGCTGTATTAAGTTGTAAGAGTCGCCAGGAAATTGGATCCTGCTCAGACCTGAGAGTGCTTGTTCCTATGTGATTTTTCCAAGAGTCACTTTCCACTCAGATTGCAAGATAGGTGACATCTCTACCATCCCTACCATCCTTACCTGAGAAGCCTTTGGTTTCTGGATGCTTTTAGGTTAGCAGCATACCATGTGTTTTTTCACTGATGACAGTCCTCAAATAATTGTTTTAACTGAATTTTTCGTGCTTCTGAGATGGAGGAAGAGCTGAGTGTCAACCTGACTCCTAATTTGACCTTTCTTTGGAACTGGACCTATGGTGCCTGGTGCTATGAGGTCCATTTTTTTGTCATGGATATAAGTTGGGAGTAAATTTGTCAGTGCCTTGTTGACCACAAAGTGGTCAGCATTAGTTACTTCCCCACTTTTCTGTCCTTGTGTAGTAGGTGTTTGCAGCACAATACATGTGGCTTCCAGTGACCTGCCTATGCACAGTGTGCTAATTCTTTTGTTTATCTCCATTGCAATAATACTTGTATTAGTCAGGGATTCACATAGGTGCTTGTCCTAATTAACTACAATGTTAGAATAACAAAGTAGCCCAGAATAAATCCCAAACAGATGAGGCAGATGAACTATGTATGGGAATCTCCAGATTGCTCCAAATGCCCAGACTCAGGCATATTTAACATCCTTAGATCCTGCTCACTGGAGGAGTGGGGGTGGCAATTCACACCAAAGCAAAGGAATATAATGAGACGTGCTATTAAAAAGAAAAGGTCATATTGTGGCGGGGGAGAGGTTCTTGTTTGTTTTGAATGTGTGGGGGGTTTTCTGTGGGTTTTGTTTTGTGGGGTTTTTTTTGTGCAACTGGAAGGGAAAGGGGAACAGTAGGGTGTATCAGTTCTGTTGCAGTAGCAGGAGGGGTCTGCTCTTTCCTCGTGTGGGAGGGATAAAGGCAAATTGCTGCTTCTGAGCAGTAATGCAATAGCATTGCTGAGCTGATATCCCTGGTTCCTTGAGGCTGAGCTTCAGACACCCCTGGACTGGTTAACTTCTCCCCCNGAAGCAACCAAAATGTGCAGATAAGGAGGCTGCTGGAAGTTCTGGAGAAGTAACTGCAACATAGTGGTTGCAGAGTGAGTCGTATTGTCTTTCTCCCTTAGAATTACAGCAATGCTGTGCATGCTCCAGGATGAGAGCTAGCAGTGTTGTGATCCATCTGCTGATGCTACACCCATAGGGATGCCACTGTGTACCATGCTGAACTTGACAGTGCTAATAAAAGTATCAGGGGATGCAAAGAAGGTTAGAGCCCCACAGGACCTTGCCCAGGATATTTGTGCTGGTGGTCAGGAAGAGCCCAGAGGTCCTGGATCACAAACACTTTCTTTAATTCTAGAGCAAGAGTTTGAAAACTACTAATCATCCCTATAAAAGGCTAACAGGCAATATTTAGTGGAAGACTCTTCTGTTAAACTGTATAGTTGTACATATTTCCTTTTGTGATTCCCCTCCAAAGGTTTTTCTTTGTTCCAGCATTAGCCAAGCTGGTCCAAGCTGGCAAGATTGATCCTCAGTCAAGTCTCCTTGTAAGACTTACGTATTTTAGAGTATGTACTCTTGTTCAAAAGTGCCATGAGAAACTCAGTAAAAACATCCTGTTCTTTTCAGTGGAGTTTTTGCATCAGGCTCTTAGCATGCTTTGAGCATCAGTTCCATATCAGTAACAAGAAAGAACACATACTTTAATTTTATCCTCGTTAGCCTCTTTTTTTGGATTATGTGGACACTGTAAAGAAGAGCTATGAAAACGTATGGTCCTTTGCTGGACTGGTTAATTCTTTTACTGAAGGTTTAGTTTCAATGTTTAAAAATTTATAATTCCATTAATAACACGCCATTTTATTTTAACATCTCAAATTGTCGTGGCTTAGCTATTGAGTTTGATGGATTTACATGCAAATGCATTTTCACACTAGAGTTGTATTCATCTGTGTTATATTAGAAGCTTTAATATGTCAAGTAACCCTTTTAGTGTCTGAAGAAATATCTATTAAAATGGGTTAGCAAATTTTCAGAAAAACCAGTTAAGATGTTCCATTTTGTTATTTCCAAAACACCATGGTTGTCTGAGTATTTCTCCCTTCGGGTTTTGGAAGCATCTTAGTAAATACTTCCATAAACTCAGAAATCTAAAAAAAACATTTTCAATTTGAAAAAAAAATATAAAAAATTGCAGCCCACATTTTGCTCTAATTTGGGAAGAAAAAAAGACTCTTACAAATTACATAGTATAGGTAAGTAGATTCTCTTTCCTACCTAACTGATATTAATTTGTGTGCATTCCTCTCTCTTTTTTTCAGTTGCATATACAAGTTTTCTTCCTTTCTATCATATCTTACTTTTCTGTAAGCAGTTACCCCTAGAGCTTTGGTTTGTTTAGGAATGCTCCTACTCTAATAGTATGATTGCCCAAGAGATTTTGTGAAATAATTTTAAAAGATACGGTATTGCAACCTTGTGAAAAGGTGTATTTACTGTTTGTCAATTAGATGCCACAAGTGGTATCTGGATAATATGAAGCACTTGATGCCTGAGCAGTTGAGTTTCTTGGCTTGACCATAAGGAGTTAAGAATGTGAAGCACTTTTATGCAGATTGTAAATTGGCTGTTGCTAATTCTCCTGTCTTCACCAGTTGATGTACTATCAATTAGCAAATATAGGTTTTAATGCTGCCTTTAATATTCATGATTCTTAATTGCCTTTGTTAATTGAGAAGAAACACTCTGGTGCGCAATGCTTGACAGGTAAGAATTATTATCTGCTGCTTGTGTTGGCAGTTGTCCAGAGAAAAGTAGGTTACTAATATGCAAGTATATGCAAAGATCTTGCCCACAGATCTGTTCTTTTGGCCATGAGTTTCCCTGCTTTTGATAGACAATCTGAGTAATGGAACAGCTAATGGTTCAGGTAGAACATCTGAATAACCTGTTTTAAGGAATTAGGTGTGCAGGTTCATTTAAAAGAGGGAGTAGGCACAAAGGAGAGTTACTTTTAGAAACTGCAAACCTACAGTTATTTTAAATGATTATAAGTCAAAGAAATGACTGACACTAAAACCAAAGGAGACAGTGGTATTCATGGTAAAACTTATCTGGTCAAATTTTATTATTTTTTTTTTCCATATATGTCAAGTTTGATTTGTATATATGTTTGTCTTTGGACTGTATGTTTCAATCCCTGAAATATATCTTATGCTCAGGTGTTTCAATTTTTTATGCTGTCCATACAGCTTGGCTATGTTACACTTTCTTTATGATGACATAAAATTGGCCTTGTTTGAAATATCCTTACAACTACTAAACTATTTTCATTTCAACATTTTCAAAGGCCATTTTTTATTTTCAGCCAGCTTGAACTAGTGCTTTCATATAGTTTTAAATAAGTAAATAAGGATGACTTTAAAGACTATGAAAGAAAGAATCTGCCTTAAAAAAAAAATAATCAGAAATACTTGAGTGCCAGCTGCAAAAGTGATTTAGAAGGAGGTGCTCACTAAAGCTAATTGGATTTGAGTTTGTGTTTGCTTTTCAAAGAGACTTAAGATTTTGGTTTATTTAAGTGCTTTCAAAAATTTTGGTTCAGCTCAATAATGCTAAAAACGAAGGAAAAGAATCATATAGCAGGTCTAATACAGTGTGATCAATGCTTTTAATGAGAAATGCTTATAAATGAGGCTTTCGGTCATTATATTCAAAAGATAGGTTCTTAACTGGAAAAGGTGGTCATTCTATGTTCTGTTAGGAACAAAAATGGCTTGATTTTTTTTAATGTTAATTAAAATTAAAATGTTAATTTTTCATGAGCGCTGTAAAATAAATTGAAGTGGCTTGTACAGGAAACGAGACTTATCAGTTAATTTTATTGTCTAAGGTTTGGCATCTTGTCTGACAAAAGCGAGTCTCACTTATAATTTCCCTTTCGCTTCTCTCAGGGTTAGCCTGTAGAAATTACACCAGCATTGTGTGGCATGAGCCACAAAGGGCTGCTCTGCACCAGATGGACTTCAGAAAGATAATGGAAGCAATATTGTCCCCAGCTTGGCAGCTGTTGCGTGGGCTAAGCTGACCAGCTGTACACCATGGGCTTTGGTGGAAGATATTGGAGCAGTAATCTCACCCTTTGTAGGGTTCATGGACTGTTGTTGTGAGAGATGGAGAAAAGCTTCCTCCTCCGCTCTCACGCAGCAACTTTCCATCAGGTGCGAATAACCAAGATGCTGGTTGGGATTGTCCCTTTAGCTGATGTTTGGTTGTTGCAGCACTTCTTACTCTTTTATGGTTGTGCAGCAATTCTACTGTATTCTCAAACTGGAACAGTTTAAAGCATCCAGAACTGGGGATTGTTTGGAAAAAAAACACAGAATAAGAGAGGCTGATTAATAGAAAGTTGAATAGCAGCGGGAATGGATGCTTTCCCACAGACTCTCCAAATTTAACTGTGATCGGATTGCTGGTAGCAATAGCCCAATTATGAAAGGGCTACCCATCCATCAGTGCTGAAAGGACATTTGGAAGGAGCGGAGGTCATGGATGCTCCTTCTAACATATCAGTGACTGCATTTGCATAATAACTCAGCCAATCTGGAGATCCTATATTAGGAAAACATCTAGGGGAAAAAAAAAAATGGGTTTAGACATGGCATTATGTTTCCAGTAGTGACAAAATACTGGAAGGTTGGAGGGTAGAACAATAGTTATGAGCCTGAAGCTATATACCAAGCATAGAGTTTCATATGGTTAGAATATATTTATTGGAATTGTTTTGTTTTGTTGATGCATGACTATATACTATTCCTTGTCAAACATCACCTGTTGTGTTAGTGATCGTATAGTATGAAGTGACATATCTGCCTAGGGAGATTGTGGTTGTACTTCTAGTGGGAGATTACCCTGTGTAGGTAGAAATACCAGATTGCCAGCTCTACACCGTATGCATTCACAGCTGGCTACAGTGTTTTGGATCATCAGTAATTGGAAATGCGTGACTGCTACAGAAATAGGATTTCAAGGGCATCATAGTATCAGGCTTACCTGGAAATACTTAAACCTTTGAAAATACGCCTGTCTTCACCACCTTGAGAATTTCTGTATAGCCTAAGTTCTTCCAAAATCAGTATTGTTTTGTCCGTTTCCAGTGTCACAATCTAATGAACACATAAAAAAAAATAACCCCAGCATTCCTCGCAGAATTAATGTCTGAAATCTGCTGAACTTTTCCTCTTTACTTATGGAGGAGAGAAATTACTGTTGGGTTAATGTACTGAAAATTCAGATGTTCTGGTTCATAGGTATAACCTGATTGTGTTTGGTGGAGGTTGGTGGTTTTGTTTTTTTTTTTTTTTTTTTCTATATTGGTAAAGGGTTTTGTATTTATTAATACTGTTTTTTGGCAGATTACAAAACAGAGACAATTTTCTTTCCTTTGCACCATTCAGTCATGCCTAGAATACTGAGCTGAAAACTGTTAAAAACAGATACCTGTGCACTTCAACATTTCTACTAGTGATTCTGGTAGACCATGACTGCTTCATCTAAACCCTTCCTTTAGGGTACAGGTTTTTAATGATACTGGGCTGTTAGTTGTGTAACGATACACTGACTGTGTAACGATACTTGGTACACTTGGAAGTATCTTATTAGAGACACTTCTTCACTTGATACTTATTTTAATTGAAAGTCAGTATTACCTGAAGGGATATATTATTATATGCTAGTGAGCATATAGTTAAAATTGTAAGAGATAAGTTTTACAATACCTTTTAAAAATTGTCCTTAGTTTCTGAAGGGTTCTATGAATCCCCTTAAGACCTTCAATATGTTCGACTTTGGATATTCTTGATCATATGATTAGACTCAAATTATTATGGCTCTTCTAATGCTTGCTGGTTCTGTAAGCTTTGAATTGAAGTGATCACATTACAATTATTTTATCTGTAAAATACATGTGAAGTCACAAGTTACCGTAGCAGAAATCAAGAGGTGACACTTTAAACTCTAAAAGTCTTGTTAGTGGTATGTTATCACTTTCATCCTTGCAACTTTGTGTCTTGGCAAGATGTGATGACTCATGGTTGTTAAAGTTGTCAGTTTGGTATTAGAGCAGAACAGCTTCACAAATGTCCTATTAACCTATCTCATAATCCAGTGCCAAAACACTTTCATCATCTAGTCTATTCTAACACATTAATATAGCTAAAGATTTATTGTTTTATTACTTGGTGCACAAAAGTCAAATGACTTCCTTGGTGTCAAAATTAATTTCCCAGAAATCATTACCCAAATCACTTCTTCCCATTTCTGTTCCTCCTACTAACAAGAGTTTCTCACCACCTAAATTTTGGAAGGGGCTTGTTCCTTTTTATTGACATACGTAAAATTGCCAGTAGCCTTTCTCTGGTCAATAATATAGGTTTTAATCTAATAGCATATTAAAAGTTTAGTGGTTTCCCATGTGTCTCTTTCAGGGAATTATTCTAATGTGATTGTACTATTTCTATAATATTGTAATCTTAAAGAGAAGTAGAGCTAGTCTTTCTTCCCATAGGCAAATACACATAAAAGTTAGAGAAGTGACTCATTGTTTCAGTTTAATGCTCGGTTTTCATCAAAAAATTAAATAAACCATGTGGTGAGGCAAAAAAATATTCCTATTTGCAACTGCTGGTTGCTATTTCATTTGGAATGAAGACAGACCAGTTTATACTAGAGCTGCTAATTAAAAAATAGTCATGAATGTAGAACAGAGATAAGTAATAAGATGTCCTAGAAGCTGATTAGATTTAAAGGTGACCTTAAATGGTCAGGTAGCATGGGCAGATTTTTTTATTTGGATACATGTTTGCTTTTTTCTTCTTCCCCTACCCCCAAACATTGAGTAATTAAGAGCATGCATATAGAAGAAATTTGAATAATGATTTAAATAATTTAGTATGGCTTGTAAGCCACTGTGCCTCTAGTTTATGAGGCTGAATTGTATTACTAAGATAATGTAACATGCCCTGATGCAAATATAGCATCTATTATTGCTGTTCACAATGCAGTTACAGTCAAAGTAGAAATTACTCTATATTTTCTAAAAGCTGAAATAGTTAACTATGTATACTGTATAATAGTTCCCTGTTTTTAAAAAATATCAAGTGGGACACTGATATTTTTCTTATTTAAATAGTAATGTTTCTGAATACTTGTATTTCTTTTTTTTTAAATGTAGTTGAACCACATTAGAATATATACATTGATATAAATAGAGACTGTTTTCTTTATAGTATGGAATATAAGATAGATATAATATGAAAGGGCATGAATTACTAAATTCAGATTGGGAAAAATCCCACAAAAGAGAACTCAGGTAAGAATTTGGGTACAGGAATGGTCAGAATGTAATTTATCTTACAGAAAAAAAATTATTGCAATTTATATTTTATTCATTGCTCATTAGAACAGAGTGAAGGATTTCCAGAACTTTATTTGAAAACTGAGAGGGGTTTCCACTTTGTGTGTACTTTCTGGTAGCTCACCCAGGTTCACTTCTCAGCTTTGCCTCATCTGAACAACAGTCTCATACCTTAGCCTTGTCTAGCCAATCCAGCCCACTATTTCTTCGGAAAAAAGAAATATTTACCCAGCCAAAGTGAGAGATGGACAGGTTCTGTTGGCCAAAGCTTAAGGATTTCCTGAGGGACAGGGATGGATGAGGTTCAGGCACCTGCTCAGAAGCACTTACAGCACAGTCTTGAAGGCCCTATCCTCAAGCACAGAATTACCTTCCCTTAATAGAAATGCTGTCAAAACCAGCTAGCCCTAGAGCATTTCTGTGAGTGAATAAATCATCATGTTCTGACATGCAAACATCAAAACTGTGGACATAAGTTTCTAATTGGCTCTAGACAGGGATCACAGTGAATCAGCAATTAAACACAAGCTGTCAGTGCAATCCGGTTGGTTGAAAGTGTAATCCCCGAGTGTACAGACGGGGAAATTGTCAGAAGAGGCTGGGGGATGTCTGCCGCTGTGAATAGCAAGGATGAGGGAAATCACCCATCATCTGGTCTGCCAGTACATCTCGTCCAGATCGCTGGTGAGACTGGCACAGAGCACACGCTGCCTGTCAGGTTTCCAAGGGAAGTTAGAGAAGGCAAGTGACAAAAAAATGAACCGAAGAAACGACTTCAGACGAGGTCCCTCGATACTTTTATTTCAGTGTAGGAGGAGGCCTGGATAGTTCATACAGCACTGAGGGAGAAGATTCTGGACAATAATTGAGTTTTCCCCTTAGAAAAGATATGCATAAAAGGAAGGATGGAAGTGAATTTTAAACATTGGATCTGCAAATAGAGCTTTTTAAAAAAATGTTATTTAACAATAAAGATAATTAACCACTGAAACAAATGATGAAGAGATGTTTTAAATTTCTGACTCTTCAGTGTTTTCAAATCAAAAACAATAGCTTTCTGAATGTTATCTTTTAGCCAAACATGAATTATTTGGCTCACTTTATGGATAAGTAGGTGAAACTTAATGATCTGTGCGCAGGTTGTATTAAATGATCGAATGGTCCCATCTGGCTTTAAGCTCTAAATCCACTTAATGAGTGAATAACATTAATATCCACAGATCTTTATCAAGTTGAATGTTGGTTCTTTTCAAAAAAGCTATGAAAGTTTCTGACAGGGGGGAAAAACCCCTGCCTTCTCATCCCTGTTTCATCCATCTCCAAGGTGACTTCAATATCTAATATTGACCTTAACACAACTCCTTGTGCTGTTGGTTGCAGAATATGACCAGTTTAGTGTCATATTCTAATTTCTTTTCTTGTGTTGATAATTACACTTTCACCTAGGTTATATGGTTCTTCTGATTTTTAAGATTTTGTTTACAGAATGGCGCCAAACAAGCTAACATTTTCTAGACTGGCTATTTCAGGCTGATCCCTTTGGCTTGTTTATTCTGAAGCTTCATCTAAAACGTCCGAGCCATTTCCCCTCCCTTTCCCCCTGGTGACAAAAGGTCTTCCCAATGAAGTGCCAGTGCTCCCTAAGAAAAAATAGCACTTTGGAGAAAAGATTTAAAGTTGAAAGTCTGCAGCTGCTAAGTCAAGATTTGTTAACGTTTGTCAATGATTTTCTCTGTGGTTTGCGGCTGGCCCAAGCGTGCTTCAGTCTGGGGCTGCCGGGATCAGGGCGTGCTTTCTTTGCTGCTTTTCTGTCACAGCAGGTGCTGCTGCAGCGTTGCAGCTCAATGGAAAATGAGGGTTTCTGCCCACAACACCCTCAGCAGCAGTCTTTGCGATGAGCAGAGCAACAGCTGTTTCGGTGGAAAAGAGACTTAAGACGTGAGGTGGGATGCAAGCGGGAGTTGGTGGCTAGTGGGGAAGGAAAAGCAGATCGAGCAAAGGAGGCGATGATCACCAAAGCCCTTCCTTTCCAGTATAGCGGGATCCTGCAGAGAAAAGATATTAATTTGAACTGTGCAGTCCACTTCACTTTTGATGCATCTTAACTTTTTTATGTCTTGATGCTAAATCCTGCTTCAATGCAACCTTTACAACGAATATCTAGCAATGGTCTCTAAGGTATGTTCTACATGTTCTAGCAGGTGGTGGCAGGGGTTGGTAGTGCCGGTGGGAGGAAGAATGGCGGGTTCTGCTAGTTCACTGAAACAAGAAGGTGGTTGCTACCTCTGACCCTTAGGTAGCAAGGAAAAAAACAAAAAATGGGAGGAAATGAATGCGTGACACAAGGGAAGTCTTTATACCGGAAGACGTGGAGGAGGCTTGAGCTTGTTTTCATATTATCTTGTTATTAATTTCTTTATCAGGAAAGCCAGTGGGCAGTCAGAGGAGTGAGGTTTGTGCGCTGCCTGGCTGTACATTCCCTCCTTAGGGAAAATCACTTAGGCACCAGAAAATGGACTTTAAATTAAACATAAATCTATTAGCTGTGTTTATTGGCTCTTTTAAGAGAAATGATGACATTTCTTCAGCAACATGAAGAACAACTGAAAGAATCAATTACTTATGAATAAATATTCCCTTTTATTTTGGGAAGTTTAGGTCTTGTAATTGCCTCTAAAGGAGTGAGATAGTGTGACAGGGTCTAAGTCTGCTGGATTTGTCTGGTTTACACCTAGTGCTGGATTTGACAGCTTTTACTTCCCAGATACTCAGCACCAGCTGTCCCATGGGAATAAAACTCACCTCCTAGCTTTTCAGCACCACAGAGTCACTTCTGCTGTCCTGAGTTAGCTTAAGTAGTAGTTTTTATGCTTTTTTAAATATACTTGATATACTAAGTTTATATGCTTGTATGGCTCGTGGAACTCTGTGTGCAATGTCACCTCTGTGCCATTTATAATCAAGTGTATTCTGTGGATGTGCCAGCTTTACTGAGTTCAGAGCAGTGGAGTTTTGTTGTTGTGGGTTTTGTGTGTGTGTTTGTTTTGATGTTGTGGGTTTTTTTGTTGTTTTTTTTTTTTTTATTTGAACAAACTTACGAGGATGCTGCTAACTACACATATATGGACTGATGCAGTTTCTGGTCCCTTCACTATTGCCATATTTTTCTCTGAAAGTAAGAGTGTATGTTAAATGAAGTTTTTGCATGACTTATGAGGCAGGGTGAAAAAGATGGAGAAGAATTAATAATAGGAGTATTATATGGTAACATAGAACCATCATGCTTAAATCCACCTAGCTTATAAAAAGCATAGGTCTCTGTGTAACATTTCAGTAGTCTTCCCCTTTCCATCCTGATTTGCTATCTTAAATTATAAAGGAAAAATGGTGTGGCACTACTTTCCTCAATACTTTTTACCTACGTTTCATATGAATTAGATGTAGGTTCATCATTTGACTGTAAACATAATCCATCTACAAATTTCCTCAGCTTTATCTTTTTGCATTTCTGATAAAGCTGTAGTTGGGAATAAAAGAGATTGTTTTAATGGCTGCTGAGTCATTTACATGAGGTGCTACAACCAAATTCTGTCATTTATATTATTCAAATTATCTGTGCTCTTTTATTCTTGGTAATGCTGAACACATTAAATGGACTTTATGGATTTATTTTTAAAATGGAAGCAGATGTAAAGTCAGTGAACGTGCGTGCACATGCAAATATTAATACTGTATAAAGTCAGCAGTTCATACTTTTCAATGTTAGATGCATTCTGAACATCCTTTGTTAAATTTTATTGCATCATTTATAGTATGAAATCGCTAGGATATAACTGAGATGTCTTCCTGCCATTAAATGTTCTATGGCTTTTTGGCAGGAGTTAGGGGTGTTAACCTCAATTGTCTGGCACAAAAATCCTGCTGTGATAACTGTACTGTCTATTTAAATTGTCCACATAAGATTTTACCCAAATTTCTCATGTCTCTGTAAAATTATAACGTTATTGGCCCAGAATGAAGTTCAGTCCCAGCGGGCTATACACTGTAGTGGTGGGCGAGAGATCTCTCTATCAGATTGCTTTGAAGAATTTGTGATTGAGAGTGCTGTATAAATATAAGCTGTTGGTACCAAAAATAAATCAGTAATTAGAACTGATGGGAGTGAGGCAAAGCCACGTGAAATTCAAAATTTAATTTGATACATGAATATTTTAAAGCAAATATGAACATGTGCTTACTTTGGACTGCATTAGCTCTGGGCAGCAATTTGTTGTTCTAGTAGAGGAAATGAAGGGTTTATAAGGAACTGCCAAGACCATTTTTGCTTAAAATATCCCTGCACTTTCTACCATACATCAGTGAAGAGCATGATATAGGTTGTTTTATGCAATGCTATATATTGAAGTCGAACCAGTAATTTTCCTGGAAAAAGATTAAAGAGAGTTTTATTTTACCTATGTTGAAAAACGTGCGTAACAATTTTATAGTCCTTTTTGCTGGAGATTTCAAGCTGACAGGGATGCAGGGGAAGAACTGAGATAGCCCCACAGTAGCTCCAAAGGAGGCTTTGTGGGCTGCCGTTGGCACGGAGGCTTCTCAGCCCTTCCCCTAAATGCATCGACTACTTCTGTGCCAGCCCCGCAGAATGGTACTTATTCATCTAATTTACTGTGGTGTATTTCACTTACATTATCTAAAAAAGGTATTTAGCATGTGCCAAAACTCCATTGGTTGCATTATAGCGTGTCTCGCGGGTGGGGGAGTAATTTTAACCACAAAGTGAACCTACTTTTCTTTTTCCTTTAAATTCCATTATCTGGTCAAATGGGATATTTTGTTTTTATTTTTAGCAGGCAGTTGTGAATGGCAGCTGTTTACTGTGAGAACATCAGGGTTTTTCAGGAATCTTTAAAGAAAAATACCAAGCTGTTTAATCATACTTCATTTTTTTTGCTGGCAATAATTGTTAGCTTGAGACACGGTTTTGTGTGGGGACAAGTAAGGAAGCTAAGCTGTTTTTTACGTCGAGTAGGGTTTTTTCTGGAGTGAGTTTATAGAAACATAAGTAGGTACATTTTGTATGTAACGGGCAAGCTGTTCATTATGAGATTTTTAAATTATATAATTTGCCTTCTCTGTGATAGATTTCATTAATGGCATGGATTTGAGTAGGCAAAATTATGCATGTCTAACAATTGTATTTCTATTTTTTTTATGCATTATTTGATGAAAAAAACCTTCTCTTTCCAGCAATGACTCCTAGCCATGTTAAGGAGCAACACTGTAGAGATCTATTGCAGATTGGTTAACCTGTGTTCTGCTAGTGTCTTTTGCAGCATGCCCGTAGTACTGGATTTGTGATCAAAACTGAGATTCAAGATGAAAACACTCCTTTCCTGCCTTTTATGCAGATGACATTTCTGAATTTGGGCGGAACAGTTAATGTTTCTCACTTCTTCTAACCAAATGTACAGCTTTTCATTCTGCTTCTCATTTCTGCTAAAGCTACAGGAATTCAGTCTCAATGCATGAAATATAAACCGTATCCAGCTCTGTGTGTGTGTGTGCATACTTACCAAGGTGTGAAACGCAGATGATCATTTTGATGCACTGTAATACAAAGCGCATCAAATCTAGAGTTAAGAGTTGGCGGACAGATTACAGGTATGGTCAATACTGCACTTCTGTTGAAACATCCAGATCTAGCAATGCATTCTGTGAGCTGCAGGTAGTAAAAGTTCACTGAGACGAGTGAGACAGTCATGCTTAGACTGAGAGGAACAAGGAGAAGCTAGCTTTGACTCGTTTGTTATTGAAGTTCTTCAGTATTTTTGAAAAGGTGCAGTGGATCATACCAATTCTGCCATCATGTCTGTAGGAACGGTTATACAAGATGTGTTACAATACAAGGTGCAATATAGGAAGTCCTGAAACTATATTTCAGATTTATATAGGAATTATATAGATTTATGTATCACAGATATGTAGAAAAGGGAATTGTGCTGAGTCTGAAGAAAGAATTAGAAATCAAAATATCCTGAAATTAAGGTGTGGTTGCTAATAGTTGCTTTAAGCCTGAAGACACTTCTCTTAGCCTACCTAAAGTGCTCCAGTGTCTGAAAAGCTGGAGAACAGGAGAGCCTGAAGAAATTCATCAGGAGAATGCAAGTATTTTTAAAAAGCAGGTAAAGTGCCCTGTTTGGGGTTTCAGGCAGGGCAGACTCCCGTACCGCCCAAATTTTGAAATGGGCAATTACCTAGCTTGAGGTGATAGCTTATGCAGTGGGTCTTACTTCTCCTGTGCCACTTACGTGGGATTCTTTTTTCTATGGCAGTGAGAGACATCCTCCTCCCACGTGTTCCTGGGAAGTTGCCTCGGAGGCCGCAGCACAGCTCTTGATTTGGCAAATAGTTCTTACTCTCAAGCCAATGCAAGTCCATTGGACAGCTGAGTGATGTTGGGGCTCCTCTTGAGGCCTGTAGGAGCAACCACAGGCAGGCTGGGGTGGAGAGCAGGTACCTGCCACGCGCTGTCTAAAGAGACTTGACACCCACACCAGATCTGCTGCGAAACCGGCCTGACTTGCAGACCGTGTAGTGAGGAAATCGAGATGTCTTAATAATAATCCATCTTGGAAGAAGCTGTCTCTTCTGCCCGTGAAATTGCTGTGTGTGCAGCTGCCTGCGATGTATTTTGCTGTGCAAGGGCTATCAGAGCCATCACTCACTTGTGTGCTGACGTCTCCCTATTTGGCAGTCTGCAACATCTCAGCTGAGTTGGATTTAAAACATTGTAGGGTTGTCCAGCTTGAAACAATTTGGGGTTATTTTGCTTGACGCACCTGTCTCTACCCTCCCTCTTCTTTCTTGATTTTAGAGGAAATTCTTAAGGCCAAGGATATTACACTTGAAAATAAGGCAAATGACCATTTTGAGCATTGGATTGATGGTCCTGGCCTACTGTTTTATTCAGCCTTTTAATTACAGCCAAGGTAGTGTAGAGAATCCTTAACATATTTCTAGCATTTACTGTGAGAAGCTTTCTGAGTAAGAACTCTGTAAAGTTAATCTTTTGGAAAAAAAGCTGTAGAGTAAATTAAAACTGAAAGAATATAAACATGCAAACATGGAATGGTGGAAAAAAATCCCAAATGTTTGAATCCAGCAAAAGAAATGGCAACTTCCCACCATCTGCAATGACCGTTTCTTTTGAAAATACTCTGCTTGTTAGCAGGAGTAATTTGTAGTCTCTAAAAAGATAGTTTTACCCAAAGTCTAATTCCAAAGAAAGAAAATGCAAGGGTTCAGACACTGCTGCTTACTCTTGAAAATAGGCTTCACTTTGTATGGCTGGCCTTAATGAAATTCACTCAGCAGGCATCCTACCATCCTGGCTTAAAAGCTAAGCAAATGTGTTACCTTTGCTGCTGCAGTCTTACCTTTGTCATGGAAACCAACAGTTAGTGTAATGCAAGATAAGTAACTATTTCTTACATGTTTCATTTTACATGCCGTGTGCATACTGTTTACAAAACATGTGATTTTTCCAAAGGATAACTTTATTACATAGCTGTTCGCATGGCATATACAGTTTGTCTTAGTCCCCTGGTACAAGCAAGCACTCTTTTTGATCTGTCTTTCCATGTGCAGATTAATAAAGGTGCTTAGTGATCTGGTGAAAGTCAACGTTTTCACTGCTGAAAACTTAATGGAAAAACCTCCTTTTGTTCACTGTTTACTTTCATATTTGAAGTACAGAATTTGTAGCAATCATGGGAACCAAGGCAGAGCTATCTCCAGAAGCTGTCATAGCTTCCAGTTTCTTTTGCAGTGGAAGTCAAAATGACAATACCTGTGTAAATCTTGATCAATGATTTTTTTCATATCAAAATGAATTAAGCTGCTTTTCTGCCGTGCTTCTTGTCAGCTTTACAGCTGACAGTGCTAGTTAGACTTAAAAAAAAATAATACTGGCACTAGAAGATGATGGGCATTCTTCAAGGTAAACGTTTAAGGGCCTTTTTAAATCCAAAAGCTGCTGTTGCTGTATGCAGATAGAAGTTCTTCCTACAGACAATGATGGCTGGTGTGAATGTTTGTTCAAGAAGAGAAGTCTACTACACAATGGAAGTGACTTCTCTTATCAAAAATCCATATACACATAGCAATTAAGAGATTTGACTTTGTTGACTACCATGGCAGTAATTTACTGTCAAACAGATTTATTTGTAGAGAAAAGGTGTGCAAAATCATGGCCAGTGATTTTTTTTTTTTTTTAATTTTTTATTTTCCCGAATGGATAAAACCAGAACATACATTATCTACTAAATTAAGGGCCTCTGAGTCTTCCACATTGTTCCTTGAAAATCCCCAGATAAATTAACACTGAGCAACTGACACACCTTCAGGTAAGGCACCAAGACTTCTGCTTATAAATCAAAGACTCTGTCCGGAAATTAATGTGCATATTGAAAATCAAAGGAAATTAACTTTCCAAGCTATAATGGATATTGTTGAAAACCCTGCATGGAGCTGATATCATGATCATATTTCCCAAATGTATATTTGCAGCAGAATGAGTAAATTTTTGAGTAAGCATGCTGCTAGGTAGTCTAGGAGGCCGTCTTGATCCATACCTCACCCTATGAAATAAAACTGATTCATCATGTAAAAGCTTTTAAAATTTGGCCTTCCAACTAACAAGTGCATAATCCTGTTGAGACCTTCAATATGCATAATTGCACGATAGGACAGTATTGGTACTAGAGACAATCAATTATTTAGGACAGTTTAGTACTGCTTATGCTTTTAATGAGTTTCCTCAGCTGGACCCTTGCAATCTTAAAAGACTATATTCGTTGTAAGCGAGGTCTCTGCAATGTGTTTTAAATATATTTTCATGAATGTATTTTCTTGGGGGTTTGGGTTGGATTTTAGCTTTCTTTCCCTTCAGTCTAAAACAAACAACAAAAATTTTGGGAAATAAAATCTATTTTTCTTTGAAGACACTCAGTTAAAAGGTGCAAACTGAGGGTACTTCGACATCATGCCCTTTCTCTTTCCATCCTGCTGGTGGGTTTTCACATTTGAAGATTCCAGTGCGTGGTGTCTTTGGTTTGGTAGATAATCTTCAAGTTTTTTAGAGGACTTATTTGAAGTCATTGATAAAAAATTAGAATTATATGCCATAGTATTATGGAATGTCATATTTCTGCTCACTGTTGAACTTTTTTTCGATGTGTTGTTATAACCATAGTAAGAATAGGCAACCTAGTGGAATTGGTAAAATGATGGAGAGGGTATTCAAATGGCAGTTGTACACTGACCAAGTCTGCCGTTCAGCCTGGCAATGTTTTTTCTCCAGCTGCTCCATTTTCTGTGGGTCTTCTCACTTCGGAAATTCTTGTTGCTCATACATAAGGTTTGGGAACTGTGCTTTTGTTGTTGTTGTTAAAGGCTTGCCAAATGAAATTCTAAACTGTTGTATTAGGTGACTACGTAGTCTCCTTTAAAGTATTTTCATCTTCAAGGGAGCAATTTAAACTGATTTGGAGAAGATGCCAAGCACCAGGGTTTATGTGGGAATGTCACAAGCGACAAGCCTTCCCTAATGAATTGCTTTAAAAGAAAAGTACCACCTGTCTGACATTATTCCAGACTTAGTTAATTACCCCATATCACTTCTGACAACTGCAGAAAAATCAGACTGATGTTTCTGACCCCTAACCTGAAGAGTTCTTTCCATCTTGATATCTTGATGTTGTTTTAATCAAATAGCACAAGGTCTCAGTATTACCAAGTCACAGCTGCCAATCAAGAGGATTGCATTCTGCATGACAGCTCCAGATTCTCTTCATCAGTATTGCGTTGCTTTCACTCCCATTAAAAATTGTGACCATTTTAGTCTTTATTTTTATATTATCTCTTTAAAGAGAAGATTCATATAAATTTTCAATAAGCATACATACGAAGCATCACAGGTTTGTTCTTTTTTCTTGTAGGCTTGTCAAATAAATGCAAAACAATCCCTTCTCCTCCAAAACCTTCTGCCTATATGAGACTGATAAGGAAATATAGAAGTACCTAGAATAAAGGCCTAACTGCTTGAAATTTTACCTAATTTGTGAACAAAGTTATTTCTGATCACAATTTTAACCTTTTTTTTCCTGAAACCATTTACTACTATTTGAAGTTCTTTTTTTACATACTTGAGAAATATCTCTCACTGTGGAATATTTCATATAAAAGTATAAATGGTTCTGTGATGAACTGAATAATTAATTGAGTCTAACTATATTTGAAATGATTGGAAATGAGTGTACGTGTCTCTATGGCAACTTTCTCTTCTGTAACATTTCTTCTTAATGTGAAAATGAAGTCTATACGTAACTAGTTGAGGTTAAATTAGGAAGTAAATGTCTGTTGTGCATTGTAAGGCATCTGGTATTTCTTGTAGAAAAGAACACAAACTTGTCTTGAACTTGTGATGCCAACAACCAGGAAACGCTACATTTGATGGTACTTGTGCAACTGTTCATTTTTCCCATTGCTGCTGTGCATTTTGATATAGTTTTTAAGTGCACAGTGACATAGCAGTGCTCGTTCCCATATAATCTCAACGTTTCACAAACATTGGTCAGCCTGTTTTTCATTCTGCCTACAAGGTGATGCGGCATTAATGTCTGTTTGACAAATAAGAAGCCACAGCACAGAGCTATCCATCTTAGAGGCAGCTGTAATCAGTTTTTCAGAGCAATTGGTGCTGTGGCTTTGAGTGTTTTTAGGGCATAATTTTGTGGTAAACGTGGTGTGGGTACGTGTCTGTGTGTTGTTACCAGCTGTACTTGTAATCTGCCACTGGGGTTAAATTCACAGGAATTTGGCACTCTCTCAATAGACTAACCACTGGAATGGGCCAAAACTATTCCTGAGGGTGATTTTTTGCATTTTTTTCAGTTTTTTTTTTGCGGGTGGGAGGGTGGCCTAGCCTGTGTGGCAAGCCATTTCTTCCTCCGTTCTTTACTGGTTCTCATGGTATTTCTTTTATTTTTAGCTCACCTTCCAGGACTGTTATCACCTGTTGTTCCACACTGTTGTGTGTTTGAAGGAAGTGCTGGAAGAGAGAAATAGCTGGACAGGGTCTTCACTTTCTGTGTTCACTGCAACAGGAGCCAGTAAAAGTTATGAAAAATTGAAAAGTTTTTTTCTGATCACTCCCTGGTGTGCTGCCACATGCTTAGTACTGAAATACAGGTGCCAGGTTCTTCTGACGACTGCAACTTCTCCCAGTTTAGGTATTTTCTTCCTCTGTCTCCTCTCACAGGGACTAGGAGGGATGTGTCCCAACTAGGCACACTGAATTTCCTCACAACTCCAAGGACACATTAATATCTCTCAAGAAAATAGCTATAAGATTAATATTTTTGACAGGAGAAAATCTTTTCCCTAGTCTGAATCTCAAAAATGGCTAAATTATTCTGAACTATAATTTTTAAAAATAGAAGTAAAAACACAAGTATAGAAATCTCAGCCTTACTAGGCTGTGTTTGATAAACGGGGTAGAATGGAAACCTCATAGCAGTGTCAATGGTTTCTAAATAAGTCTCATACAATCAACCCTGTTCATATCAGTTATACTTTTGGGGCATTTATAGCTTTACAAAGGAGAATCTTAAGCTCCTTCATAATGACTAATAAAGACTAACACAATTGGCTTTGAGCTGGATGCAGCAGCTAAACACAGAATTTTAATGGCTTAACATGTATTTTGTATTGTGCCAGAAAGAGTTCAGATGTTACGATTTTGTTGTTTTTTCTTAACTGCAAAAAAAAAAAAAATTCTGTCTCATAAATAATGTTATTCTGTTACAATTACTGATAGTTCTACACCAATTGGAAGGTACATTTTTGTAAGCCATCCTGTATGCTGCCTCTGGATGCAAATTATGATTTAATCAATACTTTTGGTCTTTCACATGAATCTTTCTCACTTCTATGATCATTTAAAGCATGGAAAGTTCAGTGTCACACAGCATCTTGAAAAGGGTGGGTGCAAAAGAGAAATTTGGATTGGAGAAGTCTGCTGTATCTCATGCAGTGGGACAGGTAGCTAATATTTGCTATTATCTCCTGTAGTCAAGCTTGTTGATAGATGTAAAAACATTACCTGTAAAGAGCTGTTGCATCAGAAATACCTGAAGCATTTTCAACCTTATCTTTATACTTCATGCATTATTTGACAAAAAATATTTGTATATGGTTCCGATGGGGGGGACCTACCTTATTATTTATACAATTAATACAACTGGGTGGTGTTAGTAATGCATCACGTTTGTTAGCATGTTGGTGATGTTATCATAGCCTTTCCAATAGTATGTGACTTGCTGTGCCTCTCTTCTTCATATTCTTCAGTTTGTGTTTTCAAGAGATCAGCTGTGTTCAGTCTGTTAATACAGCTAGTGTTACTTTATAGTGAGAGAAACTTACTGGAAATATAAGTTCATTAAATCAATAGCCTGGAAAAGGACTCTATTTAGGTTAGTTTTGTCTTAATTTTTTTCTAAACGTGTTTATTAGCATGCAGTGAATGACAATTTTGAGAGAGAGTGTTTAGGATGGAAGTGGTGTTTAGGATGGAAGTATTCTGGAGCTGCTACTTCTGTTTTCTTGTAAAAACTACGGAAATTTGGATTTCAATCCTTTCGTTGGATGGCAAAGCAGTCATTTATATTTGCCTGACTTCTGTGGCCAGTCTTGGAGAAGGCTTCCTGTGGGTTGGCTGGCTTGGGGAAGTGGCTGCTCAGCTATAACTTATTTTTCAGAAAACATTAAAGTGGCTGTTCTTCAAATTAGGTAGTAACGAGGTTCTCCTCCCAACAGCAGGTGTTGAGCTATAATTGGCCATTACGATGTCATGTTTTGCTTGGAGACTTTGAGAGGATAACAAAGCTATTTTCTATCAGTACAAGCTGGCTTTTATTACAAGTAAGGGAGAACTCCAAACCAGGTCAGGGCGGTCACAGAGGTAGTGGCTTATTTTCCTGGGTGAAACCAATTAGCTTCCTTGACTTAAGAGCTCGTATTTCAGTGTAAAATACTTGATTGTGTACAGGCACTGGAAACCTGGAAACTTGATTAACACAGAAATAAGTTAATTTTGCCATTAAAAAAAAAAGCCAAAAAAAACCCCAAAACAAAACAAAAAAAACAAACAAAACTCTGGAGCTTTTTTCTGTGTTTAAGTAATTTGAACAACAAACAAACCAACCAACCAACTTGTTTTTTCCATTATGAGTAATTTGGTCATAAAGTGTAGTTTTGGGCTACATATAATGTAATGAGTGGACCCTGCAATTCTAGTCCTTTATTAGTTTCCAAATACCACTTAGGACATGATTCCTGTATCCTCAGATATAAGGACAGTGTCATAAAGCTATGGAATCAATATAATGAATAAGCTGCTCTCCATAAGGTACAGACAGGATACTGAACTGTAAATACTGATGTCTCTGTTTATACAATTCAGAGCAACAGTGTAGCAGTGACTTGTGTTAAAACTGTATTTTCCTTCATGACAGTGAGGAGGTTTTTAGTTTGCATCTCTGAGCATTACTTTCAAAGTATCACTGTCTGTGTCTGAAGACACACAAGAGTCTGCAGCCAGTAGCTATCCCAAAGTGAGTTCTGAATGTGGTTTGCTTTCAAGAATTGTGGGGTTTATTGCATTGTTCCTACAAGTTCACATGAGAGGCAGGTGGAAATGGGCCACGCTGGCAGATGGTACCAGTGGTCCTGGCTGAGCCTGTAGATCACAGAATCACCGGGGTTGGAAGGGACCTCTGGAGATCATCTAGTCCAACCCCCCTGCCNAAGGGTCTACATGTGATGACTGGGTCCAGGTCCACATGCACCACCGCTCCCTTCAGCAGAGGCGTTCCTCGCGTTCTGAAATACAGTGGCTACACTGATAACATGATAGGAGCTTATTTTCTCCCTGTTCCTGTCATAGAATCCAGAGTAACGATAGCATATTGAACATCTGGGATAAATAACAACTAAATCTGGTAATAAGGTTGAGCGTTTCTTTCCTGGATCCAGGATCTGAAAGGGGGAGGAGGAAGCAGAACTAAAACCAGACAGTAAGTGCTGAGGACATGCACCGAGATTTAAGAGCCAGTTGCAGATCCCTGCTGTGCCTTAGGAACCTAAGCTTGCCCAGTCCCTAGCAAGCAGGATCTTCTGCCTGGGTCTCCCTTGGTGTTTCTGGTGAGGACTGTTACTCTGGCATAGTCCACAGGGACACAAGTCCTTCATTGGCATGACAGAGGTGTGTGGGAGTTAAGGTACATAACCAACACTGAATGGCAGAAGAAGTTAATTGATGTTGTCTCTTGAAGGCAGCGTGAAAAGACAGTAATTGGCTATCTCCCTAAAAGAAGAAGGGGAAAAGTCTAGGGGGTTTCCAGTCACTGAAATGTGCTGTGGCATGGGCCCTGTTGTATGGCAGAGCATAACAAAAGGTGGTAACTCTTCATCCAACTGTTCTTGTACTGTTTTGGTATGACAATAATGTAGAATGAACCCCTGGAAAATGAGGCTGCAGAAATACTACACTGTAAATGACTTTTTTTTTTCTTTTTTTTTCTGAACAATGTCTTCAGTGCTCCAATAATCCTTTGCTGATACTAGTCAGAAAGATAACGCAGTAAATAAAACTACTTCCATACATCCTGCTGTGGGATTATACTAGCAATCATTTGCTTGGAGAATATGCATATCTAATTAAATGTTTTCAGTGGATAAAGTGAAAATTACTGGTCTCATTAATATATTTTAAATTTTCCAAATTTGGTTTGCATCTATGTTGTTCAGTGCTTTGTGCCTTCATGCACCTGCATATTTAGATAGCTTTTAGTCAGCCAGACCATGCCTGGAAGAAAATTAACAGACATTTCTTCACAGCACAAGATTTGAGTATGATTTTTATAATTTCAATTCAAACATTCCTTCTTCTTAATGGCAAAAATATATTTTCAAGTCTGAGATAACTTGTTAAAACTGTGGATAGTGTAAGAGAAGGGAAAATAGAAAGCTGTTCATGAAAATAAAATCTAGATGAAATAAAATGGCTGCAGGAAAAATGAAATGCAATTAAGAATGTTAGTGCGTTTAATTTACAAAATCAAATCTACTTATTTTTTATATGTGATGAAGACATGATTTGTTGATATTTCTGAATTATATTGATATATTACTGCTATTGAAGTTTGCTTCTACTAGAAACTTAATTACACATAGTTAATAGAATATGAATGTATATATCCTGAGGTTCCTGGGAATTATTGTTTACTATACCAAATAATTATTAATATAATGAATATAATGCCATGGAAAAGCAAACACTTTTTTCTTTCATGTGTTGCTTTTATACTATACCAAAAAATCTTCACAGATTTAGTAACATGTCTAAAAGTTTACAAAAATGGTGTTTTAATAGAAGATAGATTCAAAAGGCATTTCAGTCCAATCATATTTGTAGAGGAAACCTTAGTTGGAAAACTTCTATCTGATCTCTGATTTTTTAAATTTTTTTTTTACAGGAGTGTTATCCTCGAAACCTGTGCATTATTTATTTATTTATTTATGAATTAGAAGTAAGTGACTTTGTATGAACAAATTCTTCTATTATGATCTCATACCTGATGTTTTACTAATTCTCTCTGCACTATTGACTCTTATGGCCCTTTATCCCCGCTAGCTTTATTGGGGGTTCCTCCCCTTTCCAGTAGAGGTACACCAGCTTGAATTTTATTCAACTGATTGTTTCATTTTATTTTATTTTAATGGTGTAGAAAAACCTTTGGAAAAGCTGCAAATATATTGTTGATATTTAGCCATCGCAGGTTTTTTTGCCCCATGATATAAGCTGATGAGAAGCTGCAGATTGACTTTTTTTCATAGAAAATTTCTAAATTCAACTAATTACACTGAATATCAGCTCTAATTAGGCCTGGAAAAGGAAGCACTTTGGAAACGGGGTAAAAAGAAACCGTGATTATTTAGCGTATTCTGATACAGCCCTGCAAAAGGAAGCTAAGAAGCAGAGAGATGCTGCTATGGTAATATACATGCTAAACATGCATAATTTTAGCAAGTATGGTCATGAATTGTTGGAAGCAATAGGTTACAGACAGCGAGTGCAATCTGGTTTTCAATGTCTTTTTTTCACTCCTTTTTAATAGTTCAGATTTCTTGACCCATGAGATATAAGCATTCTAAGTTTTAGTGTAATGAGCAACACAGGACATCTGTGAAATCTACCTGCTTGGTTGCTTTTCAGTTTTAGAGGTTCACCTTGTGTTTCTCTGTAGGTGGATAGCACAAGATGGGCAAGGACGGCCTGTGGGATTGAGAATTACAGATTTATGAAATGGTGTTAAATTGTGTGTGGAAATCTAGTTCCCCCTAATCTTGATTAGTCCCACATGTAACCCAAGGGTTTTGAAAGGTCACATTTCATCATTGGAAAAGACTTTTAAGAAAGAATTGATGAGAACATAGGAAAATATTCTTGCAGAAATATGGACTTCATATATGGACTCCCCGAGCCAAACACATGTTTTAGTAGAGGGCAGTTCCTTAAAAAATGGACGTTTGCACTGAGCAAACAGCTGATTTGGGGGGCTACTTCTGGGCTTGGAGTGAGGTGCATGTGTAGTTTGTTCAGGTAAGCAGATCTGTAGGCATCTGGGTCCTAGTTAAGCTCCAGCTTTCTCTTTGACTTCCTGCAGTTTCCTCCTGTATAGGAATACCATTGATTTGAAGTGAAGAGGAAATGATCACAGGCTTTTCTGATGATCATCAGATCTGAAGATCTTAGTTTATTTGTATAGGAGAAGTAACATCGAGACAAGGTCACAATAAATCTGGGCCTCTTCTGCTATTGAGTCATCTTTTTCTGTGTCTGGATTCCTTGAAGTACCCAGACCTCAAGACCAGGTGAGAGCTCTCAGAATTTTGTGCTCTCCAGATATTGCTAAAAGCCCCTAAAGTCCATTAAAAAATTGGTTTTAGTGTAATTTCAGGCACCGGTAGGAAACTACATGTCTTCTAGACACTTAAATACAAAATTTTCTCATGTGAATGCCTATTAAGTTCTCTGAAGTATAATCATTAAGTGGGAAGAGACTTTTAGGAATTTAAATCTTGTGAATCTAAGAAGAGTATGTTTTTCAAAGATATATCAGTGACACAAAAAACTTTTTTATATTTTATATTTACTTATATTTATATTTAATTTTTTATATGTTTAATATTTTAAAGGATTCATTCAATTTGAACTGGAAAATTCTCTTTGAAAAGTTGCAAATATATCTGTTGCAAATATATGAAGACAGTTTAACCCTAATTCTTACCTTTTTATGCTAATAATAATCTCAGGAAGGTGAAGAGACTGAAAAGGCACAGCAATTTAACTAGCTTCAGTGTTGAAGCTGAAAGACACCACTCTGAGAGATGTAATAGATGCTGATGGAAAAGATAATTCTGCTTAATAAATAAGGAGTTTCCAAAGATGCCAAAACCAAGATTCTATTCTAAGCATTTTCCTTCCAAGGTTTGTCTTATACATAAACTTAGATTACTTCTGGAACATGGCTGGTTTCTTTATGTATATGTAATTTTGTAGAATAGTTGCAATTGCTACCCATGTTAAAACTTTAATGAAATAACATCCTCTAGTCAAAAAAAAACCCACTTTTAACTATATATCAGGAATGTCTGTTAGCTAGTCTATTTTAAGTAACGCTGAAAGCCTGCAGTCCTAACAGCACAGATGGCTGAGTAGCTTCATAATTTTCAATCTTTTTTTTTAATAAAGTTGTCATATGTTTATTGATGATACAGTACCTAAGTGATACTAGTGCATCATATCTACATATTTGTTGTTGTAAATCAGTGCAGCAAATTAATCACCATAATAGTTCTTAATTTTTGAAGTTATTGTATGACAGGTTTTGACATAGCGAGCCAAATTCTGTTGTCTTTCCATATTGGCATGAACTGAAATTATTCACTTAGTTTCACTAAGATGGTTTCAGATGTATTGCAAACAGTTAGACAAAATAAGGCCACAATAAATTCTGTATCTACTTCAAAAATGCAGTTTATAAACGCTGAATTAATGGGAATGCTTTATGTTTAGGAAAAATAGCTGTTTAGTAAGTGATTAGTTAAAAGGTTACTAATTTTGGCACTGTTAAATTGTATACATCTGCTTAAAATGCTGTTCTTAGCTTTTGGAGGTCTGTTTATGAACAGACTACAAAATTTTTCAACACATTAATCATCCACAATTACTCAAATTTCAGTGAATAATTATTAACACATTGAGGATTTGCAAATATTTGTAGTTCTCAATTCATATTTTGAAATTACCAGTACTAATTCCTCATCTCAAAGTCAATTTTGAATTAGCCAGCATAATACGTATTTCCAATTATGTTTTCAGAGCTACATTTTAAGCTGTAGAATTCAGTTGGAGTTTTATACGCACAGAAAATACGAAATTGAGAGTTTTTACCTTATTCCATCAGGAATATTTGCAATGGTAAAGCTTGAGTGCCTAAATATTAGTAGTACAAATATTTCATCAAATAGAAGTTTTGAATCGGAGTGAATATTTACAGTACTTGCTTCAGTATGACTGATACCTTAGCAATTAGAATTTGTCCCTTGATTGATATGCTATCTGGTGGCATCTCAGAGCAATACTAAACCGCTTGCAGATCTTGGGCAATTTTGTGTTTGTTGGTTAAGACCCAATTGCGTGAAAGCCCCTGGCTTTTATTTTTCACTGATGATGCAAGTGAAAGAAACTGCTGTGAACCAAAGACAAAGTTACTCCCGGCTGCTTAGGAAACGGTGTCTTCCCTCCTAGCCGCCTCAAGGAAAAAGCCTTCCCGAGCAAAGCAACAGCTGAGTCGCTGCTCTCATCCCCCTGCTCCCCTTGCTTTCTGCTTTGCTCTACTGCAGGAAAATCCTCCTGTGAACAGTGTGTTGTCTCGCTAATGCATGCTGTAATAAACTCAGCTAATTTAGTCTAAATCGCTCTAGCACACGTAGCTTAGAGAAGGCTTAGTTGGTGATCTGGATATGGCAAATTGGACCAGATCAAGAGCTCTGCTGTGTATCTGTCCTCATACATAGATATGTGTGTATATATGAAAAAAGAAAAAAAAAAAAAACAGTTTGCTTTCTTGCACATCTCCCTTTTCAGTGAGTAAACCAGCACATTTTTAGTAGGTAGGTTTTTGGTACTGTTTCTTAGTACAGGATTTCAGAAATGGGCCTTTGTCAGTACTAATATGCAATTTGTCATTCAGTGATATGCAATGCGTGTGCACAAATGTGCACATATGCGTAACATATAGAAGTTATTTTCGTTCTGTTAGGCAGCGACTCTTGTATCTCATCAGTTTCTTGACCCTTTTTGCAAAGGAAGCAAGAGCAGTCATGCCTCATTATGAAAGCTTGTGCTGTCTTACATTGTTATTAGTAGAGAGACGAGTACCATGATATTGCAAGTATAGCTGTGTTTGTTTTAATGTGATCAATAAATGATACTTGTCTTTGGTAACTATTGTTATAGTATGTCAGAATTGCATGTGTTGCTTCTCTGCTAGTTAGGAAGTGGAGTATTACAGAAAATGAAGTATATAAAATAAGTGAAAAAAAATACCTTATGATGTCAAGAAATGTCACTACTTTTCAATTTTCTTTTGAAGTTTTGTAAGGAGCTTAGAGTACTTAACTCTTCGTTCTAACTGTATTAAACAGCTAATAGAATAGACTGGGCAATTTCACTGTATTAATTAAATGTAACAATGGTAGTCTTTATTCAAACGAGAGATAACACTTGAATCAATAGATGCTTTTCTTACTTGCTATAAAAGAACAAATTGGATTTCCAGCAATTCCTCTCCTTAATAGCAATTCTATAGATGGATTCACCTTTTGACTAGGGGTGTTTCTATGCATTTAATTAATGAACTAGCATAGCCTTACACAGTCTTTTTTACAACTCTGTTAATAACTGTACATGTAAATTAAGAGTAAAATGTCTTGTCCTTATCTAATTTTTAAGTAAAAAAACCCAAACCAAAACAACAACAACAACAACAAAAAACCCCAAGCAAAAAACCAACATAATTTTTGTACATCTCTCCCATCAAAGCAAAAGCATTTTTCACTTATTCAGATGTGAATAAGTGGCTATGATGGCTACATCAGGGAGCTGAGGGACCGATAGCCATGCTGCTCACTGCTTCAGCAGGTGGTTCACCGGCAGCAATATGAGGAGAAGACCTTCCTGACCTGGGAGGAAGGGCAGCATACCCAATCTAGAATCTGGGTTTTCCTCGAGGGTTTCAGGATAGTTAGCTCAGCTGGAATGTAAATGCATTGTGAAGAAAGTTCCACTGCACCAAAAAGGAGGAGGGAAAAAAGGGGGAAAATACACAAATCTACACTGCTATGCACCATGTAATTTTTGGCCTTTGCTTGGAAGTCTGATCAACTCACTGAAAATTTTGCTTACCAAAAAAAAAAAACCCAAAACAAATAGAGTAACAAAAAATAATAGAGAAAAAAAAAAAAAAGACCAAAGCCCAGATTCTTGAAGGTACTTCCTTTGGGGCTTATTCACTTGGTTTGGCACGTTTCTATTCATATTCTCTTCATTTAATGACTTGCTTGTAAATGTCAGTGGCATAACTGGTGCAATGTTCAAGCATTCTGGATTCTGTTGGCATCTTTTCCAGATAAGCATAGGTTTGGGGAGAAGGGCAGCAGACATACAAGCACACCAGCCCACCTCGTAGAGAGTGAAAGTGGGTGGACGTGTACACTGACCCACAGCTACCTTACAAGTACCCAGAACATCTAGCATACCTTTTGGGTGGTGAAACTTTTTGTAACACTGTGCACGGTGGTTTAGAGTTGCAGACCCAGTAGTGGCAGAGCCAGTGGTGCTTACATGGCTTCTCACTTACAGCAACAGCAGCTTTTCAGAAGGGTGCAAAATACAAAGCAAGCTACGCAGTTTTGAAGTGTTAAAGGTGGTGGAGGGTTAACACCTAAAATGTGTTAACACAATGTATGCATAAAATGTTCATGAATTGTTGCAAGCTATAAGGTAAACGGTCAGGCATTTTCAAAGAATTTCTGCTGGGATTACATTTGCAAGGTGACCCAAAAGTCCTGATCGGTGGGGCTCATTACTTAAAATATTTGCTGATAGTTGGCTATTTCATTATGGGTCTCCTATACCTTGTATATACATCTTGAAGAAAAATGTAGAGGCACTAATTAATCTCAGTGGCTGAGGATAGCAGTTTGCCAAAACATAGTCAGTGATAGGAAAGGTATATGAGATACACAATCTACAGCCTTTGTTACACGTAACAGCTCTCAGAAATGTAGTTCATGCAATTTAACCATCAAGCCTAATTGCAGTTTGTAAAGTGAAGATGAGAGCTAGTAATAACACTGAAAAAAAACCCAGCTGCAATCAAATATACAGTATAAAAGTTAAAAAGAGCTGCTTACACGTACAGGTTAAAGTTTATGTTCCTAGATTCAATCATGGATTAAGGAACAAAACCCACATTTAATGCTCACTTTAGTGTCATTGGAATTGAAAACAATCTTCATAAATACTTAGAAGTGAGGAGAATGCTTCTTGCTTGAAGAGTTTAATAAAAGCCATCAAAAATCATTGGATGGATGTGCCATCTTTCAGAAACATGTGGAAAGCTATCTTAGCATATCGGTAATACAGAGATGTGGCTGTCTGAACACTTGCACGAATGAAGATCATATGCGTGATTATTTTGCTTCTATCACAACTAGTGAGTCACAGAGTGTTCCAATACATCTGAAGATCGGAATTGACCACAAAAACTTTGCTACTTCAAGCAGGTACATCTGTGTGTGTGTTTGAATTGGTTCCTTGGGTAGTCACTTAAGATACATTTCACTTGATACAAATACTGCAAAATTTGAATATGGATGCATTTGAAAATTACCTCATGATGATTTTTTTTTATTGTTTGTAATTTGCTTCTGAATCACTTTGTTGATGTCTTTGTTTTTATAGTCTTCTGAATGTGCATAGAAAGTCTGTGTTAATTAACAATCAGTTTGTCTAGCTGAATTCCAATTTTGTAGAATTAAAATTAATTCATCTTCAGTTTTTCATCTTTGTATCATTGTATGGTGGAAGCAAGTGCACAAAATGTTAATACCTGGAATGCTGGAATGTTTTTGGCAGTAATAATTAATTCTCTAAAGCAGCATCTAATCTCAGAAATAATTCATTCTGTAAAGTAGTATCTAATCTCAACTCTTAAACCTGTAAAATGCTTACATTTCTGACAAGGCTTGCAGTGAAAATCAAAGCCAACTTTTGAATGTTTTTCTCTGCTACTCTTGCTGTAATCCTAGTAACTCTATGTTACTTAGGAAAGTATAGAAACATTTTCAAAGTTGTAAAGTTCTATGGAAAAATAATAGCTTGGGAAAGCTATTAAGCTCTACAAACTGATATTGGGCAATAATTCCATCATTTGCTTATTTCTTAGCATTAGTATTATACTTTCTGCAGTTATTTCAATCTGTGTTGCTTATTCTGCCAAGACTGTAATCCTCACTACTGATACGTAGTAATTCAGCAACATGCATCGTTTCAGTCAATGGCACTGCTTTTTCCCCTCCTTCCAACCAGGATGGTGACTTGCAATATCTGTGAAATAGGAAACTACATTTTTCTTTTTTTTTTTTTTTCTTCCCCCCTGTTCATGCAGTATTTTTTTATTTTTTATTTTTCAAAGTTGAAATACAGAGCAGGTTCCTGCATGTGTGTGTGTTCTAGCAGAGCCTTAAACTATGGGAGTGCCGTGGGGAATGTCTTGACAGTGCAGTTCATTGAAAAGTAGGTGTACATCTGTTCCATTTTAAAATAAAAACCAGCCAACCTTTAAATGCTTGGCTTAAATCAAGTGCATTTAAATAAGTCAACAGCTAAAAGGAAGATTAATTAAGTTAACTGTTTCTGGTTCTGAGATTATAAACATTTTCAACTTTCAAAATACTTAAGTTCTGATGATAAGCTGTCATACAGGTTGGTTGAATGTTATGTCATCAAAGTCATTCTCATATTTTGTGTGAGGTTTATGTGGTATAAGCCAATGATGACAGTGAAAAATATTACAAAAATATAGCAAAGAGCATTAAGCTAATAAAAATAAGAACAGCTAGTGTGTATTTCTCTGACTGATTATCTGCTATTCATAGTGAAATTGGAAATCTCAAATATCCATCTAATTGGGTGTAAAGATTTAAAAAACTTTGTGAATGAAAACAGGTGTCTCATACCTTACAGTTTTATCTTGCAGTGTTAATGCACTTCTATAGACAAAATTGAAACATTAAGTCATATTTTCATTTACTGTAATATTTTTTTTTACTGAGTGTAATTCCCTACTTTTTTCTTGAAGATAATTAAAGCCACATTATAGTATGGTCATACTTTTTAAATTTTGTATTCATATTGCTTCTTTAGCCTGCTTCTTCCTGTGCCCCAATGAATAGTTCTGTCAATATATCTGCTGTTAGCACTGGAATTTTTTTTCTCAAGACCACACCTAGCTTCATGGGGAAATGGGAAATGATGATTCCATTTTTCTATGTTTAAGTTAGTAGTCAGGCTCACTTTGTTTAGTCCAAAAGTTCAGTCTGTGTTTGGGGTAGTTCCTCACAATATATAAAACCTAGCAGGAGGCAAATATCTTCATTTTATCCTTTTACATACTATCTGTGTGCCCACTTATATGAACAAACACAATTTAGAAGCTATGTTAAGCTTTCTTCATACCTTTAAGTATTACATTTGATTATGGTTTGAACAGAAATAATTAAAAAAGGATGAGTTTTTAGGTACAGTGGTCTCCTCAGGTGTTTGACAATTTAATATGGAGAACTGTGTATTCCCAAACTTCCTTCCCCACTCAAGACTGAACTATGAATGGAGAAAAAATGTCCAAGACTTGAAATGCACTCAATTTCCTTTTTACTGGGAAAATAAAATAAAAATGAAGAAGAGAATTTTAAGAGTTCCATTTGCATTGATTGAAATGTGACAGTCATGTCAATTTGACCTTTGTAAGTTGTTTTGTATTCATTAGAAATCCTTTCCATGTTACTTTTATTACTCTAGCTGCCTGCTGTGTGATTTTTCTACTTGTTCCATTATAAGAATGGCAGTATTTTTAATTTCCAAAACTAGGATTTGGTTACAAACTCTCTGGATTCTGCTGTGATGTTAGGTGGAGCCTGAATGTCATAGAAGCATTGTTGTGATGGCTGATTAGATATCCAAGTGATTTAACCTCTGTGTGTCATTGTCATCAAGCTGATGATCCTGATGAAGGATAACTGACAATTAGTGATGTAGAAATACCAAAATAACATAGACGTTATTTGTGTGGTAGCTAAATTAGTTGTTAGGCATTGCAAATATTAGAGGAGTAGCCAGCTCATTCCTCACTTCTCAAAATTCTAAAAAATATACTTTCTTTTTCATTCTTGTGTTGGCCAAAGTACTTCTTTTGTGAGCTGAGTAAAAGGAGCAAAATACAGAAGTCATTCTAATTTTCTTAATCCCGATCTGCACTGAATTAGCCTAAATGTCCATCTAGCAATGATGTGAAACAAGAATCCTTTACATCATAGATAATACCTTGCAGCTTCAGTAATTAGTCGGTACTGAAGTTAAGCACTGCCTCAGGATACTTGTGTTCGGATCCATTTGCATACCTTCCCACCATTAATTTTTATACATCTTCTTTAATCCTCATATATGTTTTCTAATGGTGGACATGTTGAACTGTATAGTGCTATCTGAACTTCCTGATAAATAATGGGTAAAGTACTTCCTTTGATTCGTTCTAAACCAACATGTTCTTATTTCAGTGATTTTCCCCTGGTTCATGTACAGCAAGTTTTTAACAAAAATTCCACCCCCTTCAGGCTTTTCACGTATCCGTCTTATTTCCCCTGAGCCTTCTCCTCTCCAAACTGAAGTGTCCCAGCTCTTTGAGTATCTGCTTAAAAAGCAGCAACTCCGTACCCTTGATTGTCTCTGCTTGCCCTTCTCTAACTCCACTGCATTCCCCTGGAGACGTGGAGACCAGAACTGCATGCAGCCCTTCAGGTATGGGTGCACCAGACTTTTGTAGGAACAAAATGACCCCTTCTATTTTGTTCGCAGCACATGTGGGGATGCCCCACGTTGGGTGACTTTTTTATATGCTATGCATATTGAGATGATGATTTCAGAGGCAAGGGGAAGCAGAGGGCAGTGTCTCTCTTGGTGATGCATTTTTCCTTGCTCCTTTCCCTCCCTCTGCCGGCTTGGGTGTTTTCCTGCCTGTACAGCCCTGAATATTTTCAATTGGTCTTTTGTACAATCCTCCAAGGTAGAAGCCAAAACTTAAGTTCCAATATCTGTTCACTTCTGTTTTCTCTATTAGGATGGATGTAATCAAAATATCTATGTGGTTTGATTGAGGTGCCTCTAGAAGGCATTAGGCTACAAAGAAAATTGCTCTTCTTTACTGTTGCAAAAACATTGGAATAGAATAACAATATGTTTCTTGAATGTAGTTTATGATGTGAAATGCCACACTTGCCTTGAGTTGTCTAGACTGGAAAAGAACAGCTGTAAAAAGACATGACAAATAGACGTTTTTCTTCTTTTTCTGTACTGAATCTATATTAAGGAGATGCAGCTCCTTTCAGTAGACTTGATGAGTTGGCACTGAATTGAAATCAAAATCAATGTTTGTAACAGGTAACTATCCTAACATCAATACTAATATTTCTTAATCTTCACTTAATGTTATAGATATGAAATCATTCACTGCAAGCAGTTCTGAATGATCTATGAAATGAAAAATCCCTGATCAATGCACATAATACGTACAGGTGGCAAATGTTTTAGTTATCTAAAATGGTCATGCCTGATGCAGCCAGAAAATCCTAGTTTCAGTTGGGAGGGCACGAGGACTGCATGGATTAAATAAATAAATAGATAAATAATCTATCTTGCTATTGTGAATATTTTTGTAACTTCCTCAGACAATGGCCATTTAATGACAAGATGAACAGTAGTCATCTTAAAACAAATTTCAGCAAGTATTTCACTAGTGCTTCAAATATTCTGATGTAGGGTAATAATTTCAAGGACATGTCACAAAATCTAATGATGTTACCTTTCTAAAAATTGCTCCCCCTTTTACTTTTCCCCCTTCTCAGCATGGAAAAATAGCTCAATATATGGATAAGGGAATTATTTTTCTCCTCTTTCTTCCTTGCTATCTCTGTGCCCCTGTTCCTTTTATTTTTACCAATTCTTTCTACTCCACCCTCCCAAAAGAACTTGCAGATCTTGCGCTTTACCCCCATGTGTGAGTGAACTCCGTGTCTAGCCCCAAACTGAGTATTCAGATTTAACAGATGCCAGTGCAGTAATGCCAGGTAGATGAGTTTCAGTTAGGATTCCTTACTACTTTCAGTTAGTTCCTTAGACAAAATTAATCTGAAAAGTATCTGCAGAGTTGTAAATGATACATTTAATAACACATAGCAAAGTGACTTGTTCCCTTGTTACTATAGACATTAAAATGTTCCTCAGTGGAACCTATGCTTGACTGCTTAAAAAGAAATGAATCCTGTACCTCCCCCGTGTATCATAGGCTGATTACTTCTGAATTTAGTACTTGACAGACAGAAATTGGACCAGAAACCAAAGCTATGCAGTGTATAATTTGATAGACAAGGATGGTACGTCACCTAAAGAGCTTCTCTTGTGTACAGTGACGTAGTTTCTACAGCTTATAATGCCTGTTCCATATAATGATAGCTTTCCCCCCACTGGCTTCTGGGGAAAAGAAGGGTTGGAATTATTGGTGGATCTGGGCACACTGCTGAATTCTAACTTAAACGCATTTTGTCTTAAAAATACTAAAAAGTGCATTTTCTTTGTAATGGTGGTCACCGTGCTCAGGATGAAGAGTAAAACTGATTTCTGTTGTGTTCTCCTTTTTCAATACATTAATAACAAAAAGAGTCAACCTTCCCTCCCCCTATATTATTCCAATTTGAATATTTTCAACAGTAAGCATTGTGGCTGTTTGTGAAGTGTTGCTTATGAGCTGTCTAGTAATTAAATGACTGTCTTTTTCCTATCAAGAATGCTTTATATTATAGGGAGTAGGGACACACATTTAACAGTAACAGTTTTCCTGAATGTGGGCTAATACGAGACAAGCACATTTAGTATACCAATTAATTAAACACTCAGACTCTTTCATGTGTCTTTCTGAAAGTTTAAGATTCTTCAGTCACTTCTACAACTGAGCCACTACAAACAGTATAAAGTAGCTGGAAAATTGGAAGCGGTTTAGACAAATTAAATTCTATTCTATTAGCTTCCCCCCACACCTCCAATTGATCAGTATCAACAGGGGCTTTTAAAATGCTTTATCTTACTCTTTGACTATCCTTTCTTTTCTCCTCTTGAGAGAGGGGGATGCTTGAGGGTGGTGGGAGGAAGCCAAGAGACCTGACAACATGCAATCTGTAATAGTTCTTTCTGAACGAAATAAATCACAGACACATTCATCGATACCTTAGCTAGATTAAAACAAGAGTGGAAAACACGGATCAATTACCTTTTATTTATACAGCTGTTCTTAAGGGCATGTTTTCTTTTATTTTAAAGATTTGCAAATGGTGTATAATAAGGTGAAGCCTACCTGAGGGCCAGGAGATGTTATCAGCTTTGCTATGACAGTATCATCGCTGTAAGAACAGGGTGCGTGTATGGTAAACAATTGCATATTAACATCTTGGTCTCATTAATCACAAACTTCTCTGATACATGTCTCAGTGGCAGCCTCTACTAATTAGCTCAAACACTAATTGGGTCAGATGAAATAAAGTAGACAGCAGTCACTCAAGCAGACTAGAACAGCCTGTTCTATAATTGCTTTTGACAGAGGAACAAAAAAGGAACTTGAAATATTGCAGACTAGCGCTAGCCACCACTATGTACTTAATATGGTTATTTGTAATGAATGTTTTAATACAAATTGAAACAAATGTTGGTCCTCCACATATGGCTAACCCATTCTCCTCTGTCCGTGTTCTGCATGTGTGTGACATGGATTTTGACGGCCTGTGACCATGTAAAGCATTTGTCTGGTTTTTTTTCATAAAAGCAAATAAAAAAATCTGGGAGAAAATACATAAAAGTGAAAGCACTTCCAAGCTTTGCAACTATGTATCACTAGGTGGCATTTGCTGAAAACAGTACAGCATTTTCATTTTTACATGAGAAGCTTGTGTGAAACGCTAGGTACTAGTGTCGTCTTTTAGACTCTGATTACCTGTTTTAAATCCTGTTGCTTCTTTCATCTCCATTTCTTATCAGTTGGCAGTCTATCATTCAGAAAGTTTGTGGGCTCTTATTTTCCATTCTTGATGTATGCTGCTGTGACTGGCTCATGAATAAACTTTACTATCCTTGGTCCCTTGTCCTTATTGTTTGTATTTGAACATAAATAGAAACCTAGGTGGTAAAAATCTCCAGCTAAGGAAAGGCACGGTCAGTCTAACAGTAAGCATTTATCTACTGTTTCTTGAACAAAACAAAAATAATTGTCTATTTTTCATAAAAGCTACAAATATGAAAATTGTGGCTAATCTTATCTAGCTACATAACCTTGAATTTATTTTTTTTAAATAATTATTCTCTGTTATAATAATACTCCCATGCAGTACCTCTGTCATAGCTTACTCTGAGGTGGCCTGCTGATCAACTAAATGCTGATCTGCCTTCTGAAATTTAAAAAAAAAACAAGAACAAACTAAAAAAAACCCAAACAAAACAAAAAACAACCCACCCCAAGAAACCTACAGGCACCATGTCCTGGCAAGCAAAGTTCGCTGTTGGCCACAGCTCCTTTATCACAGTTTTCCTCCTCACAGTGCATGTAACAGCTTTCCTGGTGAAAAGTACAAAGGCTAGGGCCATTTAAAGTTTTTCAAAAACATGTTTCTTATTTTGTGAGGATTTTTTTTGTGACATTGCTGAAATACAGGATCTGCCAGTGCTACTGTTTTCTGGTATGAAACTTTTCCCACGACAGCGACAGGAACATTTATAACGCTGGGGTTCACTTTGAGCCAGCTTGGTAACAGCAGCCGAGGTGAGAGCACTTGCTTTCACTTTGAATTAGTTTCAGCAATTCTCGGATCATTGGTACAGAGGACTAACAACGCTTGTAACGCATTGTCACTAAATGCGCTGTGTACACAAACCAATTTTATTAGTCTTTAACTGATGAGGATTTTCCCGGTGCTGGCTGTATGTTAGGGCTCCGCAGAGAGACTGCTGCTGCCACGCTCCCTGCCTGGACCTATCAATCTGTCCTGACACTGCATTCCTTCCGCCGCAAGAAACAGCCTACGAAAAAATCTATGTGCTCTGAGGAGGGAAAAAATATATACCTGATACTGATTCCCTCTTTCTTCTGCCAAGGATTCCCATTTTCTCTGTGAAGGGACAAAAATGGGTTAAAAGTAAGACTATCTGAAAGCAGAGTTAATACAGTTAAGACATATTTAATGTCTATCACGTCTAGTCACTCCTTCAAACAAGGTAAACTGGTTGTTTTTTTGTTTTGTTTTGTTTTGTTTTTTTTTCAAATGTCGGTTAGGTTCTACCCTTTTGCCCAAGTCAGACCAACAACCAGGATTGGGCTGAGCAGCAACTGTTGCTTCCTTACTGCAAGTGTAGTGTGATCTCTGCTAGGGACCTTACAAGTCCTTAGTTGTCCTCAGGAAATGAAAGAGTCGAAGTATCTTTCATCAGCTGTGGTGAAAACTGTAGCTTTGGGCTGTGGCGTTACAATAGGGTTTATGTATAATAATAACAGTAGTAGTAGTACTGGTAAATCTATACAGCAAAAGGCATACCTGTTGATTTTATACTACATAACATCACATGATGTGTCAGCAGCATTTAACTTGTGCTTCCCTAATCTGTAAATAGGTACAGAAATAAGGAAATCTATGCAAAATAATCCATCAAAATATAACGAGCAAGATTTTTTCCCCCAAAATATACTCATTTGACAAAATGAAGTTAGTATCTATGAACTCCTCGTACTACATTTCTTTCTCATTTTGGTAACATTGGTAACCTTCCCCAAATTTTCTGTGAATTTTTAATGACTTCAGTATAGTTTATAGCACCAAACAGACTTACTCTGAAAAATGCATTTTGTTACTTTTAACAAAAAAATTCTTTTAAATCATCTTTGTTAGCATTTTTTCAAGGTACTTGGATGGACTGGCAACACGATTTCTTTGGTATCTGACTGTTGAAGAGTTGATAATATAGTTAAATCCTATGATATTCTGCAAGTTCTAGCATACTGCAGTGGTTTCAGCTGGTATAGCACTTCCAACCATCATGGGGGTTTAAGTGAAGGCAAACACGTTACTTCATTTTAAGGTGTAAAATATCATCTACAGTGTTCAGAAAATACTACTATAATGATGGTGTGATGTTAAAATAGCATGTGCTTCTATTAGTATGTTATTAAGCCTGCTTTTCATTTGTTGATATATGTATATGACATTGAAAAATAGATAATAAAGGGAAGACTGCTTATACACAGCTGAATATCCAAATGAATAATTAGGTATTTCCATGTAAAGATAACTTAAGTCATAAGCTGAACTCCTTCCCTTTTAAGCAGCAGCTTCTCAGGCAGAGATTTGTTCTTTAATTTTGAGAAATTATTTATTTTTTGCAGAGAAATCTCATGTATTGAAACACTGGGGCTTTTTAGGTTGCCCTTTTTAGGAGTGGTTTCCCTTTTGGAAAAACTTCCTGGATCCAAAATAATTGCTGTTTAGAAAAGAATAAAAGAAAACCAACAAACAAAACCAGTAAAGCTTGTGCTTGCAAAGCTGACAATAACTAGGAGAGCAGGGTAGTTTTGGTAGAGTGTGGTTCAAAATTGGTTCAAGTCCTTATTCTTGAAAGCCTAAGGCAAATATGGGTCACTAACATTTGACATTGATGTCCTGACAGTCAGCGTGGTCTTACATGAGACGGGAGAAGAAAGCAGCTGCCACTCCATTCCCATGCCCTTACCTCACTGATGACAAGAGACATGAAATCAGGGCCCTCTTCCAAAGAGTACTTAGCTCCGGTACAAAATCAGAAGGAAGGAAGCCTTAAGAAGCTTTTCAGG
>VYXH01000271.1:205715-226832 GCA_013397275.1 Burhinus bistriatus
TTTTTGTATTAATGAGGGTTTTCTGCATGCTGAAGTCTCTTATTTCTGCTGAGCTTTTGAATAGGTTCATCAGTGTTTTGAGAAGCCTGAGACAGTCTGATTATGGTGATTTGACTCAGGTTCCACGGTAAAGTCTCAAGGGGTAGCACAGGGAACAGGGAGTCTTAACAGTATTCAGATAAAGTCAACACACTGTTCATCAGTATATTTACAGAAGATGGACAAAGAATTGCATGCTACACATTACCTTACATGAGCAATAGACTTAAAATCATTGGCTGTCTGTCAAAGCAATCTATTGTATTCCCTGTCAGCTTGTGAATGTCTTGGATGACCTCAATGACTAAAAATCAAAGCTAGTCCACTCAAATATCATTCAGTCATTGTATTGCATTGATTTCTTCTTCCCCCCTCAGATAAGCAAGAATGGGAAGGGAACATTTCTCAGCAGTTGTAGTTACTGACAGAGTAATGTAACAATGTGCTGGAAATCTCTAAGAATAGTGAGCTGATGGAGCCAGAGTATCAATAATGTGACTCTCTGTGGCCTCTTTTGTTCCTAGTGCTCCCACCATTGCTGGTACTCCCTCCCATTCACTGAAGCAAATGCTGGCCTTTTCCAAATCTGCATTGTTTGGCTGCTAGAAAATCAAATAGCAATTTTGATGGTTTTATTCTCTAAAGTGCAGTGTTCCCATGAACCTGCAGCTGCCATGAATGAAGGAATTGACATCTGCCTCAATACCATTGTTTCAAAGTTTCCAGCTAGTATAGAGGATTTTTTTCTTTTTCTTTTTTTTTTTTTTTTTTTTCCTGATAGCTCCTGGTAGATAAAACATAGCTATTCAATTATTGTTTAACCCAGCTCAAGGCAACATTGTGTAACAGAGTAAGATAAGTCTCCTTCTTTCCTGTTTGTGTGCCAACCTGTGATGGAACTGCTTGCTGAAGACTGCATAAAATCTTCTATTACACAATCGAGCCTCCTGTCACTGTCTGTCTCTGCAGTGATTAAAATATTCTACAGATATTATGTAATGTCTTTATTGACACCTTAAAGACAATTATTTGTTTGTTTCAAATTAAAGCTTATCATCTGAGGATATGGCTCATTTCCCATACCCCTGAAGTACCAGTACACTTTTGCTGAACGTCTTCTCATTTTCAAAAATGGGCTCTTGAGGAGATTTTCCTAAGCTACCTGCTCTGGAAACCACAACCGACATCTGTGGAAGGCAGAATGCAGATGATAGGAAAGTTGTGGTCTTGATGTTGCAGTCTATAAGTGAAGAGGTTGTGGAGTCTCCATCCTTGGAGATATTCAAAAATAGAGTTGATGTGGTCCCAGGCAACCAGCTCTAGGTGACCCTGCCTGAGCAGGGGCATTGGACCAGATGACCTCCAGAGGTCCCTTCCAACTTCAACCATCCTGTGAAAGCGTTATTTATTCAGATGTGTCAAGAGTAAGAGGGGCTGAAGATCCTCTAGAAAAATAGGAAAGGATGCACCAAAAAGTGGAAGCTTTCTTCCCCCCGCTCCATTTTTTTCTGCGCGACAGTGGCTTATATCATATAAATGGAATGTTGAGTGACATATATACTGTATATTTCTGAACCTTAGTTCATTTAAAATCTGCTTGGTATTTGTCAGCTCACATTGTTTAAAACTGTTGGGTTTTTATGACTTGTTAACACTGCTGTATGCTTTCAGAATAGTATCTAGAGTACACCAAATATTTTAAAATAATTTTTTTCCAGTTGCCATTTTTTATATAATGTTTGGTGGCATTTGGGGGGTGTGGTATTGGAAAAATAAGTGTAGTAATAAGTGTAGTTTACTAAGAGATTACAACATATTGCTTTTTTTTTGGTGGAAAATAGAAGGGAATTTCACTTGAGTAGTAGGTTGCAAACATGAACTACTTTATTAAGTATCTAGGAAAGTTGTCTGGTAACCACTTGCCATTAATAATAGCATCTTTGTTCTGCTGAATCCTGATTGCAAGTTCCTAAGCATTCTTCAGTGTACCACTTGTCTCTATCAGCCTTGCCACCTGATTAAATCTCAGAACTGTCCTGTGTCAGATGATTAGCTCCATTAATACTGCACTTTCTTTCCTGGCCATAATTTCTTATGAGCTCTCGCCTGAAGTAATACATTTAAAGTCAGATGTGCAGTTAGCTAATTCAAGAGGTTTGCATTCACAGTTGCAAAGCTGGATGCTTATCCTACCAGAAATACATCAGAACTGTAAGATCCATTTGTGAATGTGGTCCGGTTAAAACAAGGTCTGTTCAGTGGTACTAGAGGCTCTAGTACATGAAAATCAGAAAAATCTCACAGGTCAGTATCTTTTTTTTCTGGAAGGCTTTCTATAGACCTCAGTATGTTCTTTTTCTGTGTTGATAACCTACAGAGAAGAGGTTAAGCCTGTCCCACTCAATGCCCACCATTTTGAGAAAAGCCTATTTTTGCTGTGGGAAGTGATCACACTATTATTGCGAAAAAGCAATTCAGGATCTGTGCAGTGTTTCATGTTTAAATTTAATCTGAAGAGAGACAGTATGCTATTCTGCAATTCTTCCAGCTTGAAAGAAAAGAAGTAAACATACTATATTACTCTTGAGCAGCCAAAGGAATTACCTGCCCGGCGATTTGATTATTCTTATTGCCTCACAGTAAAAACACCTGCAAGGGCATTCACAGGCTCCCTGCTGAAGGATCGGTTATAAACGCAGCATTATGAAAGTGGCAGCTGAGCGTTCTTGGCACGTTTCTACAGCACCCAGACAAATGTCATTCAGCTTCCACATCTAGCGTTCAATCCGTAAATCTGGGTTAGGAGAACATCTTTTTTTGAAAAAAAATCATGCTTACTGTGGGGAAATCATGCCGTGCATCACCAAAAGACTGGTTGTTTTTTAGGTTAGGAGGCTGCCACTAACAAATTGCTGTGGTATAAACTTCTCAGAGCAAACACCCAGAGATAAAAGTGCTTGAAATGATTTCTGTATAAAGATAACAGCACTGGAATAGATTTGTGTTTGCAAAGGTAGTGGAGCATTGCCTGAACTTTGAATAAGTTTCGAACATTTAAATTGTGTGTTTAACTCTCATTTTTCTCGGGCTTTTTATTAGCTCAATGGACATGAATTAATTGGTGACTAGCAGTTAAATCTCTGGCATAAATCTTTGGGGAGGGGAGGTGGAATAAATCAAACAACACACTGTTACTGAATATTCTATTACAGCAGCCTCGGGTGGAAAAGAGAAAGTTTGAACAGTTTGAGAGGTGTTTTTGCCTCTTTCCTTTTCCGTGCTAAATCCCACATACTCTGCTCCTCCTCCATTTTAAAGTTCCATGCGGCATTTTTATGAGAGATGATTAAACAGAAATAGCTATTTATATGTAATATTTTACATGAAGTTGCTGAAGAAGTTTGTAATACAACATCAGATTGAATGTGTCTTCCACCAACAAAATGCATTTTCCTTCTCCCATCTTCTGTATATTGCACATGGCTGAAATAAGTCAAAACTTATATAATAAACAGCTTACTAACAGTCAACAAAGAGGGAAGTGATGCTTGTGGGGAAAAATAAAATTTTTAGCAGATTTAGCATCATTTATTACCAAAAGCATGCATCTCCTCCACATGCTGTTGCTTTTTGATGAATCTCTAACTATTCAAATATTGCTTTCAGCCAAGGGATGAAACAAGCAGCATTGTTTGGGTTAGACAGCAGTAGAACTCAAGAAATTTTATTGTAGCAAATACTCATATATTAGTGGCAGAATGTATATAATGCTTGACTTCTGTGGCATGTTTCCAGTAGTACTATTGCATTGTCAATCTTTTCACTTGTGATCATGTGAAAACAATTAGAATACACACCTTCCTGTATGCAGAAGTTTTTTTTATAATGAAATGGTAGCTTTACAAACTCTAGTATTATTTTTTCATGAGCATATTGTATTGTTGAGAATGAAAAACATTCTTGTGAAAAGGCACTTTTAAAGTGCTATCGAGGTGAGGTTTTAAGAACAAAAGATATATTTGTATCAAAAAGAATTGCCCTGTCTTGTCTCTGTGGAGGGGTGGAGGGATGTGCATTTCTCATGTAGCTCATCTGTACCTGCCTTTCAAATTCAGTTGAATCCATTAACATTATTAATTGCTGGACATTTCAGATGAGAATTTAATACTCCTTTTTATGTAAGAAGTGTAGAGAATTTTACTGCAAACCAAAAGACAGCATTGAGTGAGCTTTATTTTAGCATAAGCATTCTGCAGCCTTTTCCACATGTGCCCTTTAATTCTAGTTTCGTTTGACTTTGTCATACAGAGAGGTCTGCCCTTCTGCATTATTTCAGGGATGATGCCTAATAGATCTTTCTAAGCAAATGCTTATTAGGTTCTAATTTGAAGGCATCTTTCTCTTCCCACCTACATAACATACATCAGAATTGTACCTTTGGCTGTTGGGTTCCATTCTTCATCAAGACTGTACTTAGACAGAGAAATCAAGGCCTACAATGTTTTTCATATTAAAGAATTGAGAAGGAATTTCATGTATGGCTGAACAAATGTGTGGGGTTTTTTTTCTTTTTCCACTGGAGGAAAATTATATAACAAATTGTGACAGGTAAGTAGCTGTAAGGCAGAAAAGGCGTAAGATACGGCAAGGGCTGCCAATGGTCCAGGAGGCTTCATTTCCTCAAGAAATTTGAGGACATGCATATAAACTTGTTATTTCAAGTACTATTCTAGAAGTGCTATAGAAGAGTTTTCTGCTCCCAAAACCATTGGGTAACATGTTTTTTTATACTTATATGAAATTAAAAATTTGAATGGGATATTTCAGATCCTACTGCAACATGTTCCCTTCCAGAGGAAAAGACAGCACAGAATGGGTGAGATGAGCTAGGAATATAGACCATGATTGCGAAGTGAGCCTGTAGGCTTTCAAAAAATACATTGATGTAATGTCGAGGACAGAATACATCCAAATAGGTTCCCTGAATGTGTTTGAATTATTAGTAGTAGCTTTACTACAAATCAAGACTGAAGCTTTAATCAATAATACTGTATTATTTTGTAGAATAATTCTAATGAAGTACTTTACTTTTCTCTGGCAGATGAACGGGAAGATGTTCAAAAGAAAACATTCACAAAATGGATAAATGCACAGTTTGCTAAGGTAATGAAATATTTTTCTTTATTTAGAAACCAAAATACATTTTATATATTTTTTAAAAAAAACCTTGATATTCCTCCACTGAGGCTTAATTTTCAACAAAACCGTTACAAGTTTCGGGTATTGCTGAATGCAGTTGACTGATTTATTAGAAAACATGTCCAAGTTTTATTCCCTCGATGTCAGTAGGGGTTGAAATGTAAGAAGCCATCCCCTTCTCAAAATGTTCTCTGTCTCAATTTATTTTGCCTTTTCTCAAATTAGTGATGCAGATGTATTACTGTTTGTTGGATTTCTTTGTTATGTTCCTAATATACCGAGGAGTTAATTCTATTGGGCTTGTCTTTTCTTGTTTCTAATTGCAATCACAAATTTAACAAAACCAGATGAATTGGAGAGGAGCAAGGCCAAAGAAAACAGGTGTGATCCAGTCAGCAAATTATGAGTCAATTATAATGTGTTTTGAAATAGTTATCTTTGTGAACTCTTGGAGAATGGTAAAGATCTCAAATGAGATGGAAAAAAAGAGCAAATAACTAACTTATTTAAAGAAGCCCCCCCAGCAGTATGAAATAATTTTATCTTTAATACACAGGATTTGATTAAACTTTTTTTAAATTCCTGGAGGATAATTACTGAACTGTATTTGCCAGTAATAAACTAAATCAATCCCATAATCTGTCATTTTATCTGCTAGAGAGTAATTGGCAATAGACAGTAATGAAATAGTAGCTGTGATACATCTTCTGTTTAGTCTGGCTTTTGATTGTGTCCCATCTGATTCTCTTCATTAAAAAAGAGGAGTAAGATAATCTGAATATGACCACCATAATATTGAAAAACATGCTCAGCAGTGGTTCAGTCAAACAGGGAGTCCCACAGGACTTTTTCATCATCTGGAGCATTTTCTAATAGTGATTCAAGTGATTTAGACAGCACACATTTGTACCTAGCATCTTCACAGCAGAGATATCCAGCAGTTTGGAGAACTGGATCAGGATGAAATACAGTCTTGAACAAATGGTCTCAAATCGATTGATGAATTACAAGACAAGTGTGAAGTGTTATATTTAGGACAGAAATAAAATATATGCATATAGAAAGGGGGATAACTGGGCTGACAGTAATAAAGCAAAGAAAAGCTCTGGGAAGTGCAGTGAATCACAAATCAAATGAGTCAGCAACATGGTACTATTGCAAAAAAAACCCAAATTTATTATGTCTTTGATAATGGAAGTGCTTGACAGAAGGTGAAAGATATAATTGTTTTATTTTATTTGGCAATAGTGAGATTTTAGCTTGAATAATTCACTAACTTGGTGTTCCATATATGAAGAAGTAGTCCCAGCAGCAGTCATCTGATACAAGCTAATTTGAAATGTATTGCCAGTTAGGCCTTGTTATGGTCACAGAAATAGTTACGGAAAAGTAAGAGTAACTGTTGCTTCTATATCTAAAGAAAATATCATGTTCCTAGAGCGTTCCTTTCTCAGAAATGGTTATTTTATGGAATAGTAAAGCTTGCAATTACTGAGGAAACTTGGAGCAAGTCTGCAGAAGAACAAAAATTGTGAAGGGTTTAGAAAATATGACCCATGAGCAGATGTTTACAACGATGACTCAGTCATCTGAATGATCTAGGTGTCTTTCCTCCAATTCTAGTTCAGTGGAGTGTACTTTAATGATATCTTAGCTACCTTTTACTTCAGTTCTATAAATAGTACTTTTAGTTGTAGGGGAACATGCATTCATAAACATACTGAGAAGTACTGATCTCCATCTACTTCATTTGGACTTTGAGGAAAACCTCCTAAACACTACGGCTCAAGTTTTTCTTTGCCCTATGTGTCACCTGTGTTTCGGACAGGGTCTTTTTATTTCAGCAGTCAATCTACAAAAAAACCCCTTGATCTTTAAATTTTGGACAAAGTACTGTTGTCCTACAAATTGTTATGCATAACACCAGAATAGTTGGTCTGAAATGGGAAATCACATATGTCTGGTAAGCTTAGGAACACCTGCTGGCTGCCTGTGTGATACACATGCAGAAAACATGGTTTGCTCCTCAATGCAGTCACATACCGTGCAAGTTTTATTTCTGTCTAGGGTTTTCAGGACAGAAATATAGGAGGCCCTGCTTGTATTCCGCTGTAACATGAGTGGTCATAGTTAATAGCTGTGTGCTGTCCTGGGACTGTTTCTCCCTCTTCTAAAGATGAAGACGTTTTGGGAGAGGTGGTCTTCAAAACATGAAAATGGATCTCCGTGTGAAATTTATAGCTTATCCCCCTTCTTCTCATGACTTGTTTTCAGTGGTTCAAATCCACCTCCGTTTCTAGCTGTGGCACTGATTTCAGTTAATGGGCTACTCCTGGTTAGTGATTTCTCATGATTGTTAGCTTTGTAAAAGTCTTAAATAAATGACTTTCATTGTAGAATTGGTTTGTATTCAGTCTTATGTGATTCTAGAGGTGCTGTCTTAAGCAGATTAGCCTATGGAGTCGGAATGAAGATAGAGGAATATATTACATTACTCATTTCTCTTATTTGTGAGTACTGGAATCCAGGTCATTAATTAAAATATTTAGGGTTGAATAAAATTCCCACCTATCCACCACCCTCCATAGGTTAAAAAAACCCCCTACTTATGCAGTCAAAGTAAAAGCTTAGTTCTAAATGTTCTAAATCTTCATTTCTGTTGGCTCTATAGTGCATTGCCCCCCAAATAACTGTGTTCCTTTCCTGAAAATTCAGTGTCTAGAGTACCTGTGTGTCAGGACACTTATTCTCAGACTGCGCTTTCAAAACACTCACATTTGCAAGTTGCTTTCACATGACTAGTGGTGTAAATACAAATAATGTTTTTAATGTCAGAAGCTGTACATTATTGAAGAATAATTTTCTAATTTATGTCATCAGCATGATTTATGAACCCACGTATAATTTTTATTTTGGGGAAAAAAGAATCTATTGTTTGAATTGCAGGCCTAGAGGGAAGTACTAGTCCTTCTGGCCACACATGCAGTGACATTTTAGTTGTATCCTGTGTAGATACTTTGGACTCAGATGCTTGAGTTCAGCAATAAACTCTGCTGTCTCTTAGCTAAGGAGTCAAGTCTGTAACGTGAAATCCATAACAAACTCTCAACCACACCATCTTGGCAGTTTTCCGTCTGTGATGTGCAGAACCTAGAAACCTCCGGAGTGCTACCAAGAAGTCTATGAAAGGGTATCTAGGGAAAGCTAGCAGAAATGTCAGCAAGATTGCAATTGCTACAGGTGAGGTCAAGTCTCTCTTCAAACTTTTTTTGGCAGGTTGAGTGGGATTCTTTAAATGGAAAAACTGGGGAAAATGCATTTGCAGGTCTCTCTTCCAGCTTCTCAAAAGAACAGGTTTCTCTCCAATTCCTACTCCTTTTACTGGCCAGAAAGTGGATTATGCAGAAAATCTCTGCATTAAAGATTACAATACGTGAGTCATCTATAAACAATTCATCATTGTTTCAGTAAGATAGGCCAAAAGTTGGCTTTTAATGTTTGTGAGATAAAACACTTAGCAAATATAGGAGAAGTATAAGAGATATGGGAGAACGTAATCCAAGAGACCTTTATGTTTTTGCCCTTCTAATCATAGACACTGTGTATGATTTTCTTTAGTGATACTTTCTTGGTTTACCATCTAAATAGTATGCAGTAAGTTGAAACTCAAAGCAGCTTTAAAAATGTGGAGCATATTACTTTAGTATGATATTCAGAAAGAGCTTTTCTTTGTCCTCAGAAGAAGTTTATTTATAAAATAATGAAGTTCTGCAGGTTGTACGTAGTGATAGCAAAGGAACATATTGTAACCTACTTTGTAATAATAGAACTATAATTAGAGCTCTCACAAGAGATATATCTAGTCCTGGGTATGATAGCATTTGTTCAGATCTCCACTTTTTAAATTTGAAGTAACTGAAACCTTTGTTTATAAATGAAACACACAATCTTAATTACATATTTTGGGAGAATGCAAATATATCACAAGCCCTGAAGTGTAGCAGCTCCCTTCTGGAACTTTGAAACAGCCAGAACAATGATGTTAACAATGCCTTGTACCCCATTTTAAATGAACTTATGTTGCCTCACTGGTTAAACGTTTTTAGGTGTTCATTGCATAATAGGCTTCAAAATAGAAAGCATTACTGAAGATGGAAATGTTCTTTACTTGGATGTAGGAAAGAGCTTGTAAATGGCAATTAATTTTAAAATGAAAACCTGAAAATTCCAGCACCAAAAAACCCCACCACACCCTTAAAAGGAAAGAGCGTACTCCTATGACTAAAGAAATATTAGCAATTAATTTTGTTCCCTCATTATGGAGAAAGTGTCTCAAAGTACTGACAATTTTAATGTCAGAATAAAAGTATCTGTTGTGAGTACAAAGAAGGCAAGCAGCTAATTATTGTAAGTTTTGGCAACTTGAGGTTTAGGTTACATACCCTTACGGCTAACTTGAGGTCAACAGCTTAACTTATAAGTGGGTTTCATAAAAGAATGGTAATTTGTGAACGAGTCTTCAACATTTTAATCTTCAATATCAAAAAAGAGATGTTCATAAAATTGCTTGTAAATTCAGAGCTTTAAATAGGTTATTCACATTTCTGCTACAAAAGGGTAGAAAATTCCACTATGTAGTCAAAGAAGACATTATATATGACAGTACACTTTTTTTATATAAACACTGAAATTATTAATCTTCAACCAGGTAGGAGCAAGAATCAGAAAATAGAGAATGGTAGATTGGGGGGGGAAGTGGTTAATTTTTTATGGTTTCTCTACCTTATGCTTTGGTTTTCCTCCTGTTGTTATTGAAGAAAGCAGAATACGAAAATAAATTCAGGGTTACTCGATACTTCATTACTTAGCTTTATGGAAAACCAAGTAAGCAATCATTCTAATGGAGAATTTAAGTTATGAAAAATGGCAGCTTTTTATAGGCAGGTGTAAATATTAATGGAGGTAGTTGTTTGTGCGGTGACTGTGGAATTAGATTCCCATTCTTGTAGTAACTGTGTGAAGAAACATAGTAAAGACGCAGCCTGTGCCAAGGAGGGTAAGGTTGACAGCCTAACTGAAGATATAAGTGGCTAGTAGAATAACAATCAGCAAAATTAAATACACTTTTTAATAATGAAGTTATTTTGAATAGCAGCTAGATTGTTGAGGCAACCAGTATATGCAGGGGTAAAAGGATCACAGAAGGGGGCATTGCTTACAACTTTAGTCGAACTATGTAGCAGTCAAAATAATTTCCTCATTACCTAGTGTTTGTACATGGCTTATACGATAGGAGGTGTAGTGATGGTCTCAGTTCTTCCCCTCTTCTTGAGTTCATGGACAACCTGAAGTTATTCAAGTCTCCCTTTCACTTTAGTGGTCTCTTGCGATGTAGATTAAATGCCTTCTGCATATCAGGTAACAAAAACTACTGATACAAATGAAATGTTTACTGACCTTTTGAGGAAGTATGTCAAATATTTGAGGTAGAGAGAGACTGTAATACCATAAGTCTGGCATCTGACAGAGAAATTTGCAGTGCTGCTTTTGCTCATACACTTGCTCAGTTTTCTGCGCTATCATTCATAATGACGTCAAATTAAAACAAATTTAAAAAGCCACTCACAACAAAGTGAATTCAAAGTGTTGTAGACTCTGGGAGGGGAGTAGTCTGGTGAAGCTTTGTGGAGAAGAAAATAATGGTTTCATTTGTCAAATTTCTTTAAGATTTAGTTTCTATGGAAATATGTTAACCACTGTGACTAATTACATCAAACTCCATCAGATGTACCATTTCTTTAACCATATTTCTGAACTACAATTATTAATCAAGAAAAGGAGCTGGATGGAGGGGGGCTGGCAAAAAATCCCAAACACAGATAAAAATGTTCAGTATTAGCCCTGTCCAAACTGCTAACTTGACAACTAACCTGTAGGTCAAATAAAGATAGCTGCTTAGATGGGTGAGTAACCGGTAGGAACATTAGAATTAAATCCTGTACTCAGAGGTTCAGATCAGTGTGCTCAAGCTTCACTCATGTCTGCTGGTGTGTTGTATTTTCTAAAAGCAGAACAGTAGTTGCATATGCATGTGTATGAGATGACTAGAAAAGATCCCTAGCTGTTTCACATAACAAAAGTAATCAGTAGATTGTGCTGGTGTTGTAGGATTTCACTTTTAGAATTGAGTTCTACAGAGTACATCAACACTGGCTTTGCAAGACAAACTTTAATATCACTGTAGACAAGTTCAGAAAACTTCATTCAGATAGCTGTGGTGCTTTAGCGATTTACACAGAATTTAGTGTATGCACAAAAGCCTGTTGGAGAAAGAGAGTAAATAGAAGTTTGCTGAGCTCCATGTTGCCACAGATTAGCCTGCAGCAGGCAGTCAGAAGCATCTGCATCTCGCCCTGTATTTTTACAGTATGTTGAACCAGTACCTGACACTGCAGTGTAGATGTATTCTCAAGCTGTGTAATTCATTCAGTCTTTATCACTGTTTTCAACTAAAAAACAGAAATCAGACTGAGCTCTTCCTACATTATCTGATACCCAAACTGCTTTTTGTTAAGGTAGAATTTCAAGAGGAAGGAGGTAGTTGAACTTTTTTTTTTTTTTTAAATAAAATGCAAACTAGACACACTTGCATTCATTCTCAATTACAGAAAAGAAAATGCTTATTCTTTTAAATTAAGAGGTAAAAAGAGTTACTGAGAAATTCACCTAAAAAGAGTAATTGTGGTCAAAGTAGATGAGGGTTGAATGCTGACCCTGCTCCAAGCCTTGAGGAATAGTACCACGGAGCAACCAACACTCGCTAATAGCCAGTGTTGCATCTACCAGGTCATGAAATAGCATGTATTGTCATTTTAGTGCTGATACTGCATATTCACACTACAGCTTACTTCAAAAGCTTCTGGTTTTGTGCTTATATCTGTTTCCTTATTTGCGTCAGTAGAGTTATCCTGAATTTCACCAAAAAACCTGCTGTGCTTTATTCATCTAAGGAGCACGAATTTGGAGATAAATGTCAAGGAGGATCGGGTATCATGTTTAAGAACACTGACTCCAGGACAAACGAAAGATGGATTGTTAGTAAAATTTTGAAATTGTGTCTGTGGTAAAACCCTGATCAAATCTTTAATGGCTGCATATTAAAAGTGACTATGGTAGATGTCAGCTCAATTCATTAACTAAACATTGATAATACCTTTGGAGCAGCCTCAGCATTTCTTTTTTCTTTCTGAAAGAAAGCTTTCAGAAAATCACACAGATTTGAAATCGTGTCATTTGTGATAAATCTGAAAAAAATATAGTTGATATTATTTGTTGTTGGTAAGGTGCCATGATTGATATTCATCCATCCTCAATACCTAATTAATCTGTTCTGTGTCTCTGTTGCCTGCCTTTTTAAGTGCTACAGTGAAAGTGATAAGAAAGAGCAGTTTACTAATGTCGGAGACAAATGACTTTTCTCTGCTACAGTGTGGCAAATAACCAGAACTCTCATTGAAGATTAATAGTGCTTAACTTTGCTTTCCAGCTCTGTGTGATCAAGACTGCCCTTGGGATACATACTGTTTTAAAATACCAGGCTTTCTTATGCCAATAACTTTTTTATAATACGTCTTGCAAGAGCACACCAAAGGCCCATCATGTCTACTCCGTATTATTAAAGCAAAAGCTTTTCATCTTTTTTTTGAAGCCAAATGATGTTTAAACCTGGTATAGAAAACACATTTACATTGTTAAGTGTTAAGTGATTTTCCTTTTTTGGATATCTCCAGAATCCATAAGCATCAGGCAAAATATATGATCGGAATTATTTGCATTGATATATAGTAAATTACTTATTAGGTCTCCATATTCTGCATCTTTTTTTTTATGATGCAGTAAAAAGGGATACATGCTGTGTGAATATTTATTATGTTTCAAATAAATTTCCTTTGGAATGAAAAATAAATTAAAAATTATTTTTGCTCTACTTCTTAAGGTAATACCAATGGAATTATTGCCATTTATTTTACTCAGAATTTTATTGTAGAATTTCTACTACCTATTAATATATTTTTATAGCTTTTTTTTTTTTTGCATGACCAAGAAAGTTACCATGAACAGAAACAGGCACAGTTTAAAGGCACAAATATCTTCATGCTTTGAATTTTGCACATAACATCAACTCTGTGTACAACCTTTAAAATTTATAAACATGATGACTTTATAAATTTTGCTTCCAAAGTAATTTTTCAGCTTACTATTGGCAAAATACTTACAGCATATCTGCCTTATCAATTTACTATTTATCAATATTGAACTCCGCCCAATACAGAGGCCTGGATGCTGGCAGGGATTAAAATAGAGGATTAATCCCTTTGCATTTACTGTAAAAGCAAGCAACACCAGAAGCTGAGTGGTGTCTCAATGCAGCGTGACAAAAACAAAGTACTGTTTAAGAGGGCGGTCTTCTCTATTTTCTCTGTTCTTGCCAACATCAGAAGCGCAAGCCGTATGACCCACTGTGGCAGTCACGCAGCTGGAGATGCCTTGAAAACTGTCAGTACGGAAAAGAACCCTTTAACTGAAAACCTAGAAAGGACAAAAATGTATTTGGTTATGCTTCAAAGACACAAAGACAGATGTTTAAGGTTAACGAAAAGCTAATGGAACTATGTCTATATTGTTCTTGGTTTCTCTTCTTTAAGTTGATGTTCAAACAGGGAAGGTTTTATTACGTGTGCGAGGGGACAGGATTCTCTAATGTTTTTCCTCCATAACATTCTTGCATTGCCAGGAGACTTTACAACTTTGCCTGTTGGGGTTTTTTTTTCCCAAAAATGTCTAAATGACTGTAATTAAACCAGACAGCTCTTGGAGAGCAGATTCATTTTCACTTTGATGAAAAGTGAAACTTCTCCTTCCACTTAATTATCTGCACATCTTTCGGTGGAGCTGTGGTTACTGGCCGTGTCTCTCAGAAGACCTTTTGCTTGCAAGTGAGACTCGCTTCTCTCTGCTCCCTTGACTGCACAAGTAGTAACATGTTTTCTCTCCATTGCCTTAGTGGGCATAAATTCAGAACTGGCTACAGTTCAGGAGCTGCTTTTCGTCTGCCTCCACCAGAACTTCATACCCGTCTCCGAGCCTGATCCCCTTCTTGGGCTAGGGTGCCTGTGGGAGCTCCAGACCTGGTGCCGCAGCCCTCAGGGGTGAAATGCCCACTGGTCAGAAAGCATTAGAGCTGTCACTGCTGCAGTCTAGTCACTGAAGATTATGTCATATTCCCAGTATCTTTTGTTTGCACATGCAAGGGTTAGGTTCCTTTTCCAAATAAAATTTGAAGGCTCAAAATGTTTTCTATTTAGAGTGACTTCCCTTCCAAAAAATGTACAAGCATATTATTTTAAACAATGAGCATCTGCATGACACAACACTTTCACCATTAGAAATGTCTGAGGGAATACAGACTACATTTTAAACACTTCTAAGATAATGTAGTGTCCCCAACCTTTAATTTGAAACGTCAGAGTGGATTAGTAAAATTAGGAAGCTGGAGTAAAATATATGCATTCTTATTATGTTAAAATCATTTATCTTTGCATTCTTGTTTTTATAGCCTCTTCTTGCAGAATAACAGGGGATTCCCTCAGATGCATTAGACATGCCAAGCAAAGCAATCACTACTGTTGGCAATAGAGGGCACTGGACTTTCATTTCTAATATGTGTTACTAAGGAAAAAAATAGTCAAGTGAAGTCTATTGAGCTCTTGCACCTTTTCCTGCTCATGCTTGGACTTGCACCTCCTAGACTTTTATTCAAACTCTCATACTTTTTTGTTGCACTTACTTTAAGTAAAAAAGATCAATCTAAAGAAAATTGAATACACGCTGTTCTCTTGAAGTTATTATTGTGTATGTATCTTGAGGGGGGAATAGGAACAAGCTAAATATAGCACTACAATATTGGTCTCAGTGGTGCATATGTCTAGCTTGCAAATTTGTAAACATTTACAAATTTGTATGATTGTTGCTGGCAGTAGACATCATCATTTCCGTGCTCAGAATTCATTACCATTACATCTAATCATCTTCAGAATCTCCAAAGCAAAACTATTCATACAGGCAAATAAGGCTTCAGTGGATTTATGTTATACTTAGATTGAAAGTTCAAAAATAAAAACAGGAGGAAAAAAACATTTTCGATCTACTGTCCCCACTTATCTAAGTGCCCTCTTATGTAAACATACCAAAGCTCAAGCAAATCATACTGACCATTCCTGGTATGTGCAAAAGAGGTATCACATGCCTAAGGTTTGATGGAGAGAGGAAAAGAGAAGGTGCAAACACACACAGTTAGAAACGGTGCATCTGTCTCTCTTGAGCTTTCTACACCTCTTAAACAGATCCAGCATATCTCCTTGCCTCGGTGTCACGTCATGTTAGTCAGTGAGGCTGAAAGTTAGGGAGTAACTTGTCCATCACCAGCCCAGCAGCATGCCTGCACCCCTCTGGTAGGACCTCGTGAGCTACTGTCCTCCCCTGCTGCTGTATACCATTCTTAAACCTCCCTCTGCCTGAGGCGGTGGGTACATCTTGTGCCTCTCAGATGTACATACTTCTTTCTATAGGCTGTCTTTCACATCAGGAAGTTTGGCCATTCCTCCTCTGTGTTTAAATGCATAAAATATTTTTTAAAAAGCACATCTTGGAGAAAAACAAAGAAACAAATCCCTCTAAACCCCAAAGTATCCAGTTTGGGGCAGACTGCATCCGCGTTACAGACTGCATTCTTGGATGTTGACATTTCAGTGTTAGTGATGATGAGATGGCCCTACCCCTGTAAGCACTTACATTTCTGCATATTGCTTTCTTTATTATGCTTTGAGATATCTGTATTGTGTACAAAGACTTTCTGTTCCTTCAAAGGGTGTGCTCATGGACATGATTTTACATGTGGATAAAATGCAACTTTTATTTCTTTAAACCATGTGCCTGTATTTTAGGTCCTACCTTGCCATGAAGACAGAGAAAATAACACTATGAAAGATGTTCCTATGGTAGAAAGACATTATTAGAAATAAAAGCCTTATTTGTACAAGGTTGCAAATAACCATATTTGCACAAGACCTTGCATATCTGCCTTTTACATATGAAGGGGCTCAGTCCAATCTTGGGAGTATTTCTGGACCAACACTTCAAGAATATGTATGATTTTTACAGCTGCTTACCTCTGTTCTTTCTCTGATCATATGTTTGGGCTGCTTTGAAGGGGAAAAACTCTCCTAGCACATTGTATCTGCAGTTATTTCTCAACAGCAGCAGCAAAATTGACATAGATGCCCTATTAAATCTTTGTGTAGAGAATTAGTTATAAAAAAAAAAAACCAACCCTTTTTTCCTGCTCTGCTCTGGAAAGGCTACCTAACTTGTCTTTTTTCCTCTGTTTTAGTATGCCAGTCCGATTAAATATTGATATTCATGTCACTAATACTTTCACTTTTTTCAAAGATCTACATGACAGGTGTTATTACACAGAATAGCCATTTTTCTTTTCTATCTGCTTTTCGTAGTGTGTTTGATTGATTTGCCAGTTTAAACCCATCACATTTACTTCCTGGTAATATTAGTGTGAGCATATATATTGCTGAGTTAAAAACAATGCTTTTAGTGTGCTCAAGTACTTATATTGGTTCTATTGAAATCTAGATTTCAGGGAAAAAGACAAGTAATTTCTTCTGTTTGGTCTGCTGCAGCTTTAAATATATATATATAAAAGGTTAGTGAAAATCCTAAGCTTTAGGTAACGTTAAAATCCTTTCCATTAAAAACCCAAAACCTACAAAACAAAACCCCCTGACGTTACTCCTTAACAGTAATAATAGTATGTTGTAATTCCAGTTGGTTAACTTGAATCAATTGAAAGTTGTAAGAATTTAACAGACACAGGTAAGCACAGTTATCAAAAGCTTATTAAATGAGACTGTTCTCTATCTTTTCTATTTTTCTGCCTAGTTTTAGGCCTCAGATGAAATCAATCTGTAAGGCTTTGTCTGTGGAAAAAAGAAAGTATGTATGTTCTATATGTTCTATAATCTTAGAACAGAGTTACTATGTGCTGGATTGAAAAAAAAGTTTTATGGTAATTTACAAATGTGTTGATTTTTTTTTTTCTTTTCTCAAAAGTCCTCAGTGATATACAAATTTGCGTTTTAATTTGAGGGCTATTTTTCTTTGTGAATAATTCAGATAAAAGGCACGTCTGGCATTTGGTACAAGAAAGTCAGACACGAGACACATACTGCAATCAGGTCTAAGCAACACAGTGTATCACATTGGTAGAAACAGGGTTCTATTATAGGGTTGTATTCAACTAATGCATCAAACATTAAAAGTCCACACTCAAAAAGAGGGAGGATTATCTTGCCACCCTGACAGCAATGACTCTAAAATACTAAGAAAGCTCAGACAGATTGCACTGAAAAATCTCAATCACTGTCTCACAGATTTTGTAAATGCCATGTATGCATAAGATATAAACCCTAATTTTTCGGGCATTGTAAAGGACCCATTCTTTAAGCAACTACTCAGAGCTCGCAGCAAGAGGAAAAGCAAGTCTTGATTCAGTCCTGGGCAATACACAAGACTGTTGCAGTTAGTAAGGTTTTCTATGACAAATATGACATTTAAAATGTCTAACAAATATGCATTCAAAAGTGTGTTTTCGTAGAAGAAAGCAGGACAAATTAAACCCACGTGGTCAGATTTAACTTCAAAAACAGAAGCTATGCTGAAAAGAAGATGAAAAAGGAACTCAAAAGAAGAATCAGTGTTCTGTACCAACAGGCACCTTGGAAGCAACATACTGGAGTCCTGAACTGAATACGCTTATCAAGGTGTATCACCTATCAAAATCAGAAACTTACCTCTGTTTAAGAAAAAAAGCAGATTAAAATAAATTTGCTTAACTCAGTTATGCAATATACGTAAGTTCAAAAGAAACTATTAAGATATGTGGCAAATTCATGTGCATATATGAAATATATGGAAATGCTGATTATATAATTACAAAATTAAAACAGAAAAAGATACAAACACAAAATCAAGAATACAGACTATGTCAAAAAACATTAACAGAGAAATGAACTATGAAGGCAAAAACTTGCCTAAGGTCATCAACCAAGTTTCAAGGAACCAGACTTGCTGAAGTACAGTGGTACACAGTCAGTGCTAGAAACTGCCTTTTTTTTAATAATCTTAACAATATAAAATCTCCTTATATAAGGTTATCAGATACAATGTTTTACCATCTTGTGTCATCTCATATGCTTTTGAATACTGAGGAAGCATTCAAGCAGTTGCTTCTAATATGTTTGCCTATGGGAAGAAAGACCCAGTACACCTTTCTTTTGACTTTTTGTGATCTTCTAACTTCTGCTTAGGTCAGTGTAGAACTGAGTTGACCTATGCTGTCTGTACTGATTATTCACACAGGCTAAATTAGTGTTTGTATTCTTACCTGACTCTGTCTTTAAGAAATGTTATATATTATCTTTATATACTATATTAAGAGCAATAGTTACATCTATTAAAAGAATTAGGATTAAGTGATGCATCTCCTGGAGGCAGTTAGAACTAAAAATATGATCTTCACAAAGTGGGAATTATATAAAAATAAAGAAAACAGAAAAAACAGTCTCTGGAAAGTTGCAATTAAAACAATAATCAGGGAGTCCAAAACACTGGGATTTGGTTTTGATGGGGTTTCTTGGGGGGTGTGTGTGTATAGATGAAAGTTTTTATGTTAAGAGCTTAAAAATTAATAAAGTAAGCATTTTCCAATACCTCACAAACAGGAAACATGCGAGGGAGCACATAGCAGGCTGCTAGATAATCAGGTTGTAAACAGCGTGTGTTGCAGGGCGACTAAAACACTGCATCTTAAACTGATTTGTAGAGAGAGACTGATGGTTGAATTGAATGACAACTAACACAAGCCATATGGAGTTATGCTAGCCTTTATCACATAAAACAATATTCCAGTTATTGTTCTGTATCTTATTAATAATGTCTCAATCATACAAAATCACAATCTTACCTAACACGATGACAGCCTTCATACCTATGGAAACATGTATCACACCAGCTTATTTGTGTACTGACCAGTTACCACAGGACCCACCAGCTTTTCAGCCATCAGTGACAGCAGGCAGTCATGGTATCCCATGCGGCCCGACAGGTGGTGGGGTGAGGGTCCCCATGCAGGTGGTGGTGGTGGTGCTGGGTGAATGTTGATGATACCAGATTTTGAACCATCAGTAAAAACAAAACAACCACACTTGAATAGATAAAGCTTATGTTACGCCTTCATTTTTGCATACTGTATGACCTAAATGAGATGTTACCACTCAGAGCTGTCTACAGTGACTCACATATCTTTTTCTATGAAGTTCAAAAAAATGGTTCACTTAGTTTTTGATTTTTTCATTGAAAAAGTTCAAATCATGCCAGCATGAAATGTAAGTCCATCTTGAATATTCTGAACATTACAGAACAGAACCTTGTCTTGGGAAATTCCTAACCAAAATTTCACATAAATTAGGGCATTATTCTGAAGCACTATGTGGTTTTACGCTTGTCCTATCCTTATACTCTGTTCTTAAGGATTCTGTGCAGGCCACCATCAGAGTTGGATGAACTTAGAAGAGCCCTTGGTTTGCCCAAAATAGCAATCCTTATTTTAGTCTCTTATAATAATTTCATGCTAATTATGCATCAGAATATTCAAGATTATTTTTTTCCAGGAAACGAGAGTTGCTTCCCATAGTGAGAAATTAATGACACTATATTTAGCATAACATAAAAATGGCCCTCACAGGCACAGAGATAGTAATCCAAAAGCTGGAGGCTAGGCTGAGACTCCATCTGCAACAGAGTAATGAACGCACCCCACCTCGCTTTTGGGCCGGTGAGGGAATTCAGTGTGTTGGGTGGCAGGAATGAATGCAGAACCAGAAGGACTGATGCTTTTATCTCTATGTAATGTCCAGCTACAAAGTGGCTGGCCCAGGATGTGGTCTGTGGTGATTTATCCCCTTCAGTTGGCCCAGCCCCAAAGCTCCTTGCAGACCACCTCTTCAGCTCTGCAGTCTCCCTACTCTTTGCTATCCAAATCAAACACATATGAAACTGATTGTCTCCTTCAGTATAAATTTAAGGAGAGATTCCATAATGCAAGCCTCTGTTTTGATTCATGCTCAAACTGAAAAGAGCTCTGCAGGCATTAGGACCCAGGATGGAGAGTTCAAGTTGACTGTGCCTGATGAAGCAGTCTCTCCAAATTAAGGTTCAGAGTGGAAAGCCTGGCAGTATCTTGCAAAAACCTGAATGTATGATAGCCCTGGGTAGGGTACATTGCTGTAAAGAAATTGTAGAAATGATACAGTACTAAAAAACTGTTAAATGGAACACAGAAATTGAAACAAACACAGCCGCTGTTATAATTCTGATCACGTAAGAATGATAAACAAATGATGGAAATCTGAAAAGTGAGATTGCTGAGATTCATGTAGAGAAAAAAAAACCCCAACTCTGATGTGTCCTTGAGCCTGCCTTAAGTAGCCAATTCAAAATCAGTTTTCTATTTTTCCTTCTCTAAATACTGTAGAAATTAAGGGTAGAATCCAAAATGATCTCTCCTTGTATATCAGAGAATACTCGAAATGCGCTTAATATTCTCACTTAAAAGTCAGTACCAGAATGCTTATTAAATTGGTTTGGAGACCTGTTGCACAAACTTTGACTAAATTTCCCCAAACATTAAATACTTGCTTAAACTCAGAAGAAAAAAAAAAAAAAAAAAAAGGAGGGGGTGGAAGTGGG
>VYXH01000271.1:229704-251220 GCA_013397275.1 Burhinus bistriatus
CAGCTCTCTTACCACCCTTGGGTGGATAACATCAGGGCCCATCGATTTGTAGGGCTCAAGCTCCTGTAATACTTCACATAGCAACTCTTCCTTCACTGATGGTGGGTCTGTGTTTGCATCAACCTGGATTTTTGTTCCCAAGGCCTGGGGCCCAACAGTGCTGGTAAAGACAGAGGTGAAGAAAGCGTTGAGAACCTCTGCCTTTTCAGCATTGTTGGTGACTAATGCACCTCTCCTGTTTAACAGTGGGCCAATATTTTCCTTCTGTTTCTGCTTGTTGTTTGTGTACCTGAAGAACCCTTTCTTGTAGTTTTTGACATCTCTGACCAATTTTAATTTGAGCTGAGCTTTTGTTTTTCTAACTGCGTCTCTGCACGCCCTGGCAATGCCCTTGTAGTTCTCAACAGGTATTCATTTGTTTTTCCATGTCTGGTACACCTCTCTTTTGGTTTTGAGCAGATGCAGAAGCTCGCAGGTAAGCCAAGGGGGTCTCTTGCTCCACCTAGTTCCCTTACCTTTAAAGGGCATGAACTGGTTTTGTGCTTCCAGGAGAGTGTTCTTGAAAAACTCCAAGCACTTGCTAGCTCCTTGTCCTTCACAAAAGCTTCCCATGGAATCCCTCCCAGCTGAGCTCTGAGTGAGCTGAAGTTTGCTCTTCTAAAATCTAAAACCTCATCTCATTACTAATCTTCAGCATGCCTAGCAGGATCCCAAGCTCCACAATACTGTGATCACTGCAGCCAAGGCTACCACTAACTGAGATATCAGAAAGCAGGTTTTCTTGGTTTGTGAGTAGCAAGTCCAGCAGTGCCTCATTCCTGGTTGGCACCTCTAACATTTGTATGAGGAAGCAGTCCTCCATGCATTCCAGGAATATAAAATTACCTTATTTGTTCTATACAAATGTTTCATTAAATGTTAGTGTTTTAATTCAAAATGGTATTATATGCTTCATCTAAACTGAAAACTGTCATTCATTTTTACATATCTTATCTACTAAATAACAGTGGGCCCATTTGTGAAAGTAATTGCAATTTTAACAATGTGTGCATATGCAGTTTTATGCTATTTTAAAAGCTCATACCATGAAAATATCAGAGGAGAAAGGATGTGTTGCATATTTGGGCTGCTCCGCAACTGATGCATTGTATAGAATATATAACCTATATATGAATCTCTCAAACTAATAAGAAAACTGTGGAAAATAGTCTGTCTAATTATGAGTTTTTCCCATAACATTTTACCTCTGTAGAATCAATAGGTTAAGATGATCATAGCACAGTTCACATTTTGGAAAGGGAGAGGCATGGTTTAACATTTCATGATGTTATGGTTTGCTGTTAGGCTGACATGTTCTAGTCTGTGTCAAATAATTTTAAGATGCTTGATATACTTCAAAGTGCAAAACATCTCATGAATCTTGCAGTGTAGTGGGTCACTATTTCAAATGGTTGTTTCATATGACTTCATAATGTGAGTTATAATATGCTAGAGGTAAATCTGGAATCTGTTACCTAATGAAAAGTAAAGGTTTCTTTAAATATAAAATGTAATTTCAGCACAGATTTTGTTATCTTTTAAATGAAATATTAATAAATCTATTAAGTGCCTTCATAGCATCCATATTTGATTTGTCAAAGAATTTCCAAAATTCAGTTGTTTCACCTACCCAAAAGAGGAAAAACAAAACTTCAGAGGAGAAAAAATGAAAAGCCAGTGAGACTACAACTGAATATAACTTGGTAATACTGCAGATTTTGGTCCTGCAAACATACTTGCTGTATAAGAGTTCCTTGCATGTAGTAAAAGGCAGAATATGTGTATTTGGTGGATTAGGATTTAAAAGTGTATTACAATATTTTACATGGACTTTTCACTTGGACTCCATTAGTTAGATCTCCTGGGTTATGTCCTTTCTCACGTGTGCAAGTGTTTCTCAGTTATTTTGATAGTGACTTTTGCCTATGATGAACCCATATTTTGAGACCTGCAGTTCATCATGAAACTTATTTACTAGGGTATTTTGAAATTCCCTATGAAATAATAGTAGTTGCTGAACTTAGTTTCTCTTCGGGCTATAAGAAGACAGTTTAGATGCTCATTAGAAAGATGTGAAGATTTGTAGTTGAATATGTCCAGGCATTGACATGAAAGAGAAATGCTTAAGTGGTCTTGAAAGCACAGAAGTATCTACTAAAATAAAAAGTGAAAAATTAGAGTGAAAATTGCTTGGCATAAAAAGGCTACATTTAAAATGAAAACATAAGCATGTCCCTAAAACCCTAGTTGAAATACCAGAGAAGGTCAGAAGAAGTTTTGGCATTAAACGAAACCTAAAAATGTGGTTTAATGTTGTGTGTGTGACTTTTTTAAGTTTGTTTCCATTTTATAATAGATCTCAAATGAACTTAACCCTTGCTTTTCTAGCACAAAACTTTTTTTCATTTTACATTTACCTGGTGTTTAAAATGAATCTGAGTGAATCTGAAAAGCAGAAGAATAATTACTTCCACAAGAGTGATGAATCAAAATGAATTGGTTTAGCACAGAAATCTTTTAAGAAATCGGTGATTTGACATATGTTTGGTGATCCCAATGTTAGTATATTTTTCCTGGAGGTTCAAGTTATCTGACAATGGGCTAGCACTGTATATTGCTCACCAGATAAAAAACACAGAGGATCCTGTGGTCACCATTAGACAATATCGCTGCCCATCTGACGAAGGGTGCCCAAATCTATCAAGGCAACCTGTAATGCAGTAATAACACATCTTGCCCTATCTAGTTTCAGTTAAGGTAGAGATACTCCTTATTGTTCCCCACTGCATCTTTGGTATTCTCTGAAATTAAATGTCTCTGTTGTGTTTGTTTCATTTTCTCTTGATATCTAGAACTGAGACATTAATTTCTGAGTGCATGTATATACACACACAAACTGTGTAACATGCATATGTAATTGTTTCAACCTTCTCTTGTTATGCTACACAAGCCCAAAAGACACTGGATAACTCAAAACTTGTTTTCAGAAGAGACAATATGTTCACACAGTGTCATTAGTGAAGAAATACACCACATGTATAAAGCTATGTGAACTTTCATGCTGCTCTGCCTTCAGTCATAAATAGGTTTGAGGTGTTCAGAGGGTTGGCACCTGAGTTGGAGAACCTGGTAATCCTAGCAATTGCAATACTAATGTTCTTCTGAACGTGTATGCTTGTACAAAGTATGGAAGCACTAAAACAGTATCAGCTGATAGAAGGTCTTGTGGAAAAACCTTTCAATCTTTGGATTGTTTATCAGTTTTTTTACAGCGGTTATCACCAGAGCAATGAGGAAAATTGCCTCATGCAAATTACTAAATAATGGACAATAAAACTCTTTGTATGTAAAGACTTTGACTCTCAACAAATTGTAAATACCAACCTATAAAACTCTCCACATGTAAAGAGATTGACTCTCAAGTCATGAGTCTCAAATTCATGGAATACATAAATCAAAGTGTTCAAAAAATGAATTGCAGTCAAGTGAAAATATAAGTATTTGGGAACCCATGTAACACCGTATCACTTTTTTAGCTGATGACATGAGTGGCAGTTAATGATTGTCAAGGCAAATGGAGTGGTATTGATACTAAGTAAAATCATAGACTGAATTCATACGGAAAAATGTAAGCTTTCAACATCAACCATATCAGGGTCTTCAGTGTTTCAACGCTGAATGGGTTTTATCCATGATAGCTTGAAAATACATAATCCAACATATATCTAAATATGAATGCAAGCAGAGTTTTAGAAGACTTTGAGGACAATTTAGCCCCTTTATCCAAATAATTGATTCTTAGTTTTAGCCATCTATACTTTGAGATCCTTTGTCTTCCATTACAAAATGGATTTTTCTAGACTTACCTAATTTATTATTGTGCAATTACACATGTATTAGGGACACAGCTAAGCAATGTTCTCCACTGAAACAAAGGAAAAGTTATACAGCTGGAAATGTCCATAGGCATTTGCACCGTACCTTCAGATCACTCTGCTGAGTCCTGGGAGCTGGAAGGGAGGAAAGTAATGCCGTGCTGTGGAAGTATTTTCCTAAGTACAGTCCAGCATCTTTAACTGCAGATTGGTATCCTGATATCTTGATGCAGGAAAGAATGTAATTTGTTGCACTTAATTTCAGCTTTGCAAGCAGCTTTTGGTTTTGTTTTCTAAACAAAGACTAATATAAGTGCCTTTGTGGTTGCAACAGAAAGTGGAGTGCCATTGTGCTTAATGCTGTACATTCTTCTACGTCCTTGAACCCCAAACCTGAAGGCAGCACTATGTGTTTTATTCTGCCTTCATATATCACAGCTATTTAAGCATCACCTTTATGGAGCTAAATATTGTAGATAACACACTTTTGTTGTGTTACAGACAGAAAATGGAGGTGACTGAGGCTCCACTAATTTCTCTAGCCCTTGCAATGACAGGGCAGCAGTGAGGTCTGAGACTCCTAGAGAGTTCTAGCAGGAGATGTGTTTTGGGTTGGCTTCTTTTGAGGTGGGACATGGGATTGGAAGGTGGAATCAGTTGTCTTATGTTCAGAGGGTGACAACAAAGTCAGATATCTGTTTCTGCCAATTACAGAAGTAGTCAATATTCCTGTCCTGACAGCTTAGTAATTAGAACAAAACATGACACAGGATCAGAATAACAGAATGAAGTAGTGAGAAGTGATGTGAGTCACTTTAATAAGACTACAAAATTGAAAAACAATCTAGTCTTGTGCAAAACTAGATGTATCCTAATCATTTGAAGGCCCTGTGTATGTTTTTAGTGGATACTCTTCCTGGCCACATCAAATATAAACTACAGGTCTTTGCTTCCAAAGGCCTTTTCAGCTTCTATCTGCCCTACCTGACCTCTAAATAACGAGTGAACTCCTGCTAGTAATCAACCCATCCTGCCAAATTTCACTAGCTACTCGTTAAACTTGTTTTCTACCTTTTTTGCCTCTTATATCAGAAAAGCTCCACATACATATCTACAAGTCTACTTGATTATAATTCCTGAAATCCTTTCTTAAGGACATCTTCAGTTGTTTAGGCATTTGGTGTTTGGTTTTTCTTTTAGCATAGTTCTTTTCAAGTGTGCACGCTACAGCTTTTGGGTATGTTGTTGCTCGTCTTATTTTCACCTTTTGCTCTGTTGCATCTTTGTACACTGTAACATCTTAATTATTAATACTCAGGTAGAGTGAGCTCTATAGGTCAGCAAATCTCTGGTGTTTTTTTTCTTCTTCATGTTTATCCAGTGCCTATAGCCCAGTGGGCTTCTGGTCCAAGGCTGATTCTTAAGTACTATGGTAATGCCAATTATAATTTTAAATTGGATATGAGTGCTGTTATATGACTTGTAGTAGAAATTATAAATATTGACCTTGGTACCTTGTTTGACTTTGCCTCAAATAACATTCTCCTCAGCAAGCTAGGTAAGCATGGACTAGCTGAAATCAGGATAAGCAAGCAAAACTTGTTTTCTAGCCCAGTTGTGTGGCACAGTTGGGCTAGCAAAGATATACCGAATGAGGCTTGCAAGTTTTTTCCATTATTTTCCTCAGCATTTTGAACAGTGGAATAGAGAATACCAATATTAAATGACACTGAATTTATGGAGATTTTGGCAACTAGCAATTTGGAAGGTAAGATAAGATTTGGAAAGAAAAATATTTTTCCCAGTTGAAGCAATGGCCAGAAATAAATAGCCTGAATATAAACTAATGTAAAATACCACACTTACCTAAGAATAAACAAGCACAGGGTGTGGCATGGCTCACGATTCGGTGTGCAGCTCATATGCCACAGCAAGCACAAGGCAACACCGCCACGCAGATACAAGTAAGGCTGTCGCTGGAACACATATTGAGAGCTCTCTCTAAAAGTACGTATGCATTCGCTGAAAATGTGTTCTCGATTAGCTGTAAAAGACCTTGACGGCCCTGTGCTGTGGGAGGGCTGCAGGGCAGACGGCGCAGTGGTTGTGGCTGCTCCCAGCCAGTTCCTGAGGCACGGCCTCGGGCCTGCTGCCCTCTCCGGGGGTGGGTGGGGTGGTGGGAAATTCTCATCCCAGATTGGCTGGCGTGACCGCAGCTGGCGCCTCCTGATAGGCTGTGGCTGTTGCTCCCAGCCTGCCCTGGGGGAAGGCAGGAAGGNGATCCGCTTTCTGGTGGAGTGGAGGCTGTGCCAGGATGTGTAGTGAGAGGAGGTGTGATACCGGGAAGCCACATTTTGTGTAAGTACCAATGGCATCAGTAGTAATCCTTAACAGAGAGGATTATAGATTGACCATTTATCTATATGTATGTATAGATACCATTCAGTCACTGTAAATAAAACCAGGCTGCAAGTGCATGGCCTGGCGCTTCCCTCCTGTTTTTAATCTGTGGCAATCAATTCCTCCTTGTAATGCCCTTCTAGCCTTGAAGGTGGTGTGAAAAGTAGTCTGCAAAGCCATGTTTTGTCTCTGTTCCAATGTGCTGCGTGCCTTGCTGTACATACTCTGTGAAAAGGAGATTTCTGTACCTTCCTGTACATACTCTGTTAAAAGGAGATGACAAAAGGCCCAGAAAGAGTTCCCTGAACTTTCCTGGGACACACATGCGGATGTAATGTGGAAATCATATTTTCTGCAGAGACCTGGGAGTGATAGATGAGATGCTATGTTTCAGATAATACATGAATGTGTTAGGTTTCTTGTGAGGCATAAATAAGATTATTTTATCTGGAGAGCCAGTTATGGTTGTAGCATGGTTAAAGCAGACTGTCTGCCGTAAGTGAAGCCCTGAAGTAATACATATGTGCTCAAGCACTAGGCATGGGTGTATTTTTGTGTTTGGGCGGAGGGGTGCGTTGCTGGTGGCTTTCCCATGTGGAAGGAGCATCTTGGCCACTCAGCATGCATCGAGGTGCCCCAAACACAGAATTAGTGGGTGGTTTCCACTTGGCCTTCCATGGAGAGTTCTTTGATACGCGTGAGAAATGATACGTGTGTGTGTCGGGTGCCGGGTTTGGTTTTTTTTTGATTTGTTATTTGAGAACCAAATTCTTACACATTTGCTTCAGGGAATTGACCTAAGTAAGGAGACTGCATGCTAAATAAGCCTTCTCAAAACCAACTGTTTTGGTTAGCTGTTTGAAAGGGAAAGGACAGATACATAGAACAGCGCTATGGAAAACTGTGAAAATAAAAGTTGCTTGTGCAAAAACTTAACAACTTCCTTCATCAAGAGACAAAGTAAGTAAAAGCATGGTGGGTCAGTCTGTTTTAACTCCCTACAGGAGCACTCCATTAAGAGAGGAACATTTATTTTTTTAAAGTTCTTTTTGCGAATTGGGAACTATAGTATTTTTCAGCAGAGACTAGTTTCATTATTCTACTGGAGAAACTGAAGTCTTTGGTATTTACCGTTCAGTTGTTCTGAAGGGAAGAGTTAAAAATAGGTAGCAGTATCTGTTCAAAATTCTGATTATTTTCTAGACTGTGTATTTTTCTTGTCAGTGGTGAAAGTTATGGGATGGCCCTGGGGCTTCCAGTCTTTGAGTCAGACTTTTTGTTTATATATAGTAAGGATCAAATTTATAGTCTGTTATTTTTAAAAGTTCTTGGTTCTCTGGAACTATTTATTGAGAGGTCAGAAGGATTAACGTTAACTTCATTCTCTTGCTACTGAACTGCAGTTGTTCTGTGGTTTCTATGCTTTCACAGACTTTCCTGATGTTTACATTACAAAAGAAGAAAAAAAAAAATGGCAAGAGGCTAGAGGAGAATGAGGGGCTTTGCATTCCAAGGCACTTCCAGCCCCACTTTCCTCCAGGTATCTGTGTCACAAGAATGGAGGCCTGAATGGAAGCGTAATGTTGATTTCTAATAGAGACCAAAGAGACTAAAAGAAGAGGCCATGGAGAAATTCTAGCAGTTGAGCAATTACTTGCAATAAAAATCAGATTCTTCCCACATGTAAAGGTTTATCTATGTTATGATTTTGGCTACAGATTGTTTGTGGCTTTACTTACAAATCTGATGATATCTACTTTGTTATGAATGAAAGAAATGTGTGGATAGAAGTCTCAGTAATATAACATTTTACAACTATTTTACTGTATTGGTTTACAGTGACAAGTGCAACTGTTTTGCCTTTAGCACAGCTGTCTGTCTGGCAAGCTAATCCTTCTGAGTTATAAAAGTCTGTCCCCATGGTATGCGTATCCTCCAGTAACCTAGGTGGTGGCAAACATCCATTGGGTTTTCCCTGGGGGTACAACTCATACTGCGTCATCCAACAGGACTTCACAGGAAAGCTCTGACAGGCACATCTCCCTCTGCTTTAGGCCCGTGAGGCTGGGCAGCTGGACAGATCACACAGATTGGCAGCGAGCAGTATTTTTGCTGAGATATTTCTTTCTAAGCTATTTTGCAGGGTTCCTTTAAATTAGGGTCTTGCAAAAGTTCAGTTCTACTGCTATGCTATACTGTGAGATCTCAAGAGGACTCCTGGGAGTGCAAGTGAGGGGTATGCTTTGGAGAGATCTCCATGGAGAGATTCTATTTCAGAAGAGGTGCTTCTATGAAGAAGACAGTGTCCTGTAGCCACACTTTCTGGTTTGTTGTAGTGGGTTGACCTTGGCTGGATTCTAGGTACCCCCCCCCAAAGCCGCTCTATCACTCCCCTCCTCAATGGCGCTGTGTGAGAGAAAATACAATGAAAGGCTCATGGGCTGAGATAAGGACAGGGAGATCACTCAGCAATTACCATCACGGGCAAAACAGACTCGACTCAGTGAAATTAATTTAATTTATTGCCAATTAGAAGTCTGAGTAGGGTAATGAGAAATAAAAACAAATCTTAAAAACACCTTTCCCCCCACACCTCCCTTCTTCCTGGGCTCAACTTCACTCCTGATTTTCTCTGCCTCCTCCCCTGGAGTGGTGTAGGGGGACTGGGAATGGGTGGTTGTGGTCAGTTCATCACACGTTGGCTCTGCCACTCCTTCCCCCTCACACTCTTCCCTTGCTCCAGCATGGGGTCCATCCCACAGGAGACAGTTCTCCCTGAACTTCTCCAATGTGAGTCCTTCTCACAGGCTGCAGTTCTTCATGAACTGCTCCAGCTTAGGTCCTTCCACAAGGTGCAGTCCTTCAGGAACAGACTGCTTGAGTGCAGGTCGCCCGTATGATCACAAGTCCTGCCAGCAAACCTGCTCCAGCATGGGCTGCTCTTTCCACGGGTCCGCAGGTCCTGCCAGCAGCCTCTCCAGCAAGGGCTTCCCACCAGGTCACAGCCTCCTTCAGGCATCCATCTGCTCCGGCGTGGGGTCCTCCACAAGCTGCAGGTGGGTACTGGCTCCACCGTGGACCTCCATGGGCTGCAGGGGTACAGCCTGCCTCACCATGGTCTTCACCATGGGCTGCAGGGAAATCTCTGCTCCGGTGCCTGGAGCACCTCCTCCTCCTCCACCTCCTCCTCCTTCAGTGACTTTGGTGTCTGCAGAGTTATTGCTCTCATATATTCTCACTCCTCTCTCCGACTGCTGCTCTGCGGCCATTTTTTTCCCCCTTCTTAAATANCTCCAGCAAGGGCTTCCCACCAGGTCACAGCCTCCTTCAGGCATCCATCTGCTCCGGCGTGGGGTCCTCCACAAGCTGCAGGTGGGTACTGGCTCCACCGTGGACCTCCATGGGCTGCAGGGGTACAGCCTGCCTCACCATGGTCTTCACCATGGGCTGCAGGGAAATCTCTGCTCCAGTGCCTGGAGCACCTCCTCCTCCTCCACCTCCTCCTCCTTCAGTGACTTTGGTGTCTGCAGAGTTATTGCTCTCATATATTCTCACTCCTCTCTCCGACTGCTGCTCTGCGGCCATTTTTTTCCCCCTTCTTAAATATGTTGTCACAGAGGTGCTACCACTGTTGCTGCTGGGCTCAGTCTTGGCCAGCGGCAGTTCTGTCTTGGAGCTGGCTGGCATTGGCTCTGTCAGATATAGGGGAAGCGTCTAGCGGCTTCTCACAGAAGCCACCCCTGTGGCCCCGCTGCTACCAAAACTTTGCCATGCAAACCAAATACATTTGTTTAGGTGTCTTTCTTCGGATGCAGAGAGGCTCTGCAAAGCAGGATGTGTGCAATTTTAATGCGTAAAGCAACTGCATATTGGTTAGCACACTAGATGGATAGGATTTATTTGGCTAAGTGGAAGCACTGTCAATAAGGCCCCAAAGAGTCTGGCCTGGCCTGGCAGACACCAGTCAAGTGGGGAAGAGTCCACCCCTGCAGACTCCCAGAGGTGGCTCCTTGTTGCGGCTGAGTTGCCATCTTCCCCCAGCCCCCTTCACATGGGTAACAGTCACACCTGGACCTGATCTGTCCTGATTATCCCTTGCCAGTGCCAGCCTGCCTCCAGCGTGTTTTCTTCTGTAGGACTTTGTACATTTCTGTGCCGATGTTTTCCTTTTTGACACATTCAGCTAGTAAACTCTCTCTGAGCAGTCTTAATGCTGTCTATACTTTTTACCTCTGTTATCTTTTGGCAGATGTTTTCTTGTTTTTTTCTCAGTGGTTTAAGTCTGTGTGGCGTAGGTCTGCCACACTGGGGCTGTCTTATGGGGCCTTGGTGCCCAGGTACCTAAATCTGTGGTGGGGCTGGGGAGAGCTTTATAGCAGAGGCTATCCGGAGAGGGGGTGTACAAGGGATAACTTCTTCACTGCTCTTCAGTTGGGTGTTGAGTAATTTCCAGAGTGTTTTGTATCACGTTAGACACGACAGGATCCTTCTGAAATACAAATATTTGAGTATGTCCAGAGACATTGCTGAACATTGATAACAGAATGTAAGGTCTGCGATGCTATTCCTGACCAGAGGTGCTCTGCCTCCCATTCTTACCTGTAAGTTTCTGACTCTTAAGGTAGATTTGAAGAACATGGTGTACGTAAAAGATCTTTTCTCTTGGCTATCTCAATAAAAGTGTTTTCTAAATATGCTGCATAAAATGCTCAGGTCAGAGTTTGTTCCTGATTTTGGTGAAAGAATACTTACTGGTGCCTCACAACTCAGTCTTGTCCCAGAGAGACCTTGAATCCCATTCTTTTACTTTTTGCGTAGCTATTTTAACTCGGAACTCTAGCCAGAGGTTGAAGGGTGTGAATTTCAGCAAAGTTCATGTCTTGGTACAAAGTTCTCTATTTATTATCTCTGTCTCTTTATTTTCTATAGCTTGCTGTTACTCAGGAAGTTTATACTGTAGTATTTTCATTTTTAATGATTGTTTGGCATATTTTCCTGTTTTGGAAATGCTAGTGTAGTGGCATGGAAGAAATGGTGGGTTTTTTTAATTCAATGAGAGTAAAAAATCACTGTGAAACATATCCTGCCATCTTCTCTGTTGTTGTAGAAGATACTGGAAAGGGAACTTGGTGTGGGTCTTTGTGATGGAAATGAGTCAGAAGGTGGGAGGAAAAAAGTGGTTTCTAAAACCAATGTTGTTGAGGGTTAATTTCATGTAGCATTACAACATATAGTTGCAAAAAAGGTGCCAGCAAACTTTCCCAAGTGTTGTTTTTTTGTCTTATGGTAATGATCTTTTATATTGTAGAAATTCCAAGGTGAATTAGTAGGCAAATGCTGCTTTCCAAGATTTATTCTCGCTCTGCCTTTGTACTATCTAGTTTTAGTGAGTATTGTTTTCATACTGGTTTATATCACTTTCTCATTGCAATATTTGCATTAAAAATGTTTCCCTTCAATTTTTTCTTTAATTGTAGGTAGCTTTGCTATAACATTTAAACTGTGACTAACACTTCTTGTTAACACTTAATCCTTTAAATGATACTTTAAAATTGTTTAAATCAGTATTTTAAATTGAACAAGGCCTTAGAGCCACTCTGTAGGACTGTATCATTAACCTGTAATTGTATATTGCATGAAGTACTTTGTTTTCATTACTTTGGGGGAAAAAAAAAAAAAGTAATGACCTTGCAATTGACTCCTCTATTTAACATTTTCATCTGAGCTTTAACACCATTAGAAGTAACTGCTTGTGTTAACCACAGAAAGTGCCAAAGAAGCAATGTGCTGCAGTCAGCCTAATTCAGTTTCAAGCTAACAAAGTTAATATTAATTGGTGATTTACCAAGTCAAAGGCTTCAGTTAAATAAAAATCAACACTGTGAAACTCCTTTTTCTTTTCGTAGATTGCCAGCCCTGGATTTTAAAATACACTGTGCTGAATTTTGATTTTTCACATCAGGATACCTAACACTTGAATAGCCAGTAGGTCTGTGCTGCCTTAAATATTAATCTAAACTGTTTAAAGTGGGTATTGAGTATAGAAAGTTCCTGTTAGTAAGGAAGTCCCACTTTGTGCAGAAAGTATTTGGGAAACATTATAAAAAAACCCTTTTTTTCCTTATTTGCCTAGAGCGTATTTCTCTTCAAAGCCTGTGAGTACTAAATAATCATCAGGCCCCGCAGTCTTTACTCATGTTGATAGGCAGCTTGAACAGCTGGGTGTGCCTCCCATTCATCTGTTCCCAGTATCATCAGACACAAGGAAGGCAGAGCAGACTGTCCATACTTGCTGTCATTTCAAGAAGACTGGGACACATGAAAGCAGTAAGTAATAATGACTTAGCTGGGGGACCGAGCATTCTGTACCACACAAGAAACATGCTCCGCTTAAAACCATGAAACTTGGCAAATAGGCTTAGGATTTGCTAAGGCACAGGACAAAAGCAAATATGGTGCTTTCTGATTGCCTACTGTAGAAAACTGAGCTCTCCAGCAGAAACTCCTTTGATTCCAGTTTTTCACAGGTTCTTGAACATGGAAGGTAGAAAGTTTTAGGAATGTTATACAGATGGCAAATTTCAGATTTTTTTTTTTCTTCTACAAAGTAAAGCAGGATCTATTTATCCTAATCTCAGTTTCCAGAAAATAAAATGGTTAAGATGGTTGTTTTTAAAGCTTATAGGCTGAGTAAAAAAAATAAAATAAATAAACTGTGGAGATGAAGGGGCAAAGGGACAGAGCTAATTTTTTTAAATACCTTCAAGGTAGATTCAGCTTGGAAAACTTGTCTGCAAATATATCATCCAGGGAGAACAGCAGCTGAACAATCTACAGATTTTCTTCTTTATTTTTATGCAATACACATGCTTTTAATCAAAACCATCAGGAGATGGGGTAGGAGTAACTCCCAACATGATCTATCTGTGTTGGCACATTTACTAATCACGAAATATAAGATCAGTAACCACTGACTCTTACAGTGAAAACCTTTGTAAACACTTGGTTGTGTTAGTGAAGTAAAGGAGGACTTTCAGATCTTGACTGGAGAAGTCTAAGCCATGCTGTTTTCTTTTGAGGGAGCTTGTGGCATAGTTTGTTTCCCTAGGCCTGATCTAGCTGTTCTCAGTCGTCTCAAGAAATTTCAGAAAGGGCCAGCTGCCAGCCGGGCTCAAGCAGGCTCAGGAGGGTAAGAACAAGTACCAGTGTCTGCTTTCTCAAGTGATTTGAGAGGGAAAATAAATGAAAATTCCTTTCAGTAATTTGGAATAGGTTTGTGCCTGTCTTTTGTGCAGTCAGCTAGAGCGAATTTGGGTCAACGATATTCCAGGTACAAGGAGAGGATACTTTAATTTTGCACATCTTTAAAAACAGCATGTTGTCTTGCTCCCTGTTGTTCATATTTTTAACTGTTAATTAAATCCACTGACATTGCAGCTGTTTAGATTATTAATAGTATTAATTGGATTGGTAATATTTTTTGATCTAACTAGTTTTCACACTGGACTAAAACATGCTCTGTTTAAAGTCAGGATGCTATACTCAACTCACGAATGTTTATTGTAATTAAAACATGTCTTTCATAGTTAAAGTTTTGTTTTGAATTTTCATATAATGTAAGAAACAAAGGATTTCAGAGTCAGGGGTGTTTTTGTTGTTGTTCCTCCATGTAGTTCCATGATGACCCATTCACAGAGATCCACAAATGTCCTTAACAGCCTGAGGGCAGGCTCTTTGAAAGTTTGCTTAGCTCAGTGATTGCACGCAAATATATCACCATATCATTGAATGGAGGATATATTGGGGAAATGTTGGCCAGTTTGAACATTAGAAGACAACCATACGTTTATGCAATGTTTAGGAATTTATGTCATAATCTGACAGATGATGAAACTCAGTTTAAAAAGTCTTTTTAAAAATAGTTGTAGTGGTCCTTGCAATTGCATAGTTTCTTTGAAGGGAAACTTTGTTTAATGTATTGCATCTGATAAATCAATTATTTTTTATAAATAGCTTTCTTCACCGTCATTTCCTAACAAGCTGCTTCTGTGATGCCACAGCCTAATATTTAGGATGTTCCATTTCAATAGCAAAGAAATCTGGTATTGTCATAAGCATTATGCATTAAGCAAATGCATGAGACTGACATAGCTGCTGTGTGTACACAATTTTCTTTCCTGTCTCATCATGTCTTCGCTGATAACAAATGTAGAAAAGCTGTTTGAAAGAACAATTGATTTGTGGTAAAGCTGTTAGTAGTCTGCTAATGTAGCACAGAATGCTTATAAAACGATTTAAATAACTTAGTAATGTAAAACACTTATTCAAGCTTGTAAAATGGAATTTTGCAGTTCTGAATATATTCTAGTATCTGGAAAAGACCAAGTATTGGAATTAGTTAATACCAATGTTACATATCTGTTACTGGGAGAGGTAATAGATAATTGTCATGTAATTACAGAGATGAGAGCACTTCATACCCATTCCACTTCTTAAAGGCTGACTCTTGTGATTCCCACAATACTTGAAAAAAGGTTGTATCAGTCTGGCCACCATGGTACCTTTAAAGCAAGACGTTGCCAGGATGCTGAGACTACTTTTTAAGGAGAGTGTTCAGTCTTAATCCAGTAAGCTATTACATTGAGGCAAATGTGAAGTACTCTCTGTTACTGTGATATTGTGTTTGTTATCTCAGAGTGTTTTATACAGTACTTTGTGAGGAGCTGACCCAAGTCCCTGTGCAGACTCTCAGCTCTAAAAAGACTAAAAGAATGGATCGTGGCAACAGTTGAAGATCTATAGTCTCTGTGCTGGGAAACAAGACAACACTGCTTTATCATGATACTATTTTTTGTTGTTTTGCACAGCACTCCACCTCCGCAACCAAATAAACACTCGTAAGATTAAATTGAGAAAGGTTAGGCTGGACCTAATAATGGAATAAAATATGCAGCTTGGGAGGAAAAACCTGACATGTTGTTCTAAGGTGCTCATTTCTTTGACTAACTTTATATGAATACCATTTAGCTTTGGATTAGTATGTATTCAAATATAGATGTTTTAATTGCAAGTACTACTGGGAAAGATCTTAAGGGAGCAATCATAATGCAGGAAAAAAAAAGTTTCAGGAGCTGACCATAATGAACACAGACAAATTAATGTAATGAATAGCATATGTTTTCCATATATAAAACCACTAGCATTATACGAATAAGGATCATCTGGTGCAAAGCCCATAAACTCTACAGAAAAAGCTATACATTAACTTCTTAAATAATTTAATGAACCTTTTGTAAACAAGCTGCAGTGAGCAAGGCCCTAATGATTCTGCAAATATGAGGTTTTCTTTGGATAAAAATCTACTGAACCTGGAAGTGGATTAGTATGTAGACTTACAGAAGTGTCTCTATTTTTAGTCTAAAACTTTAGCTAATACTGTATTTCACTTACTTTATATGGAAGGTTACTATGTTTCTATAATAGGCTAAGATGCTATATAAAAGTAAATAATTATAAAAAGTAAACTTAATCAGGCTTATGCCATGAAGGAAAAAAGCCAAAAGAGTAATTTACAATACCTCCAAAATTATATAAACTACCTTTGTGACAAAAAGAACCAATTAATATTAATATACCAGGTCTCTGTTTAGCCCATTTATATGAATTTTGTGTGTGTGTGTCTATACACTAATTCTGAAGGTCCTGAGAAGGACAAAAATCTTGACTCTGCAGACTTACAGCAATTTTCTCTAAATAATCATACTTTATGATTTTAAACAGGCAGTTTTAATAAAGATATAGAATAGGTGTTCCTATAACTTAATATCCTTGCTCCCGTGCATTTTGTTCGATCAAATCGTAGTTCACTACAAAGAGTAACAGCAGTTTTGGTGCTGAAAATCCATGTTCCTGCTCTTTACTTAGGAAGGTCAAACAGTCACAACACCAAAAAAAAGTAAGGCATCTTTCCTCATCTCCTGCACTTCAGTGCTATGGTATCACTTTATCACTTGTATTGGTTCATAATAAAAAGTGAGAAATTTGGTTTTTCAGGTCGAACATTTGTACAAGCTCTGTCATGGGATTAAAACGTTTTTCATTTCTGCCTTTTATTTTTGTCTGCTTTATTCTTGGAGCTGTTGTCATGTGTGTGTTTGTAAATTGCATCTGAAAAGCTTTATTAAGAGTTCTGTTAAAGTAGAGAAATGAAGTGCTTAGAAGTTGTAAAATTCAAGAATTAAATCTGCTTGTATAATCTTAAATTTGGCCTGCCTATGCTTATGCACAATGGTACAGTCTTTAATTAGAGAATCACATACTGTTTTTTTTCCCCCTAGGAGTTACACTTCATTCAGTGCACAGGAGGGATAATGCTTACTTGATGATTGCTGCCTTCATCGTTTTGCTTCATTCTCACTGTTCGGTGTGTGGCCATAGGCTTTATTTACTGCACCCTAATCAAAGAATGCTCTGATGACAAAATTAGTAATTTTCTTTGGACTTTTCTGTAGTTCTTATCCCTTTAGGTCTGAGTAGTTCACAAGTGTTATGAGTTGTCTTTACAGTACCCAGTTTTCAATGTGGAGACAGGTGAGAAGCTGAAGTGCTAAAAAGCAAACATAAAAATTATCTGCTGATTTTGGGTGCTACGGTTGTGATGAGTTGTGCCTGATAGTTCAGGGGATTTTTTTATTACACAGCATTTTATCTGTTCCAGGCAGAGATCCTCTTTGATTCTAACAAAAGTGATGCATTTTCAACACTTCTTCAAATTCAGTACCCAAAAGATCAAGAGCACATAACAGTCACCCCTAGGGGGCTGGTTTAAATGATATAATGTGCAGGAAGAGAAGAGATAGAAGCCAGTCCCTCAGGGCAGCAGTATCTGTAGGATTATTGTTTCATTTCACATTTGCCACATGGCTTCCACTCTCAGCAACAGTTCAGAAAAGGGCACTATGGAAAACAGCTTTACTATGTAACCTGGCATTTGCGTCCAATTGGATGCCAAGAGTAGATCCATTCTGTTCACTGATTGGGGAAATGATGTGAGATAAAAAATAAACTCAGTTTAGGGCTGTATCATGATGCATGACTGCCCTGGCAGCGTGCAGTAGTAAACATTCTGCTTTGAACACAGAGTGGGAAAAAATCAGACAGGAAAGAGAAGAGAGATAAAATGGGTCAAGTCTTACTAAAGTCTCCGTACTTGAAAGAGGGAAGAAGAAAGTGGGACTCTGTGTATGAGGGAAGGCAGATATGCAGTAGTTAAGCAGAAGAGAGTATGTGAAATGGTGCAAGTATTAGGGTGGTCTCTGGTTGTCTGTACCTGTCAGACAGTTCAGTCCCATCTTCCAAAGACCTCCTATGGACTTGTGTACTGGTGGCTTTCTGTTCTTTCTTAAATAGCAGGCGGCTCTTTCCTCTCTTTCCAAACTTCCTATCTCACCATATTCCTCAACCACATCTTTTCTCTCGGTCTTTGTCTACTTGGGCAGTTGGAAGAGATGACTCCCTTCTGAGTTCAGCAAGGGTGTTGGAAGATAGATGGGAGGCCTGCTTTCTGCCCATAGTTTCACGCCTGGTTCTGGCCTGGCTCAGAGCTGCTGGGAGGGATTCAGAAATGCCAGGAAAAGCCTTGCTAAGCCCCTGGACTCTTGGGCCAATAAGCATTTAGTTTCTTTGTGTTGCTGGTAGGTAGGGTGTCAATGAGTTTTTAAGAAGTTTAGCTGTCTTGACTGTGTGTTTTAAAAATGTGATAAGCCTTTAAAAATTGTAATTTTGAACCTCTGGCAAATATGGACAGATTTTCATGGCTATGTGAAAAGCCACATTCGCTATACAAAAGTCTGTAACTCCCTCCTGCTTAATCTCCCTGCTCCAGATCAGTGAAATAGCAGAGCTGTTCACCAGCCATTTTTTAACATATGCCAGATATTTCTCAAGACCAGCAAAGCTGTTTGGCAGAATAATTCCCCTTTCATTTTTGCCTTGTTCAAACTTCCTTTACTCTAAACCAAACAAATAAACAAAACAAACCCACAAAACCCCACAGCATTCCCCTCAAAGACAGGGGGAGGAAAAATAATTATTAACTGCAGTTATAAGCAGTTAAAAACAGGTTAATAAAACATGAAATATCACATAATCTTAACAATAACCACTGCTCTCAATATTTCTGTAGTATTAATGAAGTTTTTATCTGAGTTTGTGCCAACCATAAATGGAGTAATAATACATGGAATACTGAAGTATGTAGAAGATACAGAAGTGCAACAAGTCTGTGGGACTTGCCACTAAAGAAGTTTTCTTAAATAACACTTTTATTTGTATTATTTAAAAACGTACTTTCCCCTTGAAAAAAGGAGACCTCTTTGTGTGCAGTAATGTCTGCATGCAGTTTCATGGTAGTGATTCTTCTTGATATACTTCATTCTTCAAATAGATACACCATATCATGGTACCTGGCATTGGTAAAGGCTGAAGAAGGGAAGGGAAAATGTGTCTTTACATGCCAAATCTGAGGAGTGGAGGAAAACCAAGTAGAAAGTTTACCATTCTGTTATTTCTAATTGGCCTCTCAGTATTCCTTGAATGTTGCATTAACCATAATGTGATGCAAACTTTTTGGTTTTGGTTTTGGGGTTAGTCTTTTGGGTTTTTTTTGGTAGAGTTTTCCAAACAAAATTATACAGTATACTTTGGGTCGTCTTCTCCATTCCATTATACATTTCATTCCCTTCAGGAGAGTGAAGGTGATAAATAGCTAGTATAACAGAATAGGAAAGCAGGGCTGTTGTGTGGTTTTGGTGTGTGTTGTGGATTTGGGTTTTTTTTTGGTTGTTGTTTTGTTAGTTCTGGGCCTATTTAAGCTTAAGAATTAACTTAGGTTGGTTTTCTTTAGTTTCTTTGTGTTGTTTTTAGTACCTCTTAAACACATCTTGAATTTTTAAAATATATTAATATAACTTGAAATGCTTTAGAACTTAAAAGATTAATTTTACATCAACCGAAGCACATTTGGGTTTAGATTTACCAGGGTGTTGTGTTTTAACGCCAGCCAGCTACTAGGACCACGCACCTGCTCCGCTTACTTCCTCACGGCAGGATGGGGAAGAGAATCAGAAGAGTAAGAGTGAGAAAACTCATGAGTTGAGATACAGGCAGTTTAATAAGTAAAGCAAAAGCCATGCACACAAGCAAAGCAAAACAAAAAATTAATTCACTGCTTCACATTGGCAGGCAGGTGTTCATCCATCTCCAGGAAAGCAGGGCTCCATCATGCTTAATGGTTATCTGGGAAGACAAACGCCATAACTCCAATTTCCCCTCAGGCTTCCTCCTTCTTCCCCCAACTTTATATACTGAGCATGACATCATATGGTACGGAATGTCCCTTTGGTCAGTTGGGGTCAGCTGTCCCAGCTGTATCTCCTCCCAGCTTTTTGTGCACTCCCGGCCTACTCACTGGCGGGGCTGTGTGAGGAGCAGAAAAGGCCTTGACTGCTGAGCAACAACCAAAAACAACAGTGTGTGAACTGTCAACAGGATTCCATCCCAAACCCAAAACATAGCACTATACCAGCTGCTAGTAAAAAAGTAGTCGACTCCATCCCGGCTGAAACCACGACACAGGGGTTCTGTAAACTCACATTTTTGCTTTGAATTGTTCTCATTTGTAGGTATTGGCAACCTTGGAAAGACAAAAGCTAGAAACTCACAGCAGAAACCCTAAGAGCTCAGCTTACCTGACCTGTGGGTTTCAGTTTTATGAAATGTTGGTGTTGCGGAATCTGAACTTCAGTTGAATTAGCTCAGCTTTTAACTGCAGCCCTGAGACTCAGCTTGATTTGAGTCCTTATCCCATAGCTAAGGGATCCAGGCCCCAGTTATTGAAAGTTTTTCTGTGAAAGTGGTAGTATACTCCCTAGTTAGGAGGGGAAGAAAAAAAGGTGAAAACAGTTACGACACCCATAACAGCTAGGTTTTCTCTTGCAGCTGGCCAAAACATAATCTAACTAATGATCTGAAAAAAACAGTTTTCCTTTTTTGTTGTTTTTTTGGCCATATAGCTCATTGGCAAGCTTCCTGCAGTAACTGCTTTGACAGATCTAAAACTGCCTCTGTCTTTACCGAATGGTCCAGCTGCTGCCAAATTCCCTGGCCTTTCTTGTTCCAGTGGACATCATAGTGTTTTACTGAAATCTGAGGAAGTAAAATTCACCGAAGTGGACATACCTGAAGTATGAAGGCATGAATTTTTCCAAACATCCACTATGCAGTAAGGAATAAAGTTCTCAAATTCTTTCCAATTTATTCCTTTTAAATAATTTATATTTCTATCTTCTGTCTGTTTCTTATGGTCAGCAAGGAGTGATCTCTACATGTCCTTTGCATGGCATGCTTTGCCATATGTGAACTTTAAAATAAGATGCAGGAAGTTATGAAGCTTTTGCTGTTCTTCCCTATTGAAGTGCAAGTTGTGTTGAAGATCATATGAAAAAGGAACAGATTACCAACTGAAAACTAGAGCTGTTGTGCCTCTGTGGTATGGGCATAAAAGAGAGAAAGGCAATATGAGGTCTTAGGTGCGGTTTGAAAGATGAGAACGTAGCTAGTTTTTGTATGGGGTGCAAAATGAGTGTAGGGGAGAGTAAAGAGCTCAGCTAATTAGGTGGCAACGCTGCATTGCTTACTACCTATAGCCATCATTAAGATGCTTGCACGTACAGTCATCTGGCTGGTTTATCTCACTTAACTAACCAGCAGCTTGTTTATGAGGCCAGAAAATGATAAGAGCAATGGAAAATTAGCAAAAATAAAACAGGAAAGTTGCATTTCTGTAGGGCAGTGTTGAGAGTCTGCATAAAAGGACTCCATACCCAGAAAAACGACACCACTTACTTTTATGGCATTGATAGTTACGGAAATCTAAGAACAGGATGTTCTTCTAGATAGTTTAGATGAGTCCTGTTACTGCTTCAACACCTGAAATAATAGAGAACAGCTTTGCAAAAACTCGAGGTGCAAACACAATTTTTTGCCAGAAACAAAGAACTTGTCTTTCTTTTTTTTTCCTTGCCCCCTCCCCAGCTGTTTGCTTATAGTAACAGCTCTCTACTGCTGCAAACTGTGTCAGTGTGGGCATACATTTTTACTATACTTATGGAGAATCCAAACATCATCTTAAAAAAAAAAAAAA
>VYXH01000271.1:251292-270722 GCA_013397275.1 Burhinus bistriatus
AAAGAAAGAAAAGAACTGTTTTTCTCTGTTACTGAACGAACGAGAAATGGACCAGGAGATGCAGTAAGAAAGGGAATGTAAGCGATTGCAATGCCATCTGAAATGATGTTGAAGTAGACTAGGACTGGGATCTGGGGAGGAAAAAATGGAAATTGATATTGCCTCAGATGAAGGAAGACTGGGCTGATTGCTCAGAATATTGAGGGACAAAGAAGATGAAGGTGGCTCTTACTAGCTTAATGAAGAGATTGGGAATGTGACTAGGGAAAAGGACTTAATAGAAGGCATATTGCATGAGAAATTGATATTCAAAGAGGAAATAAATACTGTAATCTGGTGTCACAGAGCCCCAGGTGGCACCTACTTAAGTCTGATGGGAAGTCTGTGAAAGCAGATTTTACAATGAGAGACTGGGATCTAGGGAACGTACTGGAGGGTTGTTCCATGATCAACAGAACGAGTACCTAAGATTTGGACCCTCTGCTTGTGTATCCTCTCTTAGAGGACCCTCCTTTTCTGCCTCTTTCCTCCTCTTTCCTCTTCCAGTGCTCAAGTCAGCTTTTCAGTACATGTTCTTTTGTTTTCAATGGCCTGATTCAGAGCCCGTTCTAACACCGGTTGGAGCATGGATTGTTTCCCAGATAACTTACCTTTCTGTCAAGTATTGGTTTTCTATATCAATGTTCAGAATTGCTGTTTGGTTCATACATGTTTTACTGTTCTTTCTTGTTACATTATTTTATTTATGTTTTTCAAGCATTTTTGCATACATGATTCAAAGGGACTATGCTATGGAAAGTATTAGAGATACTAAAGGATTAACGCTAAAAATGAGCAAATATTTGCCTTACTGGCAGTTGAATGGAAAATATTTCAAGTTAAACATTTTGTGTGTGGGAAGTTAGTATTCTTAGATCTTAGAAAATTATTGTGCAATTTTATTGGAAATCATGGGTGGCAGATTAAAAATGATAAAAATAAATTCAAACTTGCTTCTATTACATTATCACAAGAGTCTTAGAATTGCTTGCCCTGAAGTTACCTTTTTAATTAATCTGTACATCTGTCATATAAATGTTGGAATGTGAAAATTAAGTGCAATTCCAATTGTTTCAGAAGTAGACTTAGACAATTGAAAGAATGGTCATAGGAAATAAAAGATTTTTTTCTGTTGGTCAGCTAATAACTGAGTTAATAATAGAGGTGGTACGCAGTTTGGTTTTAAGGCATTCCTATGAAAATAGTTAACATTAAAAATTACATTGAGATGCAATTTTGTACGTTCATTCAGAGTATAGGGACCTTGAGAGCCCTCCTGCTTGCAGAAGGATCAACGCTGAGTTCAGATGAGGTTGTTCAGGGCTTTGTCCAGTCAGGTCCTGAGAATTCTTGAAGGATAGAGATTCTGCACCTTCTCTGGGCAGCCTGATCGAGTTGATCCTGTTGTTCCAGTGCTTAATTGTATTCCTAGGGAGGCTTGTTTCCTCTTTTATTCCGTTACAATTCATGAGTTCCCTGCTCAGCCAAGCCAGGCTGCTGATGCATTTGCTCATTTGCCAGAACATAGGAATTTATTGTTCTTGTGTATGGAGGAGATTGTCCTTAAAGACCCGCAAACTTTCTTGCCCTGTTTTGCCCTTCAGAGTTGCCTCCCTACAGGATACCTGAATTAGATGAAGTCTGCACTCCTTAAATTCAAAGCTTGCGCTCTGCTACTTGCCTTCCTTACATCTGCTGAGATCCTGAACTCCACTACTTCATAGTCATTACAGCCAAGGCTACCATTGATGATTACATCCCCAACCATTTCTTCCTTGTCTGTTAGCATATCCAGGAGAGCATGGTTATTCCATTGAACATCTCTGTAAAGAAGTTTTCCCCAACACCCTCCAGAAGCCTCCTGGATTCATTCCATCTGTCCATATTGTCCTTCTAGCATATGTCAGGAGGCTTAAAGTCTCCCATAATAATTAAGGTGTGTCACCTGGGGATGTTCTTAATGTTTCTTAAACACTCACCAGGTGGACAGTAGCAAACTCCCAACAGGAGTTGTCAAACGGACTGCTATAGAAGAGCTCCATATATTTGAGCAGCTCCTTCATGTGTAACGCAGTACACCTCCCTTCGCTGCATGGTTCTCCTGTAGAGTCTATGCCTGTTCATCACAGCATTGCAGTCCTACAAACTGGTCTGCCATGTCTCAGTTAATGCAAATGATGCTGCAACCCTGCGTCCATTTGTGAAGCTCTGGCTCCTCTCACTTCCGAGCCTGCATGCATTTCTGCACAGGCACTTTGAAACAGTTTTGTCCTTTGTAAGAGCTCCTTCTCTCCCTTAACCCTGCTGACATGCTTACCAGACATTATTTCCATGTCCCTCTGAACTGCAAGCTTTTATCATCCCTTGATGTACCTTGTTTAAGGGCCTCTCAAACAAATTCAGGTGAAATGAAAGTTGCCAGCAATGGCAGTCATATTTTGTTGCATTCTCAGCCTATATTTTGCTGGTGATAAAGTATGAGTAAGTGGGCCAATATAGAAGTCTTGGACTAATTCACTAACAATTCTACATGAGAGCGCGAAGTTTCTCATTGTGGGAATTCCAGATGTCCATTATTTTCTAGTAGAAACAAAAAGGCTACTCTAATGAAATGTGAAAATGGATTTAGAAGGCAATTTTTAGAAGTTAAAGCTTTTCAGGACTTGATCACTCTTGAATAATATCTTTGATTGTATCTGAATGAAAATATTATAGAATAGTACATTAAAAATTAAGTTATCCAATTGTTGTTAAAACCTGAGTTTCATTCACAGCATCGTGATAGTTTGAACTGAATTTTCATTTTACTCTTTTAAATTTGCTTAATGAAAAACTGACTCAATTTTTTTAAGAACTAGACATCAAGAGAAATGCCTGCTTTCCAGCTTGTTGCCTAATTAATTAATTATACGTTCAGTAGCTTATAATCTGCTTTGCTCAGTTGCCACACTGTTCAAAGCTTTACAGAGATATTATAGCAGAGAATATTTGAATAATTTCTATTTATTACTGATCAGTAAAAGTGCCTTGTTTTCACTTCTGCGGCCTTTTTAAAATCTATACCATTTCTGTGTGCATTTAGTAATTGTAGAGTCCTCAGCAGGTCTGCTGAGTACAGTAAGATTTGTGGCCTTTCTGACATTATCTCAGACATGACTAAGTGATTATGACCAGGTTTTATTTTTAGGACTAAAAAAGTGACAGAAATACTAACATGAAGAAACGAAACTTCCACACTTACCAGTATGTGTTTAAGGTTAGGAATAATGATGAAGAAATGTATTTAACATCAACTTATTGGTAAACTATTATTTATAAGTATTGGTTCTGTTTGACTTAATTGAAAATTTCGCTAATACAGTAATTATAGACTGCAAAGTTTCTGTCTGTATCTAGGAAGTCACTGTAGGTTTTTGTTACTAGATTTAGTGTTTTGTGACTCATTGAAAGTTCTTGGTAATAGGATATATTTTCATAGCATTATGATGAACAATATGTCAGTCACTCTTTTTGTAATTCTTTCAACAGAAAGATGCTTTTTATAATATTACCTGCAATATCTCATTTCCCTTTTGAAAAAGTGGTAGTAGTAATTATTCAATGACATAAAAAGAGTTTTCAGTATCATTTCTATTACACATAGGTAAAAAACTTTGTAATGTTTGCCTGGATGGAACAGTGAGAAAGTAAAATTCAGTAGTTTTCACAAATATAATGTCATTTCCTGCCAATCACAGCGTTTTATTCTCTGAAAGTTTACTTTGCCTTTACACGTTAGGCTTGAGTCAAGCTGTACTTGCAAATAGTAATATTTGATTAATATATCTGTGCCTTCTGTTATTATTTAACTTTTATGTTTCACATATTCACAATGCAAACTGTCATCAATAAACAGAGCTAAGACTATCACAGTTATTATGTCATTCGAGGAATTAGAATTCTAAGAAAAATATAATAATTGGCAATACTCTCAGTAATTCTGAACTGTGATAACTTGTAAAAGTAGCAGGGAATCTAAGGCTATAATAGATTTTAGAGAGTGTACTGTAATCCTGAGATTGCAGAGTTGCTTTCTTGTGCAAAACACTCTGCAACCTTGACGTGTATTGGAAATTTTCTGAATACAACCCCTGTATTTAATCTGTTTGCAGGGATCATTATATATCCTTAAACTTGAATGTTATCCTATTTATTTATTATGTTAGTTCTTGTCTTAAACAAAAATGAAACAGAAATAAATGAAGGGTGTGTGTCCCTCTTCTTTTAGCAATAGGCTTTTTTTCTAATCTATATTAGACTCTTTTTAAACTGTGGAATTTAAAAAATTAGCTTTTCTGGAGATTATATTTGACAATGCAATAAACCTTGCAGATGCACAGAGGTTTTTTGTGTGTCTAAATTAAAATTAATGACAACATAAAAGATTTAGACTGATGTAGCTGGAAGACTTTAGGTTTTTTTAATAGATTTTTGTAACTTTAATTTTCAGACATTTAAAATCATACATTTTAAAACATTTCCTACTTAAAAAAATGTATGGAGTAGTTATTAGAAGTAACAGTTTCATAGTAACAAGTGTTCATAAGTTACATACATCAAATAAGTCACCTGCAAATTGAAAACTTAGATGACGTTCCAATGAAGAAGGGATGGTCAGCTTATGCGACTGGAGATGTTTAATGTGTTTCCTCTGCCAGAGCTAAGTCTTGTAACAGAATCTGCAGCTGGTACATAATCTGAATATCAAGTTTAGGAAGACCTAAGTTAGACTGACATCACTGAGTGACCTGGTAGCTACCTGGAAACCAGATCATACCTGACCTAACCTGACCTAATAGGATTCTGAAAAACACCTATCATATTCTGCTTGTGAACTCTTGTCAGAGGTCCCTTGTTCTTTTTTTTATGGCAAGAAGTATGTTTAGTAGCTCTAGGTCATGTGAGTATTTTGATGTGCTGATCAAAGAGCTGGGAAGGTTGACAACACTAACATTTAAGTGATGTATCTCCACATGTAGTAGCTGAGATCTGAAAAATCCTCTGGCATCACACATACGAAAAAAATTTAAAACTGAGCCACAGCTATTCTTGATATTTTTCTTAAGAACAACAGGGAGCCAATATGCTCCCCCAAAATACTTTTCGTAGAATACCATATGAGATGTAAATGTTCAAAGGGGCACCAGCACCACCGTCAGAGGTGACTGTGAGATTACATGTGTTGCTGCTTTGAGCTAGAATGAATCCTGAAACTTTGACAACGCTATTTAACAACCTGACTTAATACATGTCTCAAAATGTAATAATAACAATAAATGTGACTATTATTTATTATACAGTGTGTTTCCCACTAACTCTCATCCTACTATAGAAGATAGAGTCGATGCATATTTTACTTTTAAGCGCTGAAATGTAACCACCTCAAAGAAGGAAAGCAGAAGCTATTTATTTGTGCATCAAAGTAATATTCACTACTTTTAAAAGCATGAGAGGCAAATAAACAATATTTTATAAGTGTTTCATAGGTATAACAGCAATTTCTTACTCTTCTCCTACGTACAGGGCATGTATCTGAGGTATATTACCATTGAAAAATTGTCTCACAGCAGCAATATATGAGAGTGAGCAGTATACTTGTTCCTTCCATGGGCATCATTAAAGGACTGATTTGTTAGTAGTTTGAAATAACTATATTAAGACCTCTGGATTGCACTGTGTGTCCTATAAGTGAGACAGAATTCAGTGTTTCAGATCATAGGTTTTTTTAATTCCAAAGGGCTGTGCCAGTTCTGCCAAATTTGATTCCCATTGAAAATTTGTGTTTTTCAAATTAAGCTGAACAAGTGGTAATGTAATAGGAATCTTGATGGAAAAAAAAAAAAGTGTGTTTTTTAAGAGAAAAGGAGATTATAATGATTCAGACCTAACTTGAAATTATTAAATGTGTTTATGCAGAAGGGAAGACTTCATAATTTGGGATAACTAGTTTATTATTTGAGGTGTCCCATAAATGACAGAAAGAAATGTAATTTGTAAGAGAGATTTTGGATATTTGTTTATGACTGAAGGGCAAGGAGGAGAAATAAGTAGTTAAATGGAAAAGTAAAAATAATGTCTAGAAACCAAAATAGCATACCAGAATATAGAAAGTCAGTCCACATGTTCGACTAAAGTTTATGGAAGATAAAATCTAAGATTTCTCAATGAAAAGAGGGGAAAATGCCCGTGCTTCCACAAATTATTGAATTAGATCCAAAATAGGAAATCTGAAAGTGCATCCATGAATTGTTTAGCCTACTATGAAGAAGCAAAACCCAAAAGTGTATAGCAATCTATACATTAATTTTAAGGGAACGCGAACCACTGAAGTAATCTGTTAGAAAAGGTGAAGTTTTGCCAGAGCCTGTCATAGTAAGAGGAGAAATTGAGATGGTTTAAATAATTTAAATTCAACCCACCTATAATAACTGACATTATGTCACCAAGGTTTATCAGGATACAAGGAGAACAAAGCAATATGGTAATCGCTGTGTAATGAGAGCTAAAACAATTTAAAGGGTACTCTTCACCATATATTATGATCTGGTGAACTGGAGTAGGAAGCGTTATCTTTCTAGTACTGTGTTTGTGTTATACTTAGGAGTCTTGTCTATATAAAGGACATCAATCATAATCATTAAAAATGTTGACTAGCATTTTTGTAAGCAGGAGATAAAATGTTGGAAAACAAACAATTAATTCATATCCCTACTAAGACGTTTATATGAATATTTTGGAATAAAAGCAAAATAATGTGGCTTTCTTGAAGGTGATTATAGCTAAGTACAAGTCTTCTAAGGAATCAGTTCAGTTCAAAATGAATTAAGAATAATTAATGGATACAGTTCATTTGGACTTCTATGAAACACAAGATGCCTTAGAGGTTTTCACACAGATAAGATCCTTAAATAAATAATTATTGGGTGATAAGGAAAGTACTGTTAAGACCACTGCTGATGAGTTGTTGCTGTTAGTCCATTAGTATTTGGAAAAAACAGCAAGTTATATAATTCTAGAGCCAAATAAACTTTTGTGTGCCGAACAAGCTGCACATTAAAAACAACACTTTATAGATAAGCTGTGACAAAACCAAATCATCTTAAATATTTCAGTTTTCAGTGAATTTTTAAAATGCAAATGGAGCTAGTGGCATGTTGGCAGGCTTTCTGCAAACCGTGCCTGAAGAGACTAAAAAGGAAATGAGTCAATATTATGACTCTTTACAACACATGAGATTATCCTGAACATCCAGTCTTTATAGTGTGACAGTTAATAATATTCTCTACAGTTAAAATAACACACCTTCCATTGTAACCAATGTAGATCTTTTTCATGTTGACTAATGCAGTTGCATTTCAAGATTTAATTACTTGATGATAAAAGTTTTCCAATTTAATAATATTAATAATTTATCCAATATATTAGACATTATTGCAGGCTTGAAAATATTTTTTTACAGAGTTTGGATATATTTTTATTATCTAAATTTTCTGCAGGATATATAATTTTAAAACATTAATTTTTTAATCCACATTTCCAGTTTCTAGTGATTTTTTTCTTGTATTTTTACTGTACCTACAGTACATTCAGTAAACCAATTTAAAGTAGCATTGGCTGGATGTTTGAGCTTTCAGGAATTTTCTCTGTTTTCATGATGTCAAAGTGATTTTCATTTCACAGGACTTTAGTTCCTCTCTCCATGTGTGAAAATTTTAAATCAACCATTTTGACAGAAATACTCTAGCTGTAAGTAAAAATAAAAACATGCCCAGGGCAAGGACACATGTCCCAGAGATTTTTATTTAGCTTGGCTAGCTGATTTTTTCAGTCATACATTGCTGGAAAGAGCTTAATAATAGAAAGTGATGAACTTAATGCTAAGAAATTTGTATTTTATGGAAAATACTATTGAAAATTAATTTCTTATATCAATCTCTTTAATCACACAGTATGTAATCTTCTTTCCTATTTCCAGAAATTGCTACAAAATCATGTTATATTCAGCTTGAAAGCTTAAGAAGGATATTACTGTCTCTCTTAATTTAGATCTGAAATCTTTTTTTTTTCCTGTGTACTATTTCCCAAGCCTAGAATCAGAATAATTTAGGTTGGATGGTTCCTCTGGAGGTCATCCTGTCCAACCTCCTGCTCACAGCAGGGCCAACCTCAAGGTTGGATCTAACTTCAAAGTTTGATCATGCTTCTCAGGGTCATATCCAGCCAAGTTTTGAATATACAAAGAATTTGTAATACGATTTTCTTCTTTACTTTCCAAGGATGATTTTTGCCTTAATACATACTTTTTATTGGTGGTTATATTTTTTTCTGAAAACTCTGTGTGGGTTTTTTGATAGATAGTTTCTCAGGACAACCAAGCCTATTGTTTATAGTCATATCTCCTTAGAAGAAGGTTTGATTAGGTTTCCTTTGACTACAAGTGAAATAAAAAATGCAGAAGTAATGAGCTCCAGTTACTGCAGTTGTGGTCAATTATTGTATAAAAGCTAGAATTGAGAATTATCTCTTTGCTTTAAAATGTTGGACAGTATAATTTTGCAGGCATCTGAAATAGCAGCAAAATGTCTTAACTTGTAGTTAATAATTTCACAGAAAATACACTTACTGATTTATATTTTATTTAATTCCAACAACATCTAGTAAAATACTGAGACCTAACAAAAATAATGAATCTACTGAATATCCATTGTCCTAAAGCAGCAGATATGCTAATTTAATATCAAAATCAGTAATGAAAAAAGTTTAGTTTTGCCTTCCTATTTTTCTAATCCATATCAATTGAGCAGCAGGTAGTTTCATGCCAAATATAGGTTTTCATTTAGCTTAATTATCACCGTAAGTTTTTATTTTAGTTAGTGGTGAAGGTACTTAAAAGATTTCAACATTTTTACTTTGATTCCCAATAAGTATCATTGACCTCTTAACTAGATAAAAATAGATCGTATTTTATCTCTTGAAATTGTATTTCTAATGACAGTGGTACATGTTGGCTACTACACTTACTTTTATCAGCTAAAAATAAAATCAGAAAAACACTTGTTACCCAGCAAGAAGAACAAAGGATTTAAAATTACATATTCATGTCTTTGCTTTGTCATGACTGGGTTGCTGTAATAATTGGATTTCTGAAACTCTAGCATATTTTTCTGCTTAGATGTCTTTTATTCAAAATACAGATACCTCATGGCCTTGCCCTTTCACTGAGGTGTCTGAACTTGTATTTCCATTAAAAACCAAAACTACATGTTCATTTCCTGTATCTTTAGGATACTTCTAATGGGTGAAGAACAAAATTGTGTAATAACATGAATGAAAGCTAAGATCTGAGTTACACAAAGACAGATGGAGCAATTTGAAAACCATGTTGATGAAAACTGACTAAAGCCAAATAAAGCTGCACCCGTTTACGCAGAGAAAGATTAATATTAAGCAGTTGCAATATTTTTGGTTTCCCCAAGTTTCTGAGCGTAAATTCTCAGGTTAAAGACTTTGTTTTGCTTTCTTCCTTACTGATTTTAAATACAACTTAAACTTAAGCACGTTGAAGTGACTTCTGTGCAATCTCTACAGTATTTAATTTTTTTATAAGGCTTTGAGGTTTATTTGGAAAGCAATATATTCTGTTTAAGTACCACTTTTTCTTCATTAATTTTTTTTTTCCATTAAAGTCTAACGTTTTGTAAGGACTATTTCTGTTCTAGTTTAGTATGTGTACAGTCCTCTGACAGAAACATTGCAAAATTTCTACCTAATTTTCAGAGTTCTTTTTGCTACTTTCTATTTATCAGTTATGAATTCTACTCTGAGATTTACATTTCTGGGTACAGAAGCACTGTTTTTCCTGTTTGTCAGCTGTGATCAAAAAAGATTTTGAATAAATTATGATATTGGAAATAATGCAGTGTTACAGTATATAAGTTTTGGAGCAATAAAATAAATCATATTTTTAAATTGAGTGCCAAATAAAAATACAAAGATCCATAGTTCTGATCACATGCATTAAATATATTCGAACAGAAATAAAGTCATGTTACTTTTTGAAAGCTTTTGTGAACTTTCAAAATTAAAGAGACGCTTGGATATAAAAGCATTAAGAGACAATTTGTAACATGAAAATAAAAAGTTTACTATTTTCTAAGCCAGTCACATATAAATATAACACACTTTAGATCACACCTTTCTGAACTAATTGAGTAACGCAACATACAAGTAGGAAAATATATTTTGGTATTGTAAGGATTGTGACATTGAAAGCTCCCACAGAACAGCTATTATTCTTTCAAGCAAATTGAAACTAGAAACTCTAACCTAAAAGATGATGCTATCAGTCAAAATGAATTGCTAGATTACAGAGGTGCATTTCAGACTGCTTCAGAATTCACTAAGGGGAAAAATTATGAGCTTGTAAGTCTTACTAGCGTTGAAAAATTCTTTAAGCTAGTATATTCTGGGAAAATATTCTATAGGTCATGGTAAAGTCTAAACTCAACTTCCGTCATGTTCCAGTAAGAGAAAGAATGATATTCTATATATTCTATGCTTGTTCTTAAGCGTCTATTCTCAAATGCTTTCATTATTTGTGAGATATAAAATGGGAAAATAAATTTGAAGATTTGAAACCTAAAGAAACTTTCTAAGTTTCACTTCTATAGACAGAATGAAGTGTAGAACTGTCCCCTTTTTTAAATCTATGTTAAAATATTTTCTGAAAAAGGGATATTTTGGTATATTTTTTGGCCCTGTACTTGCTTCTCTTTCAAATATAAAATACAGAAGGGAAATCCCTGCACTTATGGGACAAGTATGTGATAATTTTATTATACATAAGTATTGAGAATAATGAAGACTAACAGAGTCCCTTTGAATCAAGATAAATGAGAAAGCTAATTTTATTTCTTTTCTCAAGCTTTGATTCTTACCATTTAATCATGCCTGTTGAAAAGTGTGAAAAAGTTTTCCTAACCAGTCTTACTGTTGAATGCTTCCATAAGCATGTGCAGTAATTACAGCAAATTTCACCCAAATTGTTTGGGAAGGAATATTCAGGTAGTCAAACTGAAATTTGAGTTTTGGGGTTTTTTCTTCACAAAAAACATTGGAAATTTGTCTTGGCCTAACAAATATGTGTGGGATCATGCAGAGGTTCTGATGGTATGTTTTTATTGCTGCAGTGTCTCTAGAGAAGTGACATTTTCATAGTTCCTTTTAGCACTTCTCCTCTTAAATAAGTGAGAGGTTTATCGGTGTAACAATAAGAAACCAAATCCTGCTGGTTATTGAGGAAAAATTCCAGCATTTGTTTTCTTACAATCATGTTTGAACATTTTCTTGCGAAGTGTAACACCTATATTTGAAAGCTCCAAAGAATGATTCTTTTTTCTAGTTCCCTCTTCATTGAGTAGTGATCCACAGTTTTCTAAAGAGATGTTTCAATGTCTGGGAGCGGCAGTAAATGTGAGCAAAATATCTGTCATTCCTGTTACTTTGCAAAAATTTAAGTCATTGAAAATTTGAGGTGATTTTCCAAGCAATAATCTTTTCTCCACCAAGGACAAAATATTCAATTTTCAGTGTAGCCTTATCATATTCTCAAACAGTTTTTCATGTGAAAAGTCCAGTATTATTTTGAGTAGGATCTTTGGATACTATCATGTATTTCATAACACTTCAGGGAGGTGGTGGACTCCCTAACACTTTTAAGATTCGGCTGGACAGGGTGTTGGGCCATCTTGTCTAGACCATGATTTTGCCAAGAAAGGTTGGACCAGATGATCATTGAGGTCCCTTCCAACCCAGTATTCTATGATTTACAGCAAAAGTAACTGTTACAGTGATGATGTGGTTATATACTTCATGATTTGTTCTTTTATCCTCTGAAATTTGGCAAGGAATAGAGGGATTTTTTGTGTAAAAAGTTTCTCCAGCTTAACTAGAAGGAAATGTTCACAGAAAGCATAAATATTTTTTTTTTACTACGTGAATGTTATATGTCTGTTTTCTTTCTGCACTCCGAAGTATTTCCTGTAGTTCAATACTTTCTGGTAAAACTCGGAAGACACTGAGTCAAGCTTCAGATGCCTTTAGCTGCAGCTGAAAAAGACCATCAGATATAGGAATACAGTGGTGTATTTTCATAATGTCAAAATAAGTAATTTAGAGTTTTACAATTAATTACTGTTAAATTTAAGAATAATTTTACTGGGAATGCTTGTTAGTTGCTAGGAAATGCAAAGCAGTTGGGAAATTAGATGTCTGCATTTGAAACTAGTAATGAGAGTAAAGCATAAGCAATTGACCTACACTTGGAGATATAAAACATTTCAAACAGCAAAATATGCATGTATAAAAGAAGGTACAAATGTACAAGGATACTTGATAGTTTTCATGTGACTGGAAGTCTGGTCAGAAGTAACATCCAATTAGTGTTTTATAAAAGGAATGCATCTTCAGTTATGTTAGTAAAAAGCAATGCCTTGAAGTCGAGTCAAAAGAACAGATTTTTATTGTGCTGAATGCTGATATATGAAAGAGTAGGTCACCTTGACATTTTTTTTTTTTCTAAATGAAAGTTAGAATTTTATGCCAAACGACTATAACTGTATAGACACATGTAATTTAGAATGGATTGGGGAGGGCATGATTACCAGGGACTACACAGCATCCAGGACATCATAGAATGTAAGCATCCGAAATAAAATAACTAATTTTCAGCAAATATTAACTCAGGAACAGCTGTATGTACATCTTGACTTTGATCCATTGAATACCTTTAGGGTGAAATAGTTTCCATTGCATTCCCATAAAACACATTGTCTGGTATGTGTGCAATAATACATCTTAGAAATATTTTTTATAAAAAATGTGGTGTCTGTGGTAAGACTGTTAACTAAACAGGCAGACTAGATCTTTCTCCACTGATTTTGTTTTCAAATTAAATTGAGATACAAGCAAAATAGAACAATTTGAAATTCACTGTTCCTCAGTCAACAATAAAGAAAGCAACAGAACCTAAATTAACTTGATGGGACTGAATCTCGAGCTTAGACAGTTGCGATCTATATGGGATCTGTATTTCAGTCAGTTTGGTCTCAGATAGCTTTCTTATCATCCACAGTTACTTTTGGGGACTTTTAAAGGGTATTTTTCAGCAGGAATACCTGAAATAAGTAATATGGAGTTCAAAGGAACACACTTGTCAATTAGCCCTGAGTCTCAGCAAGCGAGACTTTGTTATCCAACGTCATTCTGCATCACCATTATAGGCATGTGTTGCGTGCAATTAATTGGCAAGTTTCTAATTACTTTGGTTTTGTGTGTGGCACAGCAATGTTGCATTTCAGTCAAAAGAAGTTCAACTTCTCTAAAGCTGTGTAATAAGACAATGATTAATGTGTGAGGATGATGAAAGAACATTATTTACTTTGAGAGATTTTTGTCAAAGTATGTGTGATAATTTCTATGATTCATATTACTATTTAAATATAAATCACATAGGAAATCCCTGTGATTTTTGTAATCTAATTATCAAAAACATGTTTTTTGGTTTTGTATGCTTCTGGACAATGAATTGAAACCCTGTGTCTAAAACGATGTGGAATGGCATAGTTTTCAGTGTCAGGATGTGAGCTGTTTGTGGCTATTGGCGTAAGCCAGGGACAGCTCAATCCCTAACCCTTTATCTCATTTTACTTTTCTGTTTGTAGAATGAAAATTTCTTTCCATGTGCTTTCCAGGAGTAGTTGCTAGAGTCTTTTTAAGCAGAATGCAGACTGGTCAATGCTAGGGCTGTAGGAAATTACACTGACAAATACAGGAACAAATAGCACCAGAATTATTTTTAGAGGTTTTTTAATACAATTTACCTAAGTAGGATTAACAGTAAAGCATGAGCTTAAAAGAGGTGATACTTTACTGGTAGATGTGAAGAACCAGACAAACAGTGTATGTTTATTAGCTTCAAAAAGAAGTCAGATGCATATTTGAGTGTTATCTATATAATCTTTATTGTTTAACTGAATAAGTGTGCATATTGGTTTTTTTCCCTTTCATACATTTATTTAATCTGATTTTCTCGAGGTATGGTCATGAGTAACCCCATCTGATTTAAAAAATTGTGAAATTGTATTTCCTTTACAGAAATTAACACAGTATTAGTACTGCACAGGAAAAGAAGAAGCTGTCTTAGAGTACTGAATTTTAAAGAGAATCTCTAGTGTACCATAGTTTATTAGAATAAAATATTCTTTTCTGTGAATTGTTGCAGAAAGACTCAACAAAAATAAGATGTCTGTTTTAATTTTTTCTCCACTAAGGGAAAATTGGAGTGAGATTTACTTCTTACATGAACTCTAGATAGGTCCTTCTAGAAGCAGTAGTATTAAGCAATAATAACAAGTGTGACATTGTGATCTGGGGCAAAGACAGCTTTGTGCTCTGTCTGCTCCTGTAAATTCTTATTATTTATCTTATGAATTAGCTATATCGAAGTAGGAAATAATTGAAAAGAATCTGAATGGAATATTGCACAGGAACTGTCAGAACAAACTCTGTTTTCTACCTAGCCATTTTTATCACCTTTCACTATACTAAACATCAAAATTGTAGCTTGCAATATTTTAGTCTCAAAACTTTACAGAAGCGATGGTGTCTTCTGTAACCTATAGGCAGATGTTACAGAGGCAATGGGTTTTCTGCTTCTCTATACAGACAGTACACAGCTGATGTACTCTGCTTCACTGCAGAGGGGTGTCATTACAAACAAAACATCAAAGGAGAACTTTTAGGGGTTTTCCGCATTTATCAGTAATAGCTTGAAATGGTCATGCTGACTAATACAACCTTCATACAGTTTTTACTGCTACTGTTATGAAAAGCCAAAGCTAACAGCCTTTAAAGTAGATTTTTCAGGCAGACAATTTTTATTTTTTGTTCTTGGAATGTTGTCATAAAGATGAAACTGTGACACCATTGCTGTTTCCATACCAATGCTGAATGAGGTATTACAACAGAAGTCACTAAGCTAGAGGACCAAGATAGATAGCCACAGAGGTGAAGACAGCATAACACATTAATAACTATAATACTATAAAGATATAGCAAGTACAGTAAACTTTCAGTGTTTTGATAACTTTGGTTAGCGTTTAGTAAACTGGCTTGGCAGGTCAGCTGTCAGGATCCGTTATGGGCCAGGAGCTGTCCCCTCAATGGGATTGCAATAGTCAGCATCTGTTTTTCTTTATTTTCTAGCAGATATATAGTTTGGATGCTTTCGTCTTTGCACAGATTTTTGTGGTCCAGGGGTGTGTATGAATGATTACTTCTTTTATTCTTGGGTCCTTCAGTTTTCACAGCAATTAGGTGTAACCTTGGTGCTGTTGGGAGGCAAGGAGGGGCTATATATACACCATAGGTGTAGACGTTAATTCAGGTACACGTGACAAAGTACTATAAAGTCTGCAGTAATACTGCGTCTGGCAGTGTTGGATGGCGTGCTGAAATACTTTTCTGAAGCAATGGAATCGTCTACTTCCTCCTTAGCATTACTCTCATTACAACATCATACCAATGCACACATGCATATATATATATTTTCACATATTTATAGCAATTGCTGTTTTATTTGTTTTGTTACTTTTATGCTTAATGTGTGTATAATCAGCATGGATCTTTTGAGTACTGGTTGAGCTCAGAGTAGTAACCACAGGACTTGACATCAAAGGTCATAAAGCAAGAGCTATCACCTTACTGTTTTGGGATTCCAGATGTACTCTGACTTAGTGCTGTGGTACTCATCACCATTCCATGTGGAAAAAAAGCTGGGGCAGAAAACCCCCAGGTGTACACAGACCTATGTTTTGAAATTCTGTTTCACTTACTGCAGTGATAGAGTAAAATATAATACTTTAACATGTGATTGCTGAGTGACAGTTGTAAAATATGACTTTTTTTATTGAAGTATTCATTTAGCTGGAATCTTGGAAATGTTTCCATTTGCTCTGAGGTCATTATGTTGGTGAGGTTCAACACAGGAAAAGAGCTTCTCATATGCAACAAGTTGTCAGGCTACAGCCTTAGTTATTACTTCAGTATTTGCAACATTTAATTTGTAGTACTGGTACTAAGGCAACTAGCTTATAACAAATTTCTGTTTACAATTCTAGATGGAAGAAGCTGATAAATTGTATTTGTTCTTAGTCTCTCAGCACTATTCCAGAACTGTCTTTAGATTTTATAGCAAGCTTTCTTTAAATGCTAAGTTTAACTGACATCTATAAGAATTTTTCACTATACCTAAGCTGAACCTTTGCTGTTCTGACTTCTTTTGTGAGACTAAAGCAAGCCTTGCTTTGTATTCTTTGTTGACCATGCAGGAAGAATCCACACATTTTATTTGTATGAAATTGCTGAAAAAGCCTTAAGGTGTTTTGTTTGTGGGAATATATTTTAGCGAGTTACACATTTACTGTCTCTCTCTTACAGTTCCAAACTTGAGTCATAAGAATGTTTTTATTATCAACCTTGTGCAGACTGGCCTGTTACAAGTTCACTAATGTTATACTTTGGGTGAACAATCTCCAGGCATATAACAGCAATGATTTTGATCGACTGTTTCTTACTGCAGTTTATGATTACTTGCAAAGAGTCACTCTCAATAGAATTAAATACTTCGTCTACTCTTTCTTCCTCAGTTGTTCCCTGAGTTGCAGTAACACCACAGCTGACAGCAAAATTAATATCTTTCCTTGTGAACAGAGATGCCTCTTTCCTTGTGCTTTCTCTTCCAGAGTTCATACAACCTGCTTTCCATTTTACATTGGGTTTTATTTGTGCAATTTACTTTGTCATCACCCCAGAGTTCTCAAGTTCCTCTTCTCTGACACAAGGAGAACGTTTATCACTTTGCCCTTTAAGCATGAATTCTCCATTTATTGTCAAACAAGATTGTACTGTTGAATTCTGGAAACCATACTAGTAATTAGCGCCACAATTTCTCTTCACTGATATCCACATTAGACCAAATGGAGAGTAATATAATAAATATAATGACCTAGAAAAACAAATCTTTTTTCTTAAATTACTTTCTATTGGAATTGTTAACAGATGTCTAGTAATAATAGACAGTGTTGCCATGCTTTAATGGCAGTCCTAATACAACATCACAAGTCTTTTCCACCTCTTCTTCAGTATTTGCTAAATTAAGTTTTCCCTTCCAGGAACTTTGGTATTTACTTAGGAATAAGTGCAAGGCCTTTGCAGACTTCCTGCCTTCCTACCTGACATGACTTTTGTGTATGGCTTCAGGAATCATGTAATTTGATGGAATAAACCAGCCTTTAATACTTTCTATTGATTTTATGAAAAAGGACGAGAAAGTAAATTTGCAATTGTTCAGGCATGTAACTAAGCACATTTAGTACAAGTTCTGAAAACTAATAGAAGATACAACAATGCAGTCATTGGATAAAGGTTGCAATTATGAATAAATCAGTAAGATTTTTCAAATTATCTAAGAGTCTTATTAATAAAACAGATAATCATAATGTCTTTAAGAGGTTGCTCTTAGGGAAAAAGAAAAGTGGCAATTTTCTGTTGAGAATATTCGGGGGGAGTCAGCTTGCTTTCAGTTTAAGGCCTCTGCCAATGTTTTAGTCAGTCAAGCATAAAGACCTTTCTAGTGAAGCATATAGTTAATCCACAGAATGCAACTGCTCCTATAGTCTAAGTGTCCATTATTCCTTAGATATGTCCTGGAGGAGACAGCCCAAAGTGTTGATGTCATCTAGAAGTATTGCTGTAAAAGTGCTCGAGTCACTCCAGTTTTACCTTTGAGGGTATTTACTCTTACATGTTATCAGTCTTTCCTTTGTCCTTGCGCACACAGAGTGGAGACATTTGTCAATAACTGAATATCATAATAACACTTCAGACATGCACAACAGAAAAGTTGAAATAAAACAATTATTTAATCTCAAACAGTCTAGGAACTAGCTCAATGACTCCATGATTAAGTCAGTGTTCTTTGTAATTGCAGACTGTGAAAGGTGTCTTGCCCACAATCATGTGCACATCCCTATAAACATACTTATGACAAGTCAGGTAGGATGTTTCCTCTATAAACCAAAAGTACTGATTAAAAGGCAACATATCACATGATATACACACAAAAATATTTAAATCACAGGGTTATTGGTATCTGGAACCAGGGAAACCCTGGTCAAGAGTCAACAAAAGAAGATCTCACCAGGATGGCATGCAAACTGAAGGGGGTTAACGGCTTCAAGGGGTGTAGGGCTTTGGGTTGCAGGTGAGAGAGAGGAGAATTTTGGGATCATGCTGGATGTTTTAAGAGGATTGTGGGAACGTGTGAGAATTATTATGGGATGTTTTAGGAAAGTACCAAAAGCAGGGAAAGGAAAAGATCAAGGTGGATCAGGGTAGCAGCATGCGAAAAAAAGGGGAAGAAGGGGCTGATTGAGTGTAAACAAGTTGATGGTCAGCATGCCTACCTGACTGAGCCCTGTGCTTGATCACAGCAGTCTATCTTTTGTGGGGCTGTCTTCTTTATTCTAAGTGTGCATATGTGAAGGGTAGTGAAATTCAAGCCTGACTACCTGGCAAGTAGGATACCAGCCACTAGAATGTGACCACGAACCTCAGGGACTCATAGGTCCGGGAGCCAGCAACTGGAAAGGATTGGGGTCTGAGGGCTGGTTACTGGATAAACTGGTCAAAGACCAGCTACCAGGAAGACCCATATTGTGTGTGTATATTCTACCAGTGGTCTTCAATCTCAATGAGACAGAGAGGAAGAATAGGATTGTCCCATCTGTGCTTCGTGTTTACATGAGTATTTGGTAGTGTGTGTTCTGGGAAAGGCCCTGCTGTCTGTTGAGATCTGGATGGCCAGCCATGTGAGCATGCATGTGCACATGTGTGTACCCATCCCCATGCCCATCGGGAACGCATAGTCAGTGTCACTACTGGCTAGAGCTGGCCATGGAAAACCACTGCTCCCGGGATTTGGCTACCTCTGACAGTATTGGGTCTTTCTACAGATACCCTGCCCAGAAGGAGAGGGACAAGTGGCTTTGGATGGTGGTGATGGTGCAAGTGAGATAAAAGAACTGTTTTTCTTCCATGTGCACTTTTCTTGTAATGGATTGTTTCTTAAAGGAAAGCTTATCTGACTTTGGAGCCCATTACCTGGACCCAAAATGCCTATGTAGTTGCTGTGGCCCAATCCTTTGGCTGTGGACAGTGTTCAGCCCTTCAATTAAAAAAAAAAAAAAAAAAAAACAAACAACTTTTATATAATACTCTCTTTTTCTAAAAAA
>VYXH01000273.1:1534-11673 GCA_013397275.1 Burhinus bistriatus
CTGGTGAAAGGAAGGGTTAATACCCCTTTGCACAGCAGCCTGGGAGCTCAGATACAGCGTTACCACCCAGGATACCCGAGTACAAGGGGAATTTCTGAGAAACATCACAGACTTTCTGTGTTTCTGTTGGGATATAAAGCAGCAGTTCTTAGGGGCTGGAGAACCATATTCTTTCCGCAGCACTGCCCCATGCCAATCCATATTTATTAAGCGCCCTTTGTGATCCATAACAGACCACACGAACCAAGGGCTTTATAAATCAGGATTACAGAAATCTGTGGCGTGTTTAGAAGAAAGGTAAATTATTCTTGCTATTGTTTCATCGGTGACTTCAGTCTCTATCAGTAACACTTGCATCACTGTAAAGGACTACCCCACCATGGTCCCAGGCTGCAGCGTTATTAGGAATGACTCGTAGTGCTCATGGCCCTTTACCAGAGTGCTATGGCAACTCTCTTGTCCTCTGGGACGGCGGTTTTCCAGTCGGTTTTCTTCTCTGGGTACAGAACTGCTAACTCCACACACCAGAAATCAAGGAACTTAAACATTTATTGATATCCTGGTTCACACAGGCACAACATCTTCCAAACGTGAGGAACTTGCACAAATTACACACAGTTCAGCTCAATAACTTTAATGAACAAAATCTAGTTTGCTTTCATTTCAGGCAGCATTACAAAGTGCTCTGCAAGCTTTTATTTATCCTCACCTTAATCTAATCTATCAGTAAATAGCAGAAAACAAGGGTATTGGTGCAATTTACTAAACCAAAAGGTTTTGAGTAAGAAATCATGTGGCATGAAGTAGAAAAGAGATTTTTTCAAAAGCACCCATAGCTGTTAACAGCAAGAGCTGCTGTGGGATAACTATTTACATTTCACTCCTAAACAACACAGGTGCTAGGAGCAGAATTAGAGAACAAAATTTTAAAGGAAAGCTTTGTCGAGGAAGTTGAGATATGCAAGTACTCATCGTCCAGCTGAGCATTCCCTGGGCTATTTTCCAAAAGTATAATTGCAGCCGTAATGAAGAGAGAGGAGCCTGCCTTTTACTAACTCTCATTGCTCAAGGTTTTGAGCTGTCGCTTGGTGGAGGTCTTCACAAAAAGACCCAGAGACTTCAGCAATGCCTTCCGTTGGTCAGGAAGTTATCGAAGCTACTTCAATAGAAGTGTCCTATTGCTGTGTATTTTTTGCAGTGGTTTGAGATCTTGTATGTTCTGCATTTTAAATGAAGACCTTTTTGGCATTTCTGTAAAAAGGCTCCCTGTTCAAATTTTAATGGGGCTTGTGATACTGATGTGCTTCTCTCCACTGCCAGTTAAAAGGGGAAAAAAAGTCAGATTTATGTTTGGGAAAAATGCCCATTATGATGTACTAATGAATAATAAAGCAAAATAACATTTCAAGAAATACAGAAACTGCTACAGAAGCAGTAGCACCACTATGTTTCTTCAAACCATTCATCAGCTTGTTCAGCATTCCTTCTTGAAAGAAGATAGATGTATTCAATGTTATTATGCCTGCTGTTTTAATTTTATTAACCCATATTTAATTTCATTTGTGACTGTTCCTTCACAGTTTCTGCTTGATGAGTGTGTGACATATGGGGTTTGTTGGAATTCCAGATAACCCTGTCAACTATGTTTTTTTCAGTGTGCATCATGAATGTTCATGAGACCAGTGCAAACAAGTAGCCATGGGATCCAGACCCACCTGCTTTTCTTAGGATTTGGGTTTTGTGTTTCTCACAATAGCATTGGGTCAATCGCAAGTCAGACGTTCTTGTTGCTGAGCTTACTTGCCCCACCATTTTTACTTACGTGACATGAAGAGGTCTTCTTATTACAAAGCCAAGAAACTTACCTCTGAGAGAAAAGTAAGTAATATTTTTCAAGCTTCATTCCAGTTAGTGACTGTCGTCTTCGCCTTCTCTTCCTCTCCATACAGAACAAGTGATGTCAAAGGCAGGATGAGGATGCGGAAAATGTTATACAAGTAGAATGAAGCCTTCTCTTGTACAAGGTGGCAACATTTTGAAAAGGCAATTATTTAAGGTTTTTCTTAATGTTAGTTACTACATGAACAGGAAAATTACATGTCACAGGTTTAGAAATGAAAAAGGGGGAGCCGATGTCATTAGCTGAGACAAGGCCATTTCTGTTTCAGTCAGTGAAAAGATTTAGAAAAGCAGGTATTTACAAAAAGCTTTTCAGGGTAATTACAGTGTCTCCTGTTCTTTTTAAAGGAGAAGTTAAAAGCGGTCTCAGAGATATATCAAATGCAGCAACACATTTATACTTCTCTTTCTCACATCATAAAGTGAGGAATCTATTTACTTGCTCCTGCTTTTCTTTAGTACATTTAAAAGAAAAAGAACAAGAGAATGCACTTACTGGCATCTCGCTGTGTTATGTTAAGCCAATATTTGAATTACTGCCTAGAATGAACTCATGCAAGCTAAAGGAATGCTTTATACAGCCCCCATTACTGTGTGTACCATTTACTTAGACAATTATTTTGGTGTCAGCTATGGCATTCTTTGCACAAGCAAGTACTATGCAAAGTGAGCAAGAGCTGTGGAATGGAACGTTGTATAAAGAAATGTTCAGTTAATATCCAGGTGCCCTGTGTCCCACAGTAGGACATCGAGAAGTGTTCCTCTAGGCAACACTGAAGGAACCATTAAAAGAACTTGAACAAGTGTGACACTCCTGAAAAGCATAAACTGGGAGCACAACATATAATTTCATCCTAAATGTACTGAGGTACTTTTAAAAATTACCATTTTACTTCAAAACAGCTAGCTAGAGTTCTATCAATTAGTAAATCCACCAGTAAAATATCTGTATTTTTCACAAATGTTTTATTGCAAATAATTTTAATGGCCTCTACAAAATACAGAAACATTTCATGAAACCAGTTGATTTCCCATATCTAAAATTTGTGAGGTTCACCAAGAAGATAGCTCAAGTCACCTAAACATTAGTGATCATCTAATTAATTGTCAATTGAGAAGATTTAGGACTTTAGAAGATGCAGAGGAAAACAATAAAAACACCCCTAAAATTTACCACAACAGAGAATAAGCAGAAAGAGTCTTCTCCTAGCTCGTTAATTATTTTTTCTCGCACTTAACCTCAACGTTTTTGCTGGAGCTGTGAAGAGTTACGCCATTTCTTCTAACAAAACCTCCCTAAAACACTACATGATGGCTATAGTTACTTTGGCTGAAAATACATACACAGTACCCTTAGAGCCTGTCAATAATATCTGGCTTGCAAAAATTTCTAGGGTTTCAGGCAAAACTCTTCTTTCCCTTCTGTCTGCTGTCACTGAACTACTTTAGGGTCAAGATATTTCACCAGTGTCTTTGCATCACCTTGATTTACTGTACAAATACATGCCGACCAGAAAATGAGTCTATAAAACTACAGGGTTCATGCACTGGATTAACACAGTGTACCAAGTGATCCTCAAATTTGTCTTTCATCTGTGGAAGTATTACGCCACAAGCAAAGGTGTTTGTTAACACCAACACCAAACATTTAAAGCACGCTTTATACACCAATGCTTTCCATCCTGCTCAGAAGCTGAAAGGACATCTTAGCTCAAACAAATTGGTTCAACTTGTCCTTGACAAGAAGCACTGCTTAGGAAGTGAGAAGCTGCATTCTGCATTTGAAACAGGGTTTGGAAAAATAGCTAAGGCGGCAAACATATCTTCACAGCAAAAAATGCTTCCATTTATTTTATAAAAGAATTCTTCACCCTTTGGAAAACTCAGTGACGTGGCAAGAGTCATTACTTTGTCTTTCTTTCACTTGCATTATGTTTTGCTGAAAGCACTTGTTCACAGTTGTAGCCTTACGAGGTAATTTTTGCTAAGAGAAAAGCTGTCATCTTGAACAAAGTGTTTCTTCAACATGTTTAAGTGACTTACAAACACAGCCTAACTGTGTTGCCTTGAACACTAGAAAAAGTTAATAATTCCTATAGGCACTTTTCTATGCAGACATCCACTTTTCTGTTCTTAGAAAGCACATTTTCCGAAGTAAGCTCTGCTTCTTGGAGTCCTTAGGGCACAATCACTTCTCTTTGCTGCCCATCCCTCCCTTCACACATGAAGACAACTGCTAGTCCCTGTATTTCCAGTTCAGAGAAGCCCATTAGTCCAAAAAATTGGTTTCTTTTCATGTTTTTGTGTGGTATGTTGGACAGTAGTTTGGACAATGGCTTTTATTGTTTCAGCCAGAATGACAAAAAGGGATGTTCAATGTCTCTTCCCTTTTAGCTGGAATAAATGTCCATTGCCTTAAAGCAGGACTGTGACAGGCAAGAATCCTTAAGATTTCTTGCTGCCTAACAGTAGCTCCTAGTACAGGTATAGAGAAACAATTACTATTTAAAAAGATAATTTTAAAAAATTCTTTTGATACCTGGGGAAAATGAGCTTGTGTTTGGTTAAAAGACTATGTTTGTCTAATAGTTTGCAGCCACCAAAAGGTGAAACCTGCTATTTACTACCTTTTTCTCTGTTCTTCAATGATGTTCTCCCTTGCTCTGCTGTCTGTCTGACTTCTTAGCAAGTCAGTGCAGAAAATTAGCAGGAAGTTACTCAGTTTTTGCTGCTACTGATTTAGTGAGCCACATCCCCAGGGTGAGGGGTCAGCGGAGGACCGGAGCCTCTGCCAGGGAAGGCAGAGTTGTGTTGCTGAGGAAGGAAATTGAGTGGAGAGGGGCTGGACCACTCCATATGCTGGCACTGAGCCTTCACATCAGCTCTGCTGTCTTGTGGTGTTTGCTCCACCTTACAAATAATGTGTGTTTGGGGTTTTTTTTGGAACAACAAGAAAAAAATAAGATCACCACAATGTAAAGCCATCCATGTAACATTCTGGACAGTTTTTAATTCAACATCTAGTGTTATGGCATTTTACATCAGCTGTATTAAGAACAATGTCAGGAATGCATCCCAGTCCTGTAATGGCTATTTTCACATCAGTAAAGCAAATAATAGCTTAAAAGGTAAGTGCTCTGGTCATGGTAAAGAACCACATGTTTTATTTAACTTTCATGCAATTAAGGTCTGGCATTCAAGAAAAGGACAGCAGTGTGCCTGCTTTTAGCAGCTGATGCTGCAGCATTTCTAAATTATAAAAGACTGAGATTAAGAGGTTTTTATGCATAGTACACAATAACAAAATCCATAGGCTACATGTTTTTAAACAAATACTGTTTAAAACAGTTCTTATTTTTACTTAAATGTTTATACATCACAAAACCTGTCGTCTTCAAACATGCATGTTGTAGGAGTTTTTGGACACAAGCTCTCATAATTTATAATCTCACAGCAGCCTTGTGATGACTGCTTGAATAACATTTAAAACAACACCATATTCCATGCATTTTAAGATATTATTTAATATCATTTAACAAGCGCAAAGGAAGAGTTAGAAACACATGAACAGGCAGTCTTGGCAGAGTTTGATGTTTACACAATAAGCTTACCGAAGGTCATTTTCTTTACCACACATTACCATTTTCAGAAATCTTGACAAATTGAAGAGTTGTCTCAGAAATAATTCAAATTTATGAGCCTTCACAGTCATACGAATAGCCTCACTAAAACTTTATTTATTTCTGGTTCTCTGACTTCGAAGGTTACTCATGTACCTAAGTAAACCAAATAGCAGTTGAGAATTTCAACATAGGGATCACACATTGTTCATGAACCATTTGTGGTGAATTTTGATTTGTAGGAGGAAGTAATTCAATAAATTTTGAACAAAAACATCTAGAACCATTCTAAACTGAACCCAGCCACTTTCTGTTTTTTTAAAAAAAGTTAATAAACTCATTCAATTTATTTGCTTTAAGGTACTTAGTTTTACATTTTGATCACAAGTAATTCCCACTAAATTGCCTTGCACATTGTTTTGCCAACTTTTTTGGAAAAGTAAAACGTATTCTATAATGCCCATTTGATCTACTTGGGAAACTGAGTCTTTTCCAATCACAGACACGATTATATATTGAATTTCTAAATCCAGAGTTATGGCTACAATTGGTCCAAAAGATGTTAATACAGAATAATGCTTTATAATAGGTGTAAAAAATTAGTAACACGTCCTAAATATAGTGTCCCTTGCCTTTGACCAGTTAGATATATTCTCATTTCCTTATCTTACTGGAACAAAGGCATCACTTTCAGAACAAGAAAAACAAGCCATAGGATGAAGAATGCCTAGTCGTATCGTCTGTACTAGGTTTTTGCTTCATCGTTCTGCTCTTTACCTGTTCCTGCTGTTCCTGTTTTGTATTTGTCAAATCATGAGAAAAATGACTGAAGTGGAACAAATGATAAACAGCACATGCATCTTCCTCTCATGCGCTAAGAAAGTTGATATTCAAAGGCCTTCAAATAATACCTTCCACCCTCCTGCCTTTTTTTGTGTCTCTAGTTACCAAGTATTACTGAATAAAGCCATGCTGACAGTTATTCTGTAACACTTAGAGAGTACAGCTAGTGGTTTGGAGAAACGTGTCGCCTTCAGAAGTAGATGGGGAGCCCTGGCCGCAGCACGCTGTGGGTGGTAGGTGTGCTGGGCTGACCCTGCCTGGCTGCCAGACCCCTACCCAGCCGCTCCATCACTCTCCTCCTCAGGGCTGGGAGAGAAGATAAGATGGAAAAGCTCGCAGGTCAAGATAAGGACAGGGTGATCACTCACTAACTACTATCACGAGCAAAGCAGATGACTTGGGGAAAATTAATTTTATCTATTGCCCATTAAAAATAGAGTAGGATGGTGAGAAACAAGGATGAAACTAAATCCACTTTTGCTCTTAACCCTCTCCTTCCCAGGCTCAACTTCACTCCTTCGTTCCCAACTCCTGTACCTCCTCCCCGCTAAGCATCCCAGGCGGATGAGGAACAGGGGCTGCGGTCAGTCCATACCAGCTCCTCTCTGCCGCTCCTTCCTCCTCACTCTGTTCCCCTGCTCCAGTATGAGGTCCCTCCCATGGGATACAGTCCNGGATGAAACTAAATCCACTTTTGCTCTTAACCCTCTCCTTCCCAGGCTCAACTTCACTCCTTCGTTCCCAACTCCTGTACCTCCTCCCCGCTAAGCATCCCAGGCGGATGAGGAACAGGGGCTGCGGTCAGTCCATACCAGCTCCTCTCTGCCGCTCCTTCCTCCTCACTCTGTTCCCCTGCTCCAGTATGAGGTCCCTCCCATGGGATACAGTCCTTCACAAAGCTCTCCAACATAGGTCCTTCCCACAGGCTGCAGTTCCTCAGGAACTGCTCCAGCATGGGGCCTTTTCCAGGGGGTACGGTCTTTCATGAACAGACTGATCCTGCATGCACTCCTATCCACGGACCACAGCTCCTGCCAGGAGCCTGCTCCTGCATGAGCTCTCCATGGGCTGCAGCTTCCTTCAGGGTATGTCCACCTGCATCAGCATGGGGTCCTCCATGGGCTGCAGTGTGCACATCTGCTCTGGCATGGTCGTCCAGGGGCTGCAGGAGGACAACCTGTGTCACCATGGTCTTCTCCACAGGCTGCAGGGGAACCTCTGTTCTGGCAGCTGGAGCACCTCCTTCACCTCCTTCTTCACCAACCTTGGTGTCTGCAGGGCTGTTTCTCTCACATTTTTTCTCACTCCTCTCTCTCACAGCTGCTGCAGAGTGTTTTCTACCCTTTCTTAAACATGTTATCCCAGAGGCACCACCAGCTTGGCTGAGAGGCCCAGCTTTGGGCCGCGGCAGATCCGTTTTCAAGCAAGCTGAAACCAGCTGTGTCTGACATGGGGGCAGCTCCTGGTGTCTTCTCACAGAGACCACCCCTGCAGCCCCTCATCTGCTGCCAGCGCTTTACCATGTAAACCCAGTACAGAAGGTTTGTGCCATTATTTGGGACCTCTATGCCAGCACAGAAGGAAACAAAATGGGAGGTCAGATCCCTGTGTTAAGTCAAAAGCATGCTGTTCTCTCTCTAGGTAAGAATTTGCCTTTTTCCTAAAAGCAGCAAAGACAGAACTGTGCTCAAGGACTACCCATTGATATAATCAACAAGCCCGAACCCCCTTATCTCTTCCTTTGAGGCTAGCATCTACATTTAAAAACTACAGAGATTAATTAGATATGTCACTAACTTTTCTTACATGTCAAGAAAAATATTGAAGAGCTTGTTCCAGGAGAGCTCTTCTTCATATCCTGTCCCCGCTTTTTTTTCTCCTCAGCTTTAATTTTGCAGAGGGTAGAAGTTTTTACGAACATGAAAATCCTGCAAACATCCTTAAGGGCAGGTAACAGCTTCTCCTGAGGTAGTTCATTGCACATGCATAGCAGCATTCAGTTCTTCAGACAATCTCATTCTACGTTTCTTAGTACCTTATCCTATCGTCATCGAACACTTCTTCTTTATTGTCAGATATGCTTGGTGGTAGTAGTTGGCTGCTAGCTCCAGCGTCTGCGTGCAGTATGGACCAGTGCAAGTTGTTTTCATCACAGATTGTTTTGTCCTGTCATGAAAGCCACAACAAATCTATTGCCTTCAGCGAGCAGGTGACCAGTTCCAACAAATTGCATTTCATTTTGAAATTTTAATTTCTGCCACACTGTAAGGTCTGAAATGTCAGCATTTCCTATGAAACAGAAACTCAAATTGTCAATCAGCTTTCATCCCAAGTGAAACATGTTTGTACAGTTGCCTGGGCACAAGGACATGACACTGTTCTGTCTGCTTCATGCTAGAATAAGTTTCAAAGCTTAGGAAGAGAAGGAGGCAAGCGCTCTGCTCTGCTTCCAGCTCAGTAGTTTCTGTTTGAATAGTGATGTGACATACGAATAATGCTTCTGATTTCCTGTATTAGAATGGCTCCAGCATTAGTTTGCGATAAGCCTTTATAAGAAACTTAATCCTAGGGTTGCAAGAAGGGGTGAGACTTTTTTTTTCTATGCTAGAGTATCTTTCATTTTGCCAGTGGGATTCACAGCTATCTGTTGACCAGCAGAGGCATTTTGAAATTCAGGTACCCTGGGCTTTGTGTTCTAAAATGCTCCATGCTGACTGTCAACTTCTTGTCCCCTCCTCACCGTGCTTCTGCTCCCTTCTTGTCTGCCTGTCTGTCTGTCTCAGCCTATCCTGTCCATACCATCTTCAGATGTAACACCGCCCCTCACTTCTGTTTCTCTGATGGTGGCTTTTCTTTTTAAGGCAGTGAGGTTACTCCCGGCTGGGTGCTCTCTGGTTGCCTGAACACACAAGAGTTTTCAGGAGTACTGGAAAAAAGAAGAGTTCCAAGTGCTCTCATTTAGTACTAAGCGCCACAGATTCATCTGCAGCTACCAGTCGATGTGTTGCAGCGCATGACAGGGGCCCTGGTCCACCAATTGTGCAGACCACTGTCCTGTTTATCAATGCCACAGTTTTGCCTGGGCAGAGTGCCCAGGGTGCTGGGAGGCAGAGGATCTGAGCATGGGAAAGGGAAGGCCTTTATTTAACACACTTAATCCTGAGATGAAATAAGGATGCCACCCAACTACACATCAATACCTGGGAAGCAGAAGGCATTCCCATAACAGACATAGCCCTAATGGCCTTCAGAAGCAGCAGCTGAATGCAAAGCCCTGTTGTGTTCATGTAGCTAATGGGTAGAGCATAGACTGAGAGCATATTCAGTAAAAATAGAATCACAAAATCACAGGGGTTGGAAGGGACCTCTGGAGATCATCTAGTCCAACCCCCCTGCCAGAGCAGGGTCACCTACAGCAGGTTGCACAGGATGGCGTCCAGGCGGGTTTTGAATGTCTCCAGAGTCGGAGACTCCACCACCTCTCTGGGCAGCCTGTTCCAGTGCTCTGCCACCCCCAAAGGAAAGAAGTTTCTCCTCATGTTCAGGTGGAACTTCCTGTGTTCAAGTTTGTGCCCATTACCTCTTGTCCTGTCACTGGGCACCACTGCAAAAAGACTGGTGCCATCTTCCTGGCACCCTCCCTTTAAGTATTTGTAAGCATTGATGAGATGCCCTCTGAGCCTTCTCTTCTCCAGACTAAAAAGACCCAAGTCTCTCAGCCTTTCCTCATAACAAACATGTTCCAGACCCCTAATCATCTTTGTAGCCCTCTGCTGT
>VYXH01000273.1:15815-38344 GCA_013397275.1 Burhinus bistriatus
CACCGCTTTTATGCGGGGCTGCAAACACCAGGCCGCAGCACCCGGGCTGCCTCGGCACTGCCGCAAGCGGGCAAAGGCAGGGCCGAGACCCACCGGCACCCACCGGGCGGCGGTGGAGCGGACCCTCCGCTGCACTGCACCGCCCCGCCANGTACTAGGTATCTTTCCTGTTTCCCAGGCAACTTCGGAGAGAGAGAAAAAGATCTGATGTGTTTATAAATATATAATGTATTGAGTCAAATAAAACTCAGGATCAATTCTTTATAATAAGGTGGAATTAAAAGAACTTGAAACTGCCAATTATTAAAATCTAATGGCGACTTTGGGTCAGCTAATTGACACAGATGCATTCAGAACCAGAGGAGGAAAAAAAAAGAGGGGGGAAGGGGGATGCACGGGTATCACTGCTCCTCTACAGATGCCGTACGTCCAGCGAAGGGCAGATACATGGCAATAAAGTTACAAATAAATACTATTTCACNGGCCGAGAGCCTGGCGGTGGGCGGGCGGCGCTGCCGGGCCGCTGCCCTGGCCCTGGCCGAGACGGGCAGGTGGGAGGCTGTAGTCGTAGAGGTGGGCTGTGGGCGGGAACCCTCCGTTCCCCGTCCTTCGGGAAGCCCCGGGGGCCCGGGCAACAGCTGGCGGCCCTCCTCGGGGCGGAGCGGGGCGTCCTGGTGTAGGCTGGGGGCTTGGCGCTGCTCTCGGCCTGCCCGGGGGCTCCGGTCGTTACCGGCCTGCTTCTGTTCGGGGAGCTAAAAGCTCCTGCGAGGGACGGTGGGAGCGGTGTTGGGAGGTGCTGGCGGCCGCTGTGGTGCTGTCAGTCTACGGCCATTTTTCTTAGATCACCCTTGGAAAAAAAAACCAAAACCAAACCCAAACCAACAAGTGCTGGGCCCGGTCTGCGCTGCAGGCTGACCCCTGCCAGCCAGAAGGGAGGAGCTTTTCCCTCTCCGGGGGGCCTCACTTCGGGTCTCCTGCCACCAGTTTTCATTAAAAAAAAAACCAAAACAAAACAAACCCCAAAAAATACCAACTCGCAGAAACATTATTGTCCTTGAAGTTTCTGTCCTCGCCCACATGTTTGATGGATATGAGGAGGCAGATGGCCCAATGNCCGCCCCGCCAGCCCCAGCGCCCGCAGCTGGTTACCGCCGGCCTGCCTGCACTGTGAGGACCGGCACGCACTCCGCTCCTTTTCGGCTCGGCTCGGCACGGCCGGCCCCAGGTACCTACCGGGCCGGGCCGGGCCTGCCCCTCCTACCCTCNCTTCTGTTCGGGGAGCTAAAAGCTCCTGCGAGGGACGGTGGGAGCGGTGTTGGGAGGTGCTGGCGGCCGCTGTGGTGCTGTCAGTCTACGGCCATTTTTCTTAGATCACCCTTGGAAAAAAAAACCAAAACCAAACCCAAACCAACAAGTGCTGGGCCCGGTCTGCGCTGCAGGCTGACCCCTGCCAGCCAGAAGGGAGGAGCTTTTCCCTCTCCGGGGGGCCTCACTTCGGGTCTCCTGCCACCAGTTTTCATTAAAAAAAAAACCAAAACAAAACAAACCCCAAAAAATACCAACTCGCAGAAACATTATTGTCCTTGAAGTTTCTGTCCTCGCCCACATGTTTGATGGATATGAGGAGGCAGATGGCCCAATGGCATGTGCTGTGTTTCCTTTGGAAGCCAAGCTGAATGCTGGTGAGTAGGAATAAGCAGAAGATAGGAGGCATTAAAACTTGCAAGCTTTTTCTGCACTCGAGAAAGTTACTTAGGTAAGCTAATGACTATGGAAACCAGTCGTTTTGATACTAGGGTTGCAAAACCTTGTTTTACCATTTGGCAGCAAATTGTAACCGGTAAGTCTGTGACTCCAACAAAAAACAGGATTAAGACCCAGAGGAAAAGATTTGCCATTTAACTTTTTGTCTTGGAGAATATTCCCATGACAAGCATAGGCAGTGGTGGAATTCAGTCTTTACAGAAAGTGTAAATTGAACCTGTGTCCAAGCTCACTGAGGCCCAGGCTTTTGGACCCACTCAAATGTGGCTAGCAAAACAATACTAAATAACGTATGTATGGTGCTGGGGAAAAAAGTAGGATTTTAGAATTATACTAACAGACTACACAATGCAAATAACCAGACACTGGGCCTGATCATTACGTGTCGCTTACAGTAAAACTACATAATTTGTTTACTTTTCTATCAGAAATAATAATCATTAATTTTTATTACAGATGATCTTCAATGCTGATGAGGCCCACAACATAGTTAAGGAGGTAGGTTTTAGCTAGCAGCTGTATTTTGAAGAAATTCTTTACCTTAGCTTGCACTATAGTGAAAGCAGTTACTTTCATTGACCATCCCAGATAAATTCAGTCTTATATGAGAGTATTATTTATATCAAATAAAGACAGAATTTCATTCAGAGCTGCTTTAAGCTTCACCTAATTGCTGTCTTCAGCTACCTAAAGAGGAGAAGGTAGATGAGAGACAAGAGAGCCAGAATTCACATGACAGTGGAAAGACGGGCAGCAGTCACAAGTTGCAAGGGAAATTCACTCTGATGTTTTTTATCCCCCTCTCCCCCCCCTTATCTGGCTAGAGGGTAGTTAATCAGTAGAAAGGTTGCAGGGAGAGCTTGTGGAGTCTCCATCCTTAGGGATTTTTAAAACTTGACTGGACAAAGCCTTGAGCAACGTGATCAAACTCGGCAGTTAGCCTTAGATTGAGCAGGAGGTTGCAATACATGAGCTCCTTATTCTAGCAGTGCTTTTGAAAAACAATTTTTACACAGAGAGCAGGCTGAAAGTGAGTAGCCTGATGGTCTAAATTAAATACCTAGTAACTGGAAAGGGATTAATGAGTCTGTGGCATACAGATGCTGTCAGGTTTTGCAGGGAAATACCATTTTGAGAAAGCAGTTCCTAGAGGGGCTCTACAGGTCCTGTCCCACCTGCCCTGTCAGGAAGGGAAAGGGCTGCACTTTTAGAACTGCTCCAGTACACAACAGTAAGCTCTTGGATGTCAGATAAATGGCAATTCAACCCTTTATATAACTGTCCCTGCCTTGAAAGGCCAAATACAGTATGATACAGTCTCCCGTCACTGGGAGTAAAGCCAAACATTTCTGCCTCTGATTGAAAGCTTAACCAGAGCCAAGGAGCTCTAGCACTGGGTACGTTTCTGGAAGGACCAAAATCCCTGAGGGATCTTGTTGTCCCTCTTCTGTCTTCTATTCTGTTTTGTCAATGTTTGTTTCCATTTAGTCCTTTGTCCAGCTTTATACACTGTGATCAGAACTAATTGGCTTTTTAAGATCTGGGGCACAAGTCTCTTACACAGCCTGTTAGTGGGTGGTTAGTGCACGGGATTCATCTTACCAAATCAGAGGAGAACATAGTTTTATTTTACTTAAATTTTCCAGGTATGTATTTCTTAACCAAATTTCTCAATTTTAAGAAGTATTCATCAGCACATAATTCCGAATTTCTTAGGAGTAGAGAATGCAGTTTGAGTTACAGTTAGAAGGGTTTCTGTTCAATCATTTTAACTTTAAGCAAGGGTTGGCCAATCTGTACCTGTGGGAGAACATGCAATTTTCAAGCAGTTCAGATATTTCTTGTGCTGCACGATATGACCCTTGAGTATCTCTTACTCTCTTTCCTCTTCTGGAGGAAAAGAAGGTTACCAGAAGTAGCCAACATGGATTCACCAAGGGGAAGTCATGTCTGACTAATCCGATGGCCTTCTACAATGGCGTGACTGGACAGATAGATGAGGGGAGGGCAGTGGATGTTGTCTACCTTGACTTCAGCAAGGCTTTTGACACTGTCTCCCACAGCATCCTCATAGGCAAGCTTAGGAAGTGTGGTCTGGATGAATGGACAGTGGGGTGGATTGAAAACTGGCTGGCAGATAGAGCTCAGAGGGTTGTGATTAGTGNAAGAAGGAGAGGCAGCTGCTGGAGAGGGGACAGCAGAGGGCTACAAAGATGATTAGGGGTCTGGAACATGTTTGTTATGAGGAAAGGCTGAGGGACTTGGGTCTTTTTAGTCTGGAGAAGAGAAGGCTCAGAGGGCATCTCATCAATGCTTACAAATACTTAAAGGGAGGGTGCCGGGAGGATGGCACCAGTCTTTTTGCAGTGGTGCCCAGTGACAGGACAAGAGGTAATGGGCACAAACTTGAACACAGGAAGTTCCACCTGAACATGAGGAGAAACTTCTTTCCTTTGGGGGTGGCGGAGCACTGGAACAGGCTGTCCAGAGAGGTGGTGGAGTCTCCGACTCTGGAGACATTCCAAACCTGCCTGGACGCCATCCTGTGCAACCTGCTGTAGGTGACCCTGCTCTGGCAGGGGGGTTGGACTAGATGATCTCCAGAGGTCCCTTCCAACCCCTGTGATTCTGTATCTTTTTCGTCGTTTAAGCTGGGATATGCATTTCACTATTGTTGCTCTAGCTCTGAAGATTTTGGTATATTGCTTGCAGGCTCCGAAAGGTTGGCCAGCTCAAGCTGACATTACTGATTTGAGCAGTACCATTTCCATTGCAGTAGCTTCTGAAAGCCAAGCTGGAGCAGGCAGTCACCAGGAACAGTGGGATGTCTTAGTATCTTCAGTGGTAAACAGATCCATTCACTTAACTTGGTACTGAAAGCATATGGCTGAGGTCTTTCCTACAAGAAATGTTCAGTCAAAGCCTCATTTTTTGCCACGTGATAATGTGATAAATATGCACAAAAAAATAAGTTTCTGAGAAGGCTCATTTTACTTCCCATTCAGCAACTGATACCTGATGAGCTCAAGGGATTTAAAGTAAATCAATTGCCAGGTAAAATTCCTCAGATTATGCAAGACATTTTAAATCTCTACATTTTGAAGTATGTTTACTGTACCTATTTTCTTTTCTTTATTTAAGTGCATAGAAAGTGTTTTAGGCAAGGCAGATTATAATCACAACAAAGTCAACCAGTGGACTGCTGCTATAGTAGAACAGTCACTGACACATCTGGTAAAACTTGGAAAAACATACAAGTACATCGGTAAGTACAAGCAGTCATACTTTTACCACATACTATCACAATAAGTAATTGCTGAACGGTTCATTTGAATGCACTGCTATATTCAATAGAAAGTTTTAAACTGTAAACAAAGCAGAGCAGATAGCTGAACTCTTCCATTATAGAGATTTTTGGTAATACCTGTGGTAAAACCATGGTAGTTTCACCTGAGCTAAGCATGCTAGTAACACTTAGCATAGAACATGGCATGTTACAGAGTCTTTCCTGACTGTTAAGCAGCTCCAAAACAATTACATCAACTTTTTGGTATCAATTCAGGAAATAATTGCGTATCTTAAATAAAATTTTCAGTAGGATTAAGCTTCCTATAAACACAGACATTTGAAAGACTTTAGTCCTGTATGCTAAGTTGTGTCCCATTATATTTATATGCGTATCTGTGGAAGAGAAATGGAAATAAGTGGAAGTTTAACCCACTTTGGTCCTTTTGCGGAGTGTTTATGTAGTAGCAAGTGTTTGCACTCTGTTCTGTTTTGAAAGTCTTGGATTCAGATTGTCACTGGTTTTATGACCATTGCGGGTCAGTCTAGAAATGCTGCATGTTACTAGAGTGTGGTTTCAGAGAGCTGTCAACCAGTACTTTTGGGAAACAACTCTCATCAAGTGTAACTTCTGCTGTACCTGGGAGGACAACACCTGCAATCCCATTCTGAGGTGCATGTGACACGAGCCATATCTAAGTAGTTTAAAAGATAAAAGCCATAATCCTATTAGCAAGGATTTTGTTAAAGCTGTTGTCTTTATGCGAGTAAAAATAATCGTGAAATGGATACCAAGTTCTTGAGAAAAATCCTGGGGATGAGGCGGTTGTCAAAAAAGGTTTTGACTTAGCTGAATGCCACTTGCCAGCCATTTGAAAACGTAATGAAGCCTTGAGTTCAGAAGTACTGAATGATTCACCTCTTCTGCTTTAAAAATTAATTGCTTGGTTTTATGACTGTCTCTTGCAGTAACGTGTGCGGTGATGCAGAGGAGTGGAGCTGGTCTTCACACAGCAAGCTCGTGCTTCTGGGATACCACAACTGATGGTAAGTTTCCCCACTCAAATTAAAAATTTGTAGTAAAAGAAATGTTGCTTACTGCTCAGTTGTAATAGTTAGGCTGAACATATTCAAGAGTGAGTGAGAAGCAGTAGCTTCCAGGATTAGACGCTTGCTTACAATCCCAGCAGAAATATTTTGTTAGCAGTCAGTGCCTGCATTAAGAGCGATTGCTTTGTAAATTATGAGAAGCAGGAGTAGAAATGCCTTCATTCTGAAACAAGAGTCAAAACATTTAATTCTCATCAGTAATCAGAGATCAGTTGAAGAGGCAGTAAAATGTTTCTTGCAGTAAATGCAGTTGGGTAGTCCTAAATATATCTGCCTGTCCACTCTAAGGGGACAGCGCTGCTCTGGAGGAGAACAGAACTTGGTAAAAAATAGAAATAGTTTGACTAACAGTATGTGGTTCAATTGCTTAACTATCAGCCAGACTTTGGAGGCGTTTTATTCCTTCTAAATTAGTTCCAAATGCATTTTTTCCCAGATTCAGAGTATCACGGGGAAACAAGATTAAAGTAATCTTATGTCTGGCACAGACTCAGAAAGGTCTTTTTAGAAGAGGGCACCAAGATTTAACTTTAAAATAGAGATGGCATTAGAAAGTCAACCAAGGTTAAAAAAAAGAATCATAAAATGAAGTTAAGTAAAAGAGTACAGTTTAATCTTAATGTTTCCTTGGCTTGTAAGGCATTGTTAAAACAGAAGAGGAGAAATTACAGAAAGTAAATACACTAGAATGTATTTGATCCAGTCGTCTTTTCTGATTTCTGATCTGATTATCTTGCCAATTTTAGTATGAGATTTTCAAGGATTTTTGCAAGCCCAGCTTTTAAAGAGAGATGCTGAAATTGTGTTTTCCTGGAAACTGTCTTAAGCATACAAGGCTCATGTTAGGTAGTAAACAATGTACAAATTAATGAAAATGTTTTGAGGAGTGTAGTCTGTTTAAAGTCAAGATGACGTAATAGTACTTACCTTAAATCACAGCTGAATTATTCATACTAATTTGATATAATTTACACTGCGATAAAGTGAATGTAGTAAAGACTGGAATTCTATTATTTTGTAATAATCTCTTCTAGGAACCTGCACAGTGAGATGGGAAAACCGAACAATGAACTGCATTGTCAATGTGTTTGCTGTTGCTATTATCCTGTAGCTGACTGGAAGATAAATATAAGCAACACCGAAGCCTTTAAAAAGAAAAAAATCATCCAAACACATGGCTAAATATTTCAAACCATTATTTGTTTTTGTATGAGGAGCATACAGAAGTTCTCTACAGAGAGCATAGTCTAAGCCAGTTCTCATAGATTAATTATCTGAAAGCTAGCAAAAAAAAATTGAAAAAAAAAAAAAAAATATGTATCTATCTAAAGAGAAAGTTTTAGTAATTTAAATATTTGGAAGTATGTTAATAAGCAGATGCCACAAAGATCAATACAATTTATATCAAAGCTAATATCAAAGATACTTTATTCAAGAGGAACAAAACACGTCAAATCAAAGGAAAGGTCACAGGGCAGGCAAGACCCCTCGGGATTATGATGCATTTGAGAACAAATTATGAACACAATTCAGAGTGGATATACTGTAAACAATACTGGTGCTTCATGTTTGATTAAACAAAGCTAACTGTCACATTGAATGCTGGTGCTTGTGAAATGCATGAGCATCACATTTCGATAAAGCATGAACCTTTACATCGAAATTATATCCAGTTAAACTTTTCCCGTGGAGGCAGAGGACGACTTCACTAGGACCCAGGTGAAATATACCCTAGCAGAATTCTAATTTATCTTCAGAACGAAGAACATAATATTTGTTATTGATTCAGGGAAACATGCTGGGGATCAGACATCAGCCCTTCATTCACAGTTTATAAATCTGAAAAGATCCTGAAGGTACTTAAATATGATTTTATTCCATGACTGCAGAATTTGTGACAAGCACTTTATTGATTACTCATGCAGTAGCCAGGAGCTAGGGCAATAAGACTGGACCCACATTACTCCAAGTAGGATTGAAGTGTTCGGAGAGAAGGTACACACGTTTCTAGAGGCTCTTGTTAGCTTTGAAAGCCTTTAACTTAAAGCAACATATCTGTTCTTTATAGGAGTGTTTCCTACATTCTGTAAGTCTAGAATTGGATCTGAGTCCTATGAGATAATACAGTTAAGTTTTAAGCACTAAGAATTGCCCTCCTGTAAAGATTTATGCAAGTTCTTAACTTTGCTTATCTGATGAGTCTTAACTTGAAATATTCCACGTGGAAGAAAAGCATTTGCACACACGCAAGTACTTGCTGGATTGGGGCCTACATTTTTGTTGATTAATGCACAAATTATATGATAGAGAGATGTATCAATACCAAAAATGCCTAAATGATTGCTGCCACTAAGTGGCAGCTACATTAAGTTGTTTTCTCAGATGCTGCTGAAAGATAGAATTTTTTCTTTATTACTCCACGTCTTTGGAAGAGACTGGTAACTACTTAACAGCTGCCGTAAGGCTGTTTTGGACTTTAACAAATGGATATTAAAGCACTATTACACAATTTTGTTTGTTTTTTAGGTTGGGTTTTTTTTTTTCAGATAACTATTAGGGCACGTAACAAGTGTCCTGTACAAAGAACAAGCTAAAAACCATTTCATTGCTTAAATTGTATATACGTATAGCTAGTATGAGACTACAGAAGGAACGCATGTATGTGTAATTCACAATACTGCTCAAAATCTCTTGCTTTGCAGACAAATAGAGTTCCGCTTTTACCTAAGTGCAAGTAAAATTAATACTGTAAAATTGCATTTGCCCAACAGGCAAGTGTAGCGTGAAGATGTATGTGTATCTTGTACTGACCTTCAAATGTATTCAAATTTAACATTATTTGGGCAACTTCTGAACTAGGTGCCAGCATCCAAGCACCAAGTTGTGGAACGGACAAAAATGCAGTAGTTTCACTGACATTTGGGATCGTGCAAAGTAAAAAAATAAGTGGGGTAGCAACTGGAAAAAGGTTTGGTACGATTGATACAGTTTAACAAGTGGGTGAGTAAAACAGCCGTGGCTGTTATCCCCCTTTAATGGGCATTCAGCTGCCATGGTCAGAAGAAATATTCCAAATAGCCACTTGTAATCTCATTTGGTATTTTTGCTTTACTTGAAAATAGGATGCACTGAGTAAGACTATCAGTTTAATGAGGCTTGGTGAAGGTTCTGCTGCAGAAGCAACCTAGAAAATACTGCTTAATTATAAGACTGCTTCATTTTTCTTTCTACCAAAAAAAAAATAAAGTTTTGCCTTAGTTGTATTTTTGCCTCATGTTCTTGATCAATATAAATGGGAACGGAAAAAAATATTCCTCTTACTTTCCTTCACTTGTATACAATGGTGAGAACCCGGGAAATTTACTGAAGTTGTGTGTGCATTTTAGAGACAAGACCTCGTCAAAGGCTAGTTCCCAGACTTGGCATAATTTCTTACACCTCTTGCCTGCTCAGACCTCCTCCTCTTACTGCTTGTCTTGAGATGCAAGTTAAAGTTTTGTTAGTCCAGAAAGATCATTTTGAAACTTTGGGAAAAGTATTTTCATTCCACATCATATCCTCATGAATTTAACTTCTTTCCCATCTTTCTTTTCCCCATCCTCTGTGGGTACAAACAGCTACTTGTATTTAATATAGCTCTCAAAACATTGCTGAAGACCATTAATTGCTTTTCCAAGTAGTTTGTTTTCAAGGATAAAACTATGAATTGCAGACTAGGAAAACCCACAACATTTCAATAGTATTTTCTATCAATATAATGTTTTCTTACTTGTTGCAATCAGGGGGATGAGTTATTGTTAACAATGGGGGTATTATTAATGGGCCAGAAGAGTTTGCATTAAGGTGTAGCCCATATATATGGAGTTATATGTTCCCACATATGATTTCATGACAAAAGACACCTGTTATTCTTCCCATGCAAATCTTGTTAATCTAAACAGAAGAGTGTGAAGGGGAAAGTAGGGGAGCAGATTCATCCCTTTTCATTGCCTGCCAGATGTCTGTCATTAACTTGTCACCTTTCTGAGGACTGTCTTCCCATTATACTCAACTTGATCCATGAAACAAGTACAAATCCTGGTATGTTCAATTTAGAGTCATGCAATCTAAAGAACTTGACAGAAGCCACTGAAATCCCAGCCTGTAGCTAGCCTATTTAGAGTTGGACATGAATGCCAGAGCGCTGATATTTTAAATACACAGTGAAAGAGAAAATAGGGCTTTGATCTAATACAGACAGCAGACCCTTCAAAGAGGAGTACAGCAGATCATGTAAAGAACAATTCTCTGATTATTGGGAGGCGCCTTGCTGCCTCCTGTACAATCTGACCAGGTTGTTTTGTTCCTATTTACTTCTGAGAGGGATTTTTTAGCACAGTCGCGGTGTGACAGAAGCACAGAGCCAGACCGCAGCCCCCATCAGAATCCTGCCTGTGGGTCTGCAGGACATTCCCAGCTTGAAGCCAGCACCAGTTTGTCTCTTGGGGAGTATCTGAGCTCAGATGTGGTATTTTGTAAATGTGGCGATAAACCCAGTTGCAAAGAGGCCCCAAAGCTATGCACTCACATTTACATTGTGTTGCACACGAGCTACTCTAGCCCATTGCGTCTAAGCCAGGTAAGGGGTCTGTGGACGTTGGCTTGTAGGTGGAATGGTTTCTATCTTCCCCCCACAATGGAAGTAAGGCTGCAGCCAAACACCGCGTGCCCACTGAGGGAGACTTTTCTACTCTGATGAGTCTAAATCTCTGTCGAGGAACAGGAGGTTTTTAGCTCACATGTTCCATCAAGGATCAGTTTTCAAACACCGGAAACATTCTGTGAAAGCAGCTTTATTTGTTACGCAGAAGTTTTCTAAAAAGGAACAGAGTAGTGCTAGAGTGACAGCTACAAACACCCCTGTACCTCCCATCCTGCTGTCTGACCTAAAATGACTTGAAAAGGAGAATCAGGGCTACAGGAACCGTCACTGGTAATTACGGCTTGCGTCGGGCACGCACAGTTACTGTCTCAAGCAAAGAAGCTACCAGGGCCACATAGCACAAGTACGTGAAGGAAAAGAGACAGAAAAGCAAGTTTTGTAGTGACACTGATTTTAAACAGATGGTTTTACTGCATCTGTAAGTTAATTACAGTGTTTGTAATCCATGCTTACATAGCTCCACAGTATAGAGACCACACAGAGTTCAGAATCAAATCCATTAAAATCCCCCATCCACAAAGGAAGGTGACAAGATGGACTAGCTGGTTCGGCTGCAAGAAACACAAACTGCTTTCTAGTCAGCAGGTTCGTCTCCTCATAGGCCTATATTGGATATAATTAGAATAATTTCTGACCAGCACCTCCTAAATCAGAAATATCATATATGCAAAACACCCCATCATATCTGTAAACACCTTAGGAAGAAATTAAACATTCTCTGTTACCTGTTTTTGTACAGTTTACTGAAGTTTTTGAGGCAGCCTTTATTCAGTACTTATTCATGACCACCTGGGTGGAATTACCTCTAATTCCCTCTAACTGAGGGGAAGGGGGATGAATGAAATGAAGTCCTTGTTTGACAAAAAGAAGTGTGATCTTTCTATATATAACTTGTTACACACACACATATATATATTTATAAATATGGTCATCCCTTTTATTTATCCATTTCCCTAACAATTTTGAGTCATACGTAGATAATTTTGTTCATTTAGAATTTTATCTCTTGTTACTTATTTCCACTTCAGCAATGTCTAGGTATCAAAGGAAGGGCTCCATCAGCATTCGTACAAACAAATATCCTGGCCTGAGATAATACAATTTAGCATTTAGATATTAGCAGAAGTGAGCGGGCTAGGTAACAGCAAGGCTACAACTGCCTTTATCGATACCCACAGTGGTCCACTCGAGGTGGTCACGACTTTATCCAATCTCAGGCAATAACTTTGGGGGCTTGTTTTCTGTATGTGCTGTTGAAACTAGTCTGACCAAGTCACACAAGAATCTGCTGCAGGGTTTCCAGTGATGTCATTTGTTAGTATGAAATGTCTTAAAAAATGTGGAAGGGCCTCACAGATCAAAGCTGTAATAGCTATATAGTGTTCACGCCTGAGCTGAACATTTTAGGAAATTAAACAAACTAAACACAGTTGTGGCTTGATGGTCTGCTGATTTTGTGAACAAATTATAGTTGCCCATTTCGTGACACTGATTATAGATCCCCTGAATGATTGTTGGTAGGGAACAACTTTGCAGAAGCTGGCTTTGGAAGGGAAGAAACTGAGTAGTTTTAATTTAAGGTGTAGATCTGGATCAACCGAGGCTTAGGGATCACTGCTGAGTTCTTCCAAGCTCATCTCCTTCTACCGTTGCTTTGGCCTCTTAACCAAACTCATACAGTTGCCTCGGTGTTTTGGTTTTTTGTTTTTTGGGGGGTTTTTTTGTGCAAAATTTTGACTTCATTTGAGTAGCGACTGGTAAATACGTGCTTTCCAGTTTGGGCTTCATGAATTGCTCCACCTGAAGCAAACACAAACCTCTCCGAAGAGGCAGCTCTGCTACCGCTGGGGCGGGGAGGGCACAGCAAGGGCCTCTGCCGCCTTCCACGGAACTCCGCCGGGCAATTCAGTCCCGGCAAGCCGGGCTTCAGCCGAAACGGGACGTGCCCGTCCCGGACCTCGGGGGCTGCCACCCCACGCGGGTTTCCCAGTTACAGCAGCTTCACGGCAGTAAATAGCTGAGCTGGCCGCGTTAGAGCTTGACCACAGGCTGCCTGCCCGCACCTCCCGATTCCCAGGCAGCGACGGCCATCCCATCCCAAAAACCCAGTCAGGTTTTTGCGAGGCCTTGGGTGCCATCCTCCTGCAAGGGAGCCACGGAGGTGCGGCCCTCCGCCCCGCCCCCGGCTCGGAGCACGGCGAGGCCGGGTCCGAGGGCCGAAGCCGGCGGCAGGTGGCGCGGCTGAGCTCTCCGTAGCGCCTCCACCCCCGTCCGTCGGGCTCCCGTGAGGGGCTTCCTACCCCCTTAGGCCTGTGGAAAGGCGCAGCCCGAGCGGCCGAAGCCCCCCCGGTATCCCCGGCCGGCCGCTCAGGGCCCGAGAGCCCCCGCCGCGGAGGAAGGAGAGCGCGGCCTGGCGGAGCTGGGCTGCGGGTGGGAACGGGCCCGTCGCAAGGGGCAGACGCCGCTGCCGGGACGAGCGCGGCCCCGCTGGGGCCTTTCACAGCGCCCGTTACAAAAGCCCGGTGGTTCCCTGCCGGGGGGGCTGGTTGGCAGCTGCTGCCAAGGGGGCTGGCCTGAGGGAGACCCCGGGGCCCGGGCTCGGTGCCTTTCTGGGCAGCGAGGAACCTTGAAAAGGAGAGGTGGTGGGAGAATGGTCAAACAGAGTCACTGGCATGGGAAACAGCCAAGGTGGAAAAATCCCAACTTAAAAGTCTTAAAAGTAGTAGTAGTAACGCATAGTACTAAGCTGTGTGGTGCAGTTGACGCACCTGAGGGACAGAATGCCATCCAGAGGGACCTGGACAGGCTTGAGAAGTGGGCCTGTGTGAACCTCATGAGGTTCTACAAGGCCAAGTGCAGGGTCGTGCACCTGGGCTGGGGCAACCCCCTGTATCAATACAGGCTGGGGGATGAAGGGATTGAGAATAGCCCAGAGGAGAAGGACTTGAGGGTACTGGTGGATGAAAAGCTGGACATGAGGTGATAATGTGCGCTTGCAGGCCAGAAAGCCAACTGTATCCTGAGCTGCATGAAAAAAAGTGTGACCAGCAGGTCGAGGAACATGATTCTGCCCCTCTACTCCGCTCTGGTGAGACCCCACCTGGAGTACTGTGTCCAGCTCTAGAGCCACCAGCATAAGAAGGACATGGACCTGTTGGAGCAAGTCCAGAGGAGGGCCACAAAGATGACCAGAGGGCTGGAGCACCTCTCCTATGAAGACAGGCTGAGAGAGTTGGGGTTGTTCAGCCTGGAGAAGAGAAGGCTGCTGGGAGACCTTATAGTGGCCTTCCAGTACCTAAAAGGGGCCTGCAAGAAAGATGGGGACAAACTTCTTAGGAGGGCCTGTTGCGATAGGACAAGGGGTCATGCATTTAAACTAAAAGAGGGTAGATTTAAACTAGATCTAAGGAAGAAGTTTTTTTACAGTGAGGGTGGTAAAACACTGGAACAGGTTGCCCAGACAGGTGGTAGATGCGCCATCCCTGGAAGTACTCAAGGTCAGGCTGGATGGGGCTCTGAGCAACCTGATCTAGTTGAAGATGTCCCTGCTCATTGCAGGGGGGGTTGGACTAGATGACCTTTAAAGGTCCCTTCCAGCCCAAACCATTCTATGATTCTATAACAGCAACTTTCTTACAAAACAGCGTGGGGCAGTTATGGTTATGCCATTCCTCTTGAAACATATGTTTTCTGTGAAATTGTCATAGCCTCCAGGAAACATGAGACTGCAAACTGTCATTGCTAGGTGACAGATACCCCACGAATGCTCTTCTTACTTCCCTACTGGGAATTCAGGAGTTACAGCGGGAGCTGTGAACTGTGTATGTGACAATCACCCGCCCATCTTCTGCCTTTGGCTATTTTTGTATTAACTGTTGGGCCTCATCAAAGTAAGTTTTTTGTATGCATGCTTAACTATATATATGGCATACTTTTAATTTCAGCATTGCTACTGTTAAAAATACTTTCTCTTGAGAAGAGACAGAGGACTGCCATTCATGTATTAGACCACAACAGCAGTGATATCTATCGATACTGAACAGATGTTGAGGAATTAAAAATAGAATTGGTGTTACATGTTGCCAACCTCCTTCATTCACCCACTGAAACTGGTCAAGGGGCTGTACAATCTCATAAAAATTTGCATGATGTTTTCTCTTTTATAAGACAAACTTGAAATGGAGAAAAGCAAAGAGAGGCAGTGTGAAGGGGCAGGGAAAGCACCAACGGCTGAAACAGAAACTTAGGAAAGAATAAAGAGCTCCAGATTTATTTTTTATTTTCCACATAGGTAGGTGATTTAAATGAGAGGCAAACTCCAACTTGTAGGACCAACCCTGAAATGCAGCTTAATTTACAGAACTTGGTCTGCATCTCTCCCTTTTTCAGTAATCCATTCATTCCCTCAGCTCCTGTCTCATTTCTTTACAAAAACAGATTAAACAAATAAACCTGGCATGGAAACTTAGCTTAAGAATTGCTCAAACAGTAGCCGCTGGAATGTGTGATCCTGGTTCTCCATAACAGTAGTAGTATGGAGTATTGTTATTATGATGGTGTTATTATTATGGCATCACCTAGAAGCACTAAGTTGGGAACAATGCCCCACTATGCTGGATGTTATTCGAACATAAAAGAAAAGGCCAGCTACTGTCTGAAAGCCGTTCAGTTTGACGGCGAAGAGAAAACTGCAATGAATGGACACAGGCAGTCCTAGGAACACAATAGCAATATTAGCCACCACAAAACCAGTGGTCCCAGAGAGGAATTTTGAGCCCAACAGTTGTCTCAAGATGAGGACAGAGATGGAGATCTCTGAGGAAGGTCATGGCTGAGCATAGTGGTGGTGACTGATATGTCAAGGACAACAACAACAGAGGGCTAGGGATCTGCCTACTTAGAAACTTTAGTCACAGCATTTTGGGAGTCACACTGAGAAGTCAGACAGGAGGTTTCAGATGAAAATGGGAGTATCGGCAATTGTATAAAATACTTTTTCAGTTATAGATGGAAGAGAAGAAGGGCTGGTAGTTATATTAGCAAGAAATTGTTTGGATTAGTTTTTTTAAAGATGAGAGTATTGAGTTGGGTGAAGAACAAGACAAATGAGGTGAGAGGTTCCCTTTGCAGCTTGTGTGGTATTTACAAGCTACGCGAAGGCCAGTCCTGGGCAACCTTTCCCACCGACACTTTCATCAGCAGCAGTAAATACCTACTTGGCACGTAAGGCAACAGTTTGCCAGCTCACCCTGGCTCACCCCTCTGCTGATACAGCTTCCTTGTGCGGTTAGAAAATGCAAAAGCTGTCTCCATTAGCTGGTGATGAACAGTATTTGTGTCCATTGGTAGGGGGAGAAGGAAAGGCCCAGCACCTTTAAACAAATTAAATGGCTGTAGGTATTAGCTAAATAAGGAGGAACATCTGTTACTTCTAAAGGGGAAGTGGCCATCTTAATGGGTTACAGCTTAGTCTTTGCAAATGACTTGAAAGTAACATGAGGACTTTCATAATTTTCTTGGTTTTGGGGTTAGTTTCTGTTGCTTACATAAATGCAAGTGTACCTGTTAAATTTTCCTGATAGTAAGTTGCCTGTATCTATCACCCCCTGACTAAGTCTGAGAAATGCAGCTTTTTTTTTTTGCAGCGTAACAGTTGGTGGATGCTCGTTTTCCTATCCAGCATCACAAGCCAAGACTCATGTAGTGGCTCTCATCATCTCTTTCCCTGATTATTGCTGTTCCCTTTCTGCCAGGCTCAGGATCCCCTCCCCAAATGTGTCTACAGAGAGCTTATCTCTAATCTGTCACTGATACCTGTATCCTGCTAACTTATAGTTAACCACCCCACCACCCTGGAGGGATTTAGGGCATACAGGTACACACAGAGGGAATCAGTGCATGAAGGGCTTAAATAGGATATTGTCTTCTTGCAGGCTGTCAACAAGGAGCCCTGGCAAATGCTCTCAATATACTAATGTATTGGCCCTTCAATGCAACGCTTAGGCCAAAGCTCCTATCACTGCAGTTATGCTGGAGGAGAGCTGTTGTTCAGCATGGATGCTTGGGGAAAAGCTGCTGATATGCCCCAGGCAGTGATGTGAGAGCACACAGCGTACAAACCTGCAGTCCCCAAACAGTCACTTCATTCATTGTGATGGCTTTTATAGTGGTACCAGCTGAATGTCTGACAGATTAATGTAAATAAAGGCATTAGGGCATTCATTAAATTGCCAACAACGACTAACCTGAGGCAAGATTCCCTGCCTATGTTTGCAACATGGGCTTTGCTGCCTGCCTCAGAGGGTGTGAAATGGCAGGGAAAGGGCTCACTTCCAGCTGCAGCAATAACTGTGGCACAGATTATAATCTTTGGAGGTTTCCTGTAAAGTGAATGTGAAGGAATATTGGGTAACTGAGCATCAGTTAGTCCTCTGTAAGCAGTATTTCATTGCAACTTGTGTTGCTGTCCTTTACATACTTTTTATCATTATTTGTTTTGGCTTGTAGCATTAGGTCTTTGCTGTTGAGCGCATTTAATTTATGCACGTGAGATGAACAACAGTGATGGAAAATGATCCACATATTGGCTTAACCATTTGCAGCCCTAGTACAACAGGAGCTTTCATAATTTTGGGGCAGAAGGCCACTGCTGACAGTCTACAGGGCTCTTTTTCTGTCTCCTTGGGGGGACTGGCTCTAGAAAGTGTTTCTCACAGTTGGTTTGTCAAGTCTTTGCTGATTATTTCCTTGGTGCTCTCTGAGAAAGGTTAAGGTCTCGGAGGGCTTGTGTGAATTTGCCACCTGAAAATGGGCTTGAGCTACTGTTGGTTGTCACAGATGAAAGGGAAGTATGAGAAAAAGGCACAGAGGGCGATAAAACCACAGAGGCAGCTATCTTCATTAGCTGCTCCTGGGAACTTGCCCAGCCTTGGGTTATCCTGCAGGAATATTCACTCATGCCCTGGCTGCATGGGAATGCAGGGTAGGAATCTCTTTGGTCTATAAGGGTGGAGAGTCTGTGGTACGAAACTGGACACTTGCTGTGCCAAAATGCCCTGCTATTCATGTTGACAATTACATTTTGGCCTGTTAACTGCAAAGAGATGATGGCAATTGCCCTGTCCCAGTTCTTCCCTATGCCATTTCTACACTCAGGAGAATACCACCTGAATTTTCTCAGTGCTCTCCATCATTCAGAGAGAAACTTTACAGAGATGCAGTGCAGACCCTGGACTTTTGCATGGTCCACTCTAACTCAAAGGAGTGTAAAAAGACAAAACCAGCGTAAGAAGCATCTACACTTTACATCAGAGGTGACTTGACCAAAGACATCTCTGCAATCCATTTCTTCTGAAGGCCATAAAATTAATGGTGAACGGTATTTCCATATTTTCTGGTCTTGACACCGGTTGACCTGCAAGTACAAAACAAAATCAACCAAAGAGTTATTTGCAGGGCACTTTGCTTTGTAAGCTGTTGCCAGAATGATAAAGCATTGGTTCCAAGGGAGAGAAATTATCTGACTCGCCCTTGGCTGGCCTTTCCCTTCCTCCTTCCCTCCCTCCCTCCCTCTACAGTAATGCTTAGCAGGGTGAGTGGGTGTTTGGGTGGGGATTGAGTTTTTTGGCCATTTCGCTCATTTCTGAACAATGAAAATGAAATGTAGGGTCAAATGCAAGTATGTTTTACAGGCTAAAAGTATATAATTTGACCCACACATACTGAAATACTAGAACAGAGTAGCTCATAAATTTCCTTCATCGTAGAATTTAAAATAAAAATCCTTAATCAAGGGAGGGCAATATTACAGGAGGGGACCAAATCAGTCTGTTTGGGCAATGCAGAGGTGGCTACAGCCTTCGTCTATTTGTAGTGACAGGGCAGGCTGCAGCTGAATCATGTCATGTGAGAAAAGCCCTTGTGCCCCTCCCTGCACTTGAAGTGGGCACAAGCACTTGCAAAATTGGCAGAAAGATTGTGGGAGCTGGAGATTTTCAGGAAACTTGCAGAACTGTGGAGCAGGAAGGAGTGGGTGAGTGAAGGGGCAACAGCAGCAATTGGTAGAAGAGGATGGAGAGAAATTGGTGGTAGCTGGGTGGGCAGGGATACACGAGTTAGCCAGGCAGAAGAGTACCAGTGGGAGGGGGGAGAATGGGGTCAGTGGAGAGCATTTATAAGCTTTCAGCAAGTCTCGCAACACTTTTCGACTCTTCTGTAATTAATTTTGCTGCTAGTCTGGTCTGGTTTGTGTGCTGTGAATGTAAATGAGACCAGCAAGTTGCTAGGGTCTGGATGAAATGCAAAAATGACTGTGTGTTTCGTGACAAATAACTATGCTGGCTTGTGTTCATGGAACTGACACTGTTGTACACAGTCAGACGTGAGGATCTTGAGTCTGCCAACACTTATAATCATTAGCACCTTAATGTATGCTACTGACTTTACTTGAGCATATATACCTATGTGTTTGAGGTGTCAGGGCTTACACCTGGCTATGAATTCTACAAAAAACTTATTAAAAAAATGAAAAAAAATAGAAACAGTCAACATTAATTTGCTAAGAGCACTCCAAAATAGAGTAGGATCTCGAGGAAAAAGTGTCATAATGAGACCCTAACATTAGTTCTTGTTTGTTCAAAAGTACCTTGTGTTTCACAGGCAGCTTTTTGTTTTTCTGTTTCTAGTTTGGTTCAACCCACCATTTGAGGACTGAAAGGCAGAAAGTCCCCACCCAGCAGAGAAAGTCTTACAAGACTGAAAAGAGGAAGACCTATTTTGCAACCAGGCTGGTTTCCCCCTGGGACGTACACGATGGTGAACAGGCACAGTAGCATTTTTATTGTAGGTTGAAACTTTTGAAAACTTGGATTTCATTTGCCCATGTGCACACTTTGCAAGTATGTACCAGGGAAGGAAAGAGAACTAGATGAGACCCAGTACATATTGAGGTCTCATTTGAATATATTATCTGGAGATGACCAGGTGCCATCCCATCTCCAGAGTCCCCTTCCAGTTTCCAAAATCAAGATGAGGCCAATGGAAACCAGAGCTGCTGAGCACCCCGAAGGATCAGGGTCCTTAACTGTAAGACTAACTACAGTGAACTGGAAATCAAGGCTATTGATGAATTAATTAACTGCTTACTTCAGATGACAACATATGGGAAGACCGAGAAAATATAAGAAGGGAAGGAAGACATGCTGAGCTGAGGCCCTAAGTGACACCAACTTTTCAGTCACTTGAATTGAACTCCTAGTTGCTTCCATTAGTTGAAGCAGTTATTTTAGTAAACCAACAACTGGCTTTTCTTGCCATCAGCAGAGCATTTTTTCATTTGAATAGGGAATTTGTGGAACTGGATGGCAGGACAGGTCAGATGTCAGTCCACTTTGTAGATGCAGGTACAGCACAAGTTCAATAGTTCGTGTCACACAAACCGCACTCCCGTTTCTACTGATGCTGTCAGGAGTGCTAAGAGGTCCTTACCTATTTTAGAGTAATCCCTGCAGATGAGGCAGAGCTAGGACCAAAGGTTACTGTTAAAGGACAGCCTTAATGGGAGAGCTGCTTGTAGTGTTCGGATCCCACTGGAAGTGGGGGCAATTCTGGAGGTTGCCTGGAGGCTCCGGTGAGTGGGGGCAGCGGCAGAGCTCTGCCAGAGCAAGCACAATAGCTCATTTACTTTGGCACTCAACAAATCAGGAGCTTAGTAAAGATGGGAGGAAGAGTTTTGTGGTGGCAACTGAGCCTCACCAGTGGAACATGGAGCTCCCTCAAGTCCTGCTTCAGCCATTCACTGCTATCCCCCTCATGCTTGCTTCCCCCCACTGTCTGCAAAAGCAGCCTTGAGACATCCCTGCCTTTCAGCAAACCTTGCTGGTGCTGCTGCAGCAGGGTCACGGTGCTACGTAGCATTGCCTAAACTGCTCAGGACCATGTGCAGTTTCTCAAACAAAGGTGAGAAGACATGCTTAGTTTCCAGGACAGGTGCTTTGGAGCCAGCAATTTGACAGCAAAAGAATCGGTTTATGGTGAAAGTGACCTCTTTCCTCACCCCCAAAAGAGAAAATCCCCAAACACATGGAAAGAGGAAATTTTCAGCGAGAGGCCCAGCTGATAGCAATGGTCAGATTGCAAACAGTGGCATTTGGCAACAGAACAGGACTGTCCTTTAAGCTCACCTGTAGCCTGCTGCCCTAGTCGTCTCCTCCGGGTGAACGAGGAGCACTGTGTGTCCTGCCTGAGAAGCTGTGGTGATGTTGCAGTGCTAATTGTCTAAGTATTTAACACAGACATGGGCTTTATATCTAATGTAAGTGTTGTAAAAGATGTTTTATTAACAAAAAGGTCTGTGTCTAAGGTGGCTCACCAGTTGAACCATTGATTTGAGGAACTTCTATAGACCAGGCCAGCATTTGGAAGAAGGGTTTTACTCCTTTACCACCCAAGAAGACAGCAGCATTGACTTAAAACAGTACCACTGACATCCCTCTGTGCTTTGCTGAAGAGTAGGGAGGACTCAAGCTAGTTTGTTTCTCATATTTGTATTTCAGTGCTCCGTTTCACTCATGTATCCTAGATTTTTAAAAAAACTTCATATTCAGACCATGACTGATAATGCATAGCTTGCATTTTGGCAATTTGGCATTTTAGCAGGATTTAATACAACAAACCTTTGAAAGAAACTGAGAAGCTCTCACCTGCGTATTCTTTTATATGTTTTAGGAAGACAGTGGTTTAGTGATAAGCACAGAATTGCTTTTTCTGAGTTCGAGGTGACAACCCCTGGTACAAGTGTGCAGCAGGTGAGGGAGTGTCATTACAACTGGGTAAGGAAAGATCCCTGGAGTTTTAAGAACAAACATGTCAATGTTTAGAAAATTAAGAGGTGAATTAAAATACACCCCTCCAAGACACTGCACATGATAAATATGCTGTCTCCATTAAAGCCCTTTCAATTCTTCTTTGCCCACTTTCCACAGTATAAAAGCCTGATCACATTTCCATTAAAATCAAAGGCAAATATTTCAATGCTCTCTGCACAGGATGACAGCCTTACGATGTTTCAGTAGCAATATATTTCATTCTACAGAAGGTGTTTCTTTAATTCTGCTTATGTTCTATTCTGATTTAATAGGTGTGTTTCAAACAGAATTATATGGATTTAAATATGGCCCTTCTGAGGGAAAGAACTGAAAAATTCCCCACCAAGAGTTGATCTTTGCCAGCATTCACCAGAAACTGATACTAATAAATAGGAACTGGTAAGCTGTCCTTCTGAAGTAGCATGGGGTGTTTGGATAACATTTAAAAATGGTGTAAAGGGACAACACATTCTGTCTGGCAAGTTGAGGTGGTACATGCAACCAGATTGCTACTCAAAATTGTCTGAAATTGCAGAAGGAGAGCACCACTTTCTTCTGTGACTGTAAGAACCTGTCAGCAAGGTCTCATGCTGTATAAGAGCTATCACAGGGCTTGGCTGCGGAGTTGAAAAGTCTCTAAGCAGGTGACTGATCTGAAGAGGAGACCTGATATACTACAGAGACATGGTATACTAAACTGTGGAACTGTGGCTTTTTGAAGGCTTTTTGCACTTGTTTTTTCATTTTTTTCTGTGCTGCTGGTTTAAATACTTTTTTTTTTTTTTTTTCTCTTCTGCGGGTAT
>VYXH01000273.1:38379-90908 GCA_013397275.1 Burhinus bistriatus
CTCTTTTTTTTTTTTTTTTTTTCCTCTGCTGCGGGTATTAAAAGTTTTGGTTCCTTTTTTTAAGAACCTGTTACCTGTACTGTACATACAGAAGTACTGTGCTGTGTATGGGTGTCTTGTACATATCAGAAGCTTTATTCATAGCTATTCCAGATACTGCCCACATGGTCTTTGCTTTCTCAAAACTGTCTCACCATCAAAGAGGAACAGCTGAACAATAGGCCCAAAAAGCACTGTATGCATTTAAGAATGCTTCAGAAAATACCCATTAAATCATTTATCAACAAGTTTTTTCAGCCTTGACAATCAGAAATGGCAGTCTTGGAAACACAAACCTCTTCTTGTTTGGATCCCTGCACCATGAATTTGAAGATGTGAAACTGAGAGTGTTTGAAGCAGCCAAGCGATGGCTCACTTGCCGGGTGCAGGACTTGGTTTGACTGTCTTCCTCATCCCCCCGCAGCTGGGCTGGGGGTGACACTTAGAAATCCAGGTGCTTCCTTTCCAGTTCTCCACTAAAGAGGAGTGGCTGCTTTTCAGCTGCCTGCAGTATTTGTTGGACAAGATGTTTAGGCTTGCATTTGGAAACCTGAAAGATGCTGGTGCGCAAAGGAGATTTCCTCTTGTAAGGAACAGTCTTCCCAGTCACTCTTCCCTAACCCCGCCTTGTTCCAGGGACTGGCTGTAGCCAGGATAAGCTGTCTTCTAATAGCAAGCATTATGCTAGAACGCTTTATTGTTTAATAGCATTAAGCTTTACCAGTGTGAATTGGCTCCCAAATGTGTATGGCTGCCTAGACCCTTCAGCAGTCATTATGAATAACAGGAGGATAAAAGCAGTTAATTGAGAGGAAATCCCCTCACACAGACAAAGAAAATAGATTTCTGCTAAATTGCCAGCATGCGGAGGACAGTGCAAACTTCCCTAAGGTAAAACTTGACTCTGTTACTCTACCATAGCGCCAAAATAATTCCCAAGAAGCAAAGGGATTTGCATTAGTGTAGCTGAGATTAGAAGCTGGGTTGTCCTTCCCAGACTCCAAACAGAAAAAGAGATCCAGTCTTTAGACTTTGTATTGAATGACTCCCACGTATTTGGGAGTTAGAAATTTTCCTTGTTAAAAATGAAGTGTACTCCTCGGGGGTCAGCTTCTGAGTTGCTGATGCTCTGCTTGTTGAGTGTGTCAGCTAGGCCCTCAGGTCCACAGAGAAAAACACCTATTCTGGAGCTGTTAAGAAAATGAAAATATGGTCACAAACTAGGTATGGAGCAGCTGGATGTTCTTCATGTAAATCAGTCTTATGTTCTGCAAGTGCAAGGTTTTTTTCTCAATTACAGGAACTAAAGTAGAACTGGATGTCTACCCCTTGAAACTTACAGCCCCTTAAAACTTGCAAGGCACTTACTGCTGCTTCTAAAACAAATGGTGGGCTAATTCTCAGCTTGGCAGAAGTCAGTGAAGACAGGTTTATTGACCTCAGTGGAATCAAGGAAATAGAGCTTAAAAGAGCTTGCGGCAGAAATTCTTGAAAGGAACTGTTCTGTTTTTTTCCTACTAATTTTGGGTGCTCAGCTAAAGGTCATCCATATTCAGATTTTGTTTTTTGAGGTAGAAAGTGTTTTTTGAGGTAGAAAGTATTTTTGGAGGTATTTAGATGTCATCTGATATTCCTGTCTACTTCAGATGGACTGATGGGGTATGTTTTTTCTAAAATTTCTGCTAGTAATTAGACACTCCATGAAGTACCTCACCAAAAAGGGATGCTTTTTTTTTAAATTGTTGGTTAAAACAATTTGGTCAAGTCCATAGATCATGTCCATGGCTGAAACAAGAACAGAAAATACCTGGAGATTGTTAGAAAAAAAAAAATGCTCCTCAGACTTCATCAGCCAAAGGAACAAGATTGTGCTATTATGGCATTTAGATAGAGGAAGTCCATAGACACTATAAATTTGTACAGGTTTACCCAGGATGCTGCCCCGCAATAGTTTTGAACTCATTTTCCCAGTTAGGTCTGCCATACAACGTTTTCTGTTTAAGGCCTGTAATCACATCTTTCTCTTCTTCATGATGCACTACAAAATGAGTGGCCTGTGGAAAATGAAACACAAAGGACACAGTAACATATGGCAGCATTATGTCCTGTTAAAAAAAAAAAAAAAAAAGTCAATACACACTGAATTATTTCCAAACTGAGGATGTGAAATTTATGGTGTTTAGCAAGGAAAGCTAACATTGGTAAAGTCCTGACTGTCAGTATCTATCTCCCCCTTTTTCCCAGATTGGGAAGAGTTAGAACTATGAAGCATTGAACACAGCAATTAATTACATTTCTTTTGCAATGAACTGGTTTAGTCTAAGAACTGTAAAATAAAGCTGTAAATGAAAAAAAACTTTCCCTTCAGATACAATAATACAACTCATTTGCCCTTAATGAAGTCCTGCCAGTTTGATCTCTGGAGGGTTTGAGCCCTATGAAGAGGTCTTGTGCACCCTCCGTGTGTAACTTTCACCTAGACCAGCTAAGCTAAGTAAAGCCAGGAAAAGAAGATGTTGTTAAGGGCATAAGTTCAGGCCTTGCGGAGTTCTGCAGCACTTTTATATGCCAAAAATGTTACGGGTAACTTTCTCCCCAAGCAAGAATTGTGTGACTTTTCTTCTTTCCTTCCTGTTTTTCCACTGCCTGTGTGATAACTTCCTACCTTGCTCTTATGCCTTCCTGTCCATCTAGCTGAACTAGAGCACTTAGGCACATGGTGAATAAAACATCACTGGAAGAAATAGAGTGAGTACCTTTCCTGACTCAGTCACACATGCTCAAGTGGCTCATGGAAGAGCTGCTCTTTTGTATCCCCGCAGTGACCTACATGGATGGGACCAGTTAGAGGACTTATGAGAGTCCTGAAACAAATATGCTGCCATTGCTCAAACCTCAGGCATTAGCTTCCCCAGTTCCATATGCCGTTACCTAGTGCTTTAAGCAGTATTACCTGTCTTAGAGATACTTGCATGGTCAGCTGAGGTTGCTGCTGTGAGGAAAGGCTGCTTCCCAGAGTGCATAGCCAGAGTAAACCAGAAAGGAAGTCAGAGTGCACCGTAGCAGCTGATCCCATGTAACTTCTGATGGACCATATCTGTCTGTGTTTAGAACCTCTGAGAGCCAGATGGAGGCTCAGGATAAAGACCATTTGAACATTTATCAAAACATAACAGACTTGCTAACATCAATCTCAGTGCATATAGAAGTGATATTTTCCACCATGTTGTTACCTGAGATTCATCCCAGCCTGTAAGGTAGATGTTATAGCTGAGAAACTCTGCGTTATTCCTCTCCTGCATTTGAGCCTCCAGAGATTGCAATAGGTCAGCAAACCACTCAAAGGCATGAGTGTCCCTGCAAAGCCAGTAAAAATAGATCTGGAAGACACAAGAGTGAGCTGTTAGGGGACATCGGCCGTTACGGTTTCTAGTTTTACATCTGCTGACAGAATGAGGATTGTACAGTTCTTGTAGAAATTGCCCTGACCACTTCAGTAGATGAGTAGGCTGGTATTGAAGCTGTTCGGGAGTTTTAATGCTGGGAGGGTTGTGAAGCAGAATGAGTGACTGCAAGAACAAGGAAACATCTTTCTGTTTCTCTGCCACCAGCAGGTAATACTTTTACTTCATTATGTTTCCTCACTTATATCCTTGTAAAACAGTTTGTTAGGACATAAATTAATGATTTAGAGGTAAACTGTATCTCCCTGTCTGCTGGCAGCAAGGTAAATTAAAGCAGGTAACAAAACCAGTTCTGTTCTCTGAATATGACCATAACTGCAGAATGTGACCCCACACCTCTGCACAGGGAGTTTCCCGGGGGCAGGAGGTGAGAGGAGGATGGTGGCAGTGCTCTTCCACTGCTCTCGCTGTGCTTAGGGAAGGAATGCAATATTTGCACGGGCTGTATTACTGCCTTGGACTTTGTGTTTCTCACACAGATTGGACAGCATCTCAACTGCAAATGGAAATCCCCAGGGCCACAGGCAGGATTTGCATGTGTGATTTTGCTCGTAGGCTATTTCTTCTTTCATGATGTGTTTGCTTTTGACCCTCCCGCTTCCCTGCCTGCTAGTCTTGTGAGGGAACTGAACTCTTCTTTTAGGACTCATGCATGTCTGGAGCCAGACCACCTTTGTTGGGCCTGTTTTGGTTTGGGCTGTCGGCCCTTGAACAATTACATGGGTCAAGGGAAAGAGGACACGCACCTTCTTGAGTTTTAGGTTGGTCGCATCATGGCAGTATTTGTACCAGACAGACTTGAGTACAGATGCAAAGGGGGTGACCCCTATTCCAGCTCCAACAAGCATAACAGTTTCGTAACTGAATACGTCCTCACTCGCTGTTCCAAAGGGGCCATCCACAGCTATCCTGAAATTGAAAGTACACTTAATAAATCAATAGTAAATATTTATTAGCACTGTTTAAAATAACAATAAGAAGGCAAGGCATTTGTCTGCTACAAAGCACATTTGGACTGAATACTAGTCAGCAAAAGAAGAGGTGGGGTTGGTGGGAGCATACTGGAAAGAGCCATCTAAGGCCCACATCTACAATGGAAGTAGTTAAGGATTGTATCACAGGTACCACCAAACTGGTTGAGCAAAATTTAAACTGTCATAGGTGTTGGTTGACTTTACCATGGAGACTCTGTACATACTTGGGCAACTTCCATGCCTCCTGGAATTCTTGCTTATCACATCCACAGGCGTTGAACAAGCCTTCTGTCCAGTCCCCTACAATACGGACGTGAATGCTGAAGTAATCCTCTTCTGGAGCAGAGGTTAATGTAAATGGATGCCATTCCAGTTTAGACACTGCTGGACATTTGACAAAAATGTATTGCCCAACCTCCATCTTGAAGCCCTTCTTCATCATCTGGAGCTCAATTGTCTTGAAGGGATGAATGACCACCTACAGTAAGAGGGACAAGGCGGAATAAAGGGAAAAGAAAAAGGTTGTCTTCGCTGTTCACTGGATGTACCTACATCCTTCATCACTAACATTGTCCTCTGCTATGAGAGCCAGGAAAGCAGGGGAAACTTTGTTCCCAGCAGAACTGGGAGTGAGGAATAGCACTTGACAGCCAGATGAAAGACTGCAGAAGATGCAAAATTTTTCGCTGAAGTATTTTTCCACACCATGCTTGCTGTCACTCCAAAAGGGACAGATCAGACTGGCGCATCTTGTAGCACATCACCAGATCTATGTATGCACATTGTTCATCCCAGATGGACCTTACACAGTGGCACAGAGCATGGTGTTAATGAATTTGACTGTATATATAGGGGCAAAACCATAGGGCTATCATACAGGTAGGGAATTGGATAGATAGTACCGCTGGAAACTGATGTTTTGGTGTTATACTGCATAGGACCTATAATATGGGCATTTGCATTCTGACTGTCTTTAGCCAAGAATAAATAGAAGCAATATTCTAGAAGCAAGGGCTGGTATTTCCATCACTATGATTTTTTAATCCTAAAGTTGGCTGCCAAGGGTATTTTCAATTTTCAGAAGGCATTTGCAAGAGGGAGGTTCAAGTGTCTGTATCTATTAATGTAGGGATTAATAATAGTGCTTAGGATTGTGGAAGAAATTTCCTGCCAGCAGGGAACTAAGCAGAGACCATAAACATATGATATAGAAATGGCTCAGCGATATTTTGGGAAAATTACCAAAAAGAACACTAGTGTATTGGAGCCTTCCAACGTGTCAGTGTCATGCCAGGGCACAGCAGAGTCATCCCCCAAACCCTGCTACAACTTGAACAAGGTCTGTCCACAAGATGAGGCACAGTGCCATGTGAAGAAATCACATTGGGAAAGGCCAGGGTAGTTTTTACACATTTGAGCTTAGTGCCACACTAGTTTGGCTGTTAGACTTTCGGAACCAGCGTTAATATTTCTGCAACACATCATGGGGAATGGAAGCTCAACATTAGATTTGGCTGCACAAAGTAGGCACCCCCTAACTCTCCTTTTCAGGAGTCATTTGTTCTGCTGAAAAATCAGAATTCCTAAATATCTGGGTAGTTTTGAAAACAAAGATTTGGTATCTTACATACTCTTAAGGCTGTGGAATTTCTACATTGTGGAATTTTTCACTAAATACAAAGAAAATTAATTTCTCTTCCCTAAGATTCAGTCCTGTGCCTTAGCTAACTTCCTCCTCTTGCTCTCTTTTAGAGACAGGCTACATTTAGATGTTATAGGTTGGCATTATTTTTTGCATGAAAGCAGCCAGAACATTCCTGAGAGGCCTTTCACTGATAACTTCGACTGTTGTGTAGGAGCCATTGGCTTTGCTGCACCATTTGGGAAAATTGGTAATGTTTTGCCTGGTGTTAAGCATCAACACATACCTTTGTGATAACAACCTTCTGCTGTGACCTCCAAAACCGCACCAACCTCTCACACAGGTACAAAAACATGGGACCCACTACCCACTTCCATGTCTGTAAGCAGAATAAAATGAGAAGTCAGATGATGAAGATGGCAACTTAGATTAAATTGAGCCCTAGAAATGCTATGAACAGATGTGAAATTCAAGTAATCTAGGTTCTTTATCAACCAGAGTAGGGAACCCTTAAGAGATATGACACCTTCAAAATTACTTCTGGTCAGAGAGGAAATTTCTCCGTTGATAGTTGCAGCTGGCTTTTTAGTTGCAACTAGAGTTACAGCAAGGTATTTTCCTATGAGTGATTTTCTCTCTGTCTACAAATGAAGGTAACTAAGTGAAATGTGGAGTAAAGTTCTAAATGTATCATTGGCTTGGGTCTGTATTACTGCAGGAAAAGATGTGGTTTCTGTTAAGAGATCAGTCTGAAATGTGAACGAACAACCAGCCTGCTTAGTCAATAAAAGCTGAAGTTTCAGTGTCATATTTCCAGAGGCATTAATTTTCCAGTAGTGATCATTAGTCCATTAATAATATGAAACTATTTATTATGTGGATTATAGCATTTTCTAGAAATCCCCACAAGACACAAAAAACATTTTGGGTAAACAGTTCTCAGATACGATTTGCTCGTTTGCTTTGCCTGTTAATTGTGCTCATTTTACGGCACAGTGGAAGTGGGTTGTCTGTCTGTAGTCCATTTCTGCTTGTAATCCATTGTGTCGAAATGTATTGCACTATGTAAAGAAAGCTGCCACTGAAGAGCACTAGGGGTTATGTAGCTACTTTTCTACAGCAAGTGGATAGATTATTTAACAAAAAGAGTAAACTGTAAACATTTCATATCGGATTTTCACTCAAGACAACTGTTCTTACCATAGGAGGATTCCCTGAAAACTGGGGGATTGGGCAAGCCCCCTTTCTTCCCCAGTGAGTGAAGTTCTTAAAGCAAATCTCTGGATTATGTTCAGCCAGACTCTCAGCTGTCTGCCCTCGTACAATACGCCTGGAAAAAAATAAAAATGGTTAAGGCAATGAAATGAAAATGAAGGTATCTGTCATTTATTGTTATTCTATTTATGTACTACTCTGTTTATGTGGAGTTGTGGACTTCTGCAGTGCTACAGTTTTGATACAGCTTTATTGCTCTAATAAACCCACAAAATTGCTATTAAAATGATAAGAAGGGGGAGGAAAGTTGGTAGGGGAAAATACTGACTACAGGATCAGGTGAGGAACTGAGAGATATGTCCATTACCATTTCCAGGAAGTGATTACAATGGGAAAGCTTAATTCTTTTCAGAGTTATACTAGGTTTTTTCCAATAAAAACAAAAGCTGGAGCAGGCAAGGTAATCAGTTTACTAGTCACGAGTACAGAAGTTACTTCTGTTGTTTAGCTTAGAAATTTGGAGAGCCCTTTCCTCCTTTGACCCTGCCTCTCCCTCAAGGCTGTAGAGTAGCTGTTCAGTTGGCGTGATTGAACACAGATGCTTCTGACGCAAAGCAGCTATGCCGGCTATACCAGCTTGTGTCAGTTGATGATCTGACCTCCATATTCTTGCTTGGTTAGGGTTTTTTTTTTTGTTGCTGTTGTTGTTGTTGTTTGTTTTATTATAGAGAAGCCTGACTGTTCAAATTCAGCTGTATTTCCAGCGGCAGAGCTAGTGCTGAAAGACAGTTTCAGTTTTGAGGGGGAAAAACATATTCTGGTCTTGTTCACTATTTCCTGCCTCTGACTGGAATTCTGCCAACCTCAGGGATGTGTGAAAGTCCCAAAAATTATGATAGTCATAGTAGAGAAATTCAGATTAAGACCTGCTGATTTTCCCTAGAAACAGCCTGATTCTGATCAGGTTGTTGTTTTATGCCAACATGATTCTGTTGATATCTTCTTCCCATGACTTCTCTTTCCACTTCTCGAGCTCAGTTTCCGTGAACTAGATTCTGTTTCTGATGTTTCAAAAAACCGTGGTATCTAAGTCATATGTATACCTAGCTTTAAGTGACAGATTTATCAGAGGATGATTAGAAAGCCTGTGCACAGTCTTGAAAGTTAAAAGATTGCAATGCTCCTAAATACTACTAATTAACCTCTTCCTCATTAAAGATTTGATCAACATCCTGCCTGAAAAATAAAGGGAAGGAATGGCACTGTCCCAGGAGCATCACGAGTTGCAATTGCAGGACCATCACCAGTTGCAGTTTACTTTCCCAGCTGAGCCGCCCTCTGGGACGAGCCCATTTCCTGCCACTCCTCGCCCTATTGCTCAAGGGAGAGCGGACCTGGGGGTTTTTGCCTTGCTCTATGCTCCATTCAAGGTTTGACAATGCCAGTACCCTGTACAAGAGAAAGAAAAGACTTGTTTTCCCTCATTACTCAGTGTAGATGCTCTTCCAGTACTGTAATGGAGCTTTCAGTAGTATAGCCTTCTGATTACTTCTTTTTCAGCTGAAAATTTTACTTTAGCTTCCGAGGCAGGGTGATCTGAATCTCTGTACTCTCTCCTCTTTACATCTACTACGATGGGAAGTTTGGGACATTTGTCTGTGACACATAGCTCATGCACAAAAAACGTCGGCGCTACAAAAGTGCTCTCACAGCTTGTAACGGACAAGGATCTGCCCCTTCGATTCTATTAATCATCTTTGGTTCGGTTTTCTGTATATACATATATGTGTGTATGTATATATACATATTTATGACACACAGCCTTTTGTCTCCTGAGATAAACTGACATCTATGTCTCTCTAACATGTTACTTCAAGACTGTCAGATCATACTTATTCCATAACATCCATCTTTGTACACCTAAGATGCCTTCCTTGAATGTAAGAAGCCCATCCAATATTTTTTAATGTATTAGTATTTTCTCTAAACTCAAAATGTCATTCTTGCCTTTAAGGCCAAATAAGTGAGGCCACTGAGTTCACAGACAGAAAGCATCCTTCCCTCTACAGATAATAATATTCCTGTGTTAATCTCCTTCCAAATGATAGCTGAACTTCTCTCACAACCACGTTCAACCCCACTGCTGCCCAAACCTTTGTCTTTTCAGTACAGTGCAACTAAAATGGTAGAAGTAGAAGTATACTGAACATCCAAATAAATAAAAAGTCAACTTTTATGAAATATATGCTCCTCACTGACCTCTAGAAAGAGCAATGCTTGCTTTCTGATAACATTGTGTAGTAACTACTAGAAAGTTTGGACATTTTGTCAGTAACTATACAATATTTGCTGCAGCAAACATGAACTACTTGTTCTTTTCCTTCAACAGCTTTTGCTCAAACCTTCTTGTTTTGGAAGCTGGGATGGACAAATGTGCTGGTGACGATTCTCATCTGCCTTCTATTTTTGTTCTTCCTGTTGTACTTTCATTTCTGTCTTTTTTCTGGCACTACTGGAGTGAGAGGAAGTGTTTTTGAGTAGTCATTTTTGCTGGGCGTTTTTAAAGCACACTTTCTAGTGCACCTAGAATTTCCTTTAAAGCGGACAGTATAGTATAATTATGAACTATGAAATGTGGCTTGGATACTTTAGCCTTTCTTTTTTTCTTTATGTAACAGTTCTGTGGTTTTATAAAATGGAACTAACATTCCTTTTCCTAAAGGCTAAATTGTGTTTGCATAGTGCTAAACTTTTTTCATTAGGCTTTTCAGCTGTTTCAGAAGAAGGTATGGAATGAGCCAACAGTGGAAAAATATGTTGACATTTGGAAGTTACAAAAACTTACAGTTGCCTATATTTGAGCAGCAACAGCTAAAAATCTATTCTGAAATGCTGCTGATATTAAAAGTTCATCCAAGTCTGAAAGATAGATCTGTCTTATTATAGTTTTCATTTACTCAACAAAATCCTAGACTCTATATCATTTTGTCCTGTTGCCCAAACCACTGCACATTTTAATGCTGAAGTCTCCTTACGTGCACGTGTGTGATGCAGTTCCTTTTAGGAGAGAAAGGTAAATTAACAATTAGAAACAGGACTCTTAGAAGAGCTTTCCAATTAAAATATCAGAAGAAGTTGAGTACCAGTGAGCTTAGGTGTGCCAGAGTCTCATAAAGCCTCGTGCATGTGAATAGCTTGTTGCAAGTATCAGTGAGAGCGTCTTGGCTCTCAGAGCCTGTATCGGCCCATCATTACCATCAAAAATAACTGCTACTTAGTGACTTAAGTCCCTATACATATGTGTGCAGAGAGCTTTACATTAAGGTACAGGAGTTATCATGTATTGTGTGATAAGTGCAAATACTCACCCAGCACCATGGATGACAAGGCCAATAAAGAAGATGACAAAGAGATGGTGGGTGTACCAAAATACTTCGAAATACGACCTTCGGATGGTTTTGGTGGATGACGTGATGATTAGTATGAGGGCCAGCGTGATGATAACACCGGTGAGACCAGCCAAGTATGTGAAAGCCACATAAAGCCCCCCCACAGGATTCTGTAAAATAATTGCACACAATGGTCTAAGGAAGGGGTTGCATCAAAGCAGAGCTAGCAGAACCATCAGTCTGTCTCACTCACCAAATCCTTTACCTTGTTGTAAGTCTGTAAGTCATCCTCTGTGAATTTGTATGCCAACAATACCAAAATACCACTCCATTTGTGTTGCACTGCAGATTTGCCTTTACTAAAGTAAGTGGAAGTAGAGAGAAGGGGTTTTCCACTCATTCACACACTGAACTTTGGTTTTTTCTCTGCCACTGCTCCGCAGTACGGGCTTGGGGAAGGTGAACACATTTGCACAGCTCTGTTGTTAAGAGCTGGAGTCCTACATCCATATTGAGAGAGCTAAATGAAAGTTCACCTTTTCAGTGCTGTTGTGGAACTGTGGGTCTCGTAACTCAAACAGAGGAGATTGGATGCTCAGTTCTTCTGAAGAATGGGGAAGTTCCTTAGTTTTGGTTGTTTTTTTTTGTTTTTTTTTGTTTTTTTTTTTTTAACCAGACCTTAAGCAGCCCAAGTTCCAAACTTCTGCCTTGCTTTCTGTGTACCTTTCTGTGTGCCATGTCTGCCTTAGTCAGAAGACTGCTTTACAGGGTATTTGTTTTTACATAATGTTTTAAAACTACTTTGAAGTCCTCAGGTGAAAAAGTTTAAAGGACAACCAAAATTCAGCAACAATATTACTGACAAATATAGAAGAATGAATTATACAAGGTTTTGCTGCAAGGTGGCCCAAATCCAGATTGTGGACACCAGAAATAGGCACTCTGCTCAAATAGTCTTATATGATCATCTAAAGAAATGTAATAATGACTCGTCACAGCCTGATGTCACTTACCCCAATAGTTTGTCTGTAAAAGTTGACATAGCTTTCATTTGGGTCATCGCCAAGGCTGGAAAGCACGGCTGCCAGAGTTCCTTTCTCTTCAACACGGGCTTGCACACTCCACTCGACGTTGAATAAGTGTGCGATGGTGTGAATTGCTAGGAGTGACAGGAAAGAAATATTCAGGGTTAAGCACAAGACAAGTACTCGGTGGTTTTGGGTAACATTCGAAACTTGGAACATTTGTCAAGTGCAGCTTGAGACCTTTGCCACTCTCACCCTCTTCATCACAATTTCAGGCCACTGACATGTTTTACTGTTAAAGCTTTACAGGCTATCTGAAGTTTACATCTTTTTGGATGGGGGAAGGATAGAAGTAAAGGGAAGTTTCTGGCACGTCTTTGTTCACCAAAAGCTTTCAATAATTCAGGTAGTAGTACCCTAATACATGGGAAACTGAAGCATGGAATGGCTTAAATTATATGTCAGGATCATCCAGGATTTCTGTAGAAGAGCCAAGAAGTGAATGTGGATCTCTTTGTTGTCACATTTGCTAGTGCCGCTTTGTTCTGCTGCGTTGCTAATAATCACTAATAATGTTCTTCCTGAGCTGGACAAGTCCGTAAACCTAGTACAGCTGAGGTGTTTCACACTACTTCCACTACGCATTATTGCAGGGGTAAGCCGTACAACACTTGTCAAAATTTTCCCCTTTTGTATCACCAGATACTTATTCACTTTCAAATGGGGGCCTGATGGGTACAGATCTAACACCCCCAAACAATCCATCTCTGCTGCAGACCTCCTCTGTGGCCTTATGTTAAGTGCATCACCCCACTCCTTTTCTATGAAGTGGTAGTGAGATTTCAGCCACAGCTCCAAAAGGGAACCTGCTCAGCTCAGGTGATCTACTGATATGAATACTGTTCTAGGATATATGATTTGTAAGGTACTTGCATTGAGAAGTGATAAATTTGATGAAAAAAAAAAGACAGAAACCCCGTCGTTTAGGAAATGAGAGATAAAATATGAAAACATTTCTGTGGCTTGTCCAAGCTTTTTATACCCTTTTCTTTCATCATTTCATTTGTTTCAGACGTGCCAGCTAAGAAATAAGTTTAAACAAGAATTAAAGCCAGGGTATCTGGTTCTCAGGGCATTGCTAAACACCCTTTATTAGCCAGTGTCATAAATGGTGCCGACGGTTCAAGAGAAAAGTATTGTTTCTTACTTATCTTTTGCTCTCTGCCAGTTGCAGAATCATATTTGGAAACTAATTTAAGCCTTGGCACACGCTGACTCCTTTAGGTTAATGAAATCAGGTCTCTGCCCATATCCTTAAGAACTTGAATCCCACCTGGATGCCGTGTAAAATGCATGAGGAAGCAATAAACAAAGAAACACTTGAGTACCAACCAGTATGAAGGGCAATCATCCATGCCACCATTTTGTGAAAGGTGAGGTTCCTGTCCAGCTGGCGTCTGATACGGGTAGAGCAGCACTTTGGGTTTGAAGAAAAAAAGTATTTGAAGACTATTTGTGATATCTATGCATACTTATTTAAATGCAGGGACAAAACCAGAGGCCCGGAGCACAACAATTGGTGGCATTGCTAGTAAAAATCTAGAATTCCTAAATATAGACAAAAATATTCCCCCCCCATTCTTCAGAATATGGGAATAACAGATTGTTTTAACATGTCACATTTAAGCCAAGTGCTTGATAATGGGAAAAAACATAACATCCAGTACGACAGAAGTATATTTCTTATCTGTGTTAAATTACATGTTATAAACAGAAGGAGGGATCACAGTCTGCCACTGCAGGGTGACTGCTTTGGTAGAGTCTCAAGTTGCCACCTCACATCAGGATCCTGTTGTGGTTCACACTGTAGAAATGGACTGTAAAGTTTGGGTGTAACTGTCTCAGGGAGCTCCCACCCTAAATGTGCTAGTCAGTTATGGTCAGTAATAGGAAGTGATTTGTTCCCCAAAATACTGCATGTACTTGCCAGGCATTCACTTACAGCTTGTTTCTGGTTTTACCCAAAGAGAAACAGAAAGAAAAAATCTCTGCTGATACAAACTGAAGAAGTTGGTTCCTTAGAAAAACAGAATGATATTTTGACTAAGAATGATGACAGGTTCCTAACAGACCCCATGTAAATTGTGCTGTGGTCAGTGGGAGTTTTCCTATAACTTTAAGTGCCTGTAAAGCTAGCATTTGCTGTCTCCACACTGTAGAAAGCATGATCATCCTGTATTGTACCTTGATATTGCTTTTGCTGACTGGCAAAGGGAAGAAAACTAACACAAACATTTCCTCACAAGAACATGTAGATGTTTCACACAACAAATTAAGAGAGACCAAAATATTCTCCTCAGTGTCTGCCAGACATTATCTTTGTAGATGGCAGGGTAAGGTCACGTGTCTTCCCAGCTAATAGCGTGGAGCTGACCAAATCAACCATCCAGGAGTGAAACAGAAGAAAGGGTGATGAAACACCAGAACAATTTAATTCCTCATTTGTTCTTTACTTAGTGGAGATATACCAGCAGTGGCTTTACTCTTCTATACCACTCCGTTTCTAAATATCCCATGAGTATTAACTGTACAGATAAATAGATGGGCAGGGAACTGTTCTCTGCTTCGGTTATTCTCCAGTTGTGACATTGATTAAAGGGCAAACTCTAACACTCTGGGGCTATTGCAATGACTTCAGCAGACTGTAACAACAGCCAGGAGAAATTTGGCCTTCTCAGTGTCATGTATCTTGAGACACAATTAAAAAGATTGCAGAATAAACTGTAGCATAGTGAGGAAGTGCCAGCTCTGCTTGACTGCCTTGCAAAAACCACTTGATCTTTCTGTTTAAGAAGTGGAAGGGCAAGCAATGGCAGAATGCTGTAGCTAGGTTCAGTAGTGAGGCTCATGAACAACAGTGAAGAATACAGCAACAAAGGGCATGCAAAGACAACAGAGCCGTTCTTTCAATTAATAACAAATAAATCTGTAGCGTATGATTTCTGGGTGGCAGGATGTAAAGGGCAAGAGTTTCCAGCACATTCCTGTTGAACAGTGGGTCTGAACAATTCTCTCCTCTCCTTAACCCCAGTGACGTTGCTGTTGGAAAGGTCACCACCCTTTCAATAACTTACTTGACATTTAAAAATCCTGATTTTTCTTAAGAGATCCTCACAGGTGTTACTTGCAGAGCATAGCTCATTAGAGACAACAGCAGAACAAGCATAAGCTCGTTCTGTACCCCTGCACTAAGGCCACCACAGTCCCGACACTACCACTGGCACACGGGGCTGTGCGTGTTTTGCTTACAATATAAAATTATCTCCTTCCTGAGGTATAGCTTCAGTGCAAAAAGCAACTGAAGTTAAACAAACACCAGCTGTCTAACAGTCCTATTTGATGCCCCTCCCTCCGCTCCTTGCTCATCCTCAGAGCCCTTTGGTTCCTCATACAGCCCAGCGCTATCAGGAGGACAGCGAGGGGCAGGCAGGCAGCAGAAATGGAGCTCTACCTCCCTGCGGGGTTCTCACTTGCAAACTGGGTGTAGCCTGAGTGACTCTACCACAGTGCCCAAGGCAGAAGGACTTAACTCTGTAGCTTGGATACTGGTAAGAGGGATGGCTTCATTGAGAACCTGGTTAGAAAAGTTAAGCTATAGACGTTAGGAGATGAACAATTCAGGACAAGGAGCATAAAGTCCCAGCTGGAGTACAATTCTCAACTCTTGGAGTCAGTTTTTAGCCTTCCAGTAACGTCTCCAAAAGTGTCTTCAGCTCTTTCATGGCTTTGACCTCAGAAGACCTCTGCCCAACCTGCTTTCAGCTTGACCCCCGTGGAATCTATTTCAGATCTCATGAAGGCCTTGTATGACCAAGAGCTCATCGATATCTTCCACTTGCATTCATCCAATAGCAACATTAATTCTTACAAAATTTGTGTTCATTATTGACTTATGTAGCCTGTGGAGTCAGCTCTGAATTTTGGCAGATACTAATTGATCTTTCTCAGGGCAGAGGAAGAACAACTTTAACCCTACAGTTTTATTTACTATTCTTTTTCCTCTTACATGCATGGTGGGTACACTTGGCTGCTTTCGTAGCATCCCAGAATCTGAAGGAGTACAGCAGAAGACTGAAAGCCTGGTCTGTGTAGTTCCAACTTTATATTTCTAAGGGTTATGCCTTAAACGGGCAATTTAGGAGCTTAATGTGGCAGACACATCTCGTTTGTGTGTGAAAATCAGCCACACTGATTGTCAGAATATTTGTACTAGATGCACGTACAACCTGGGTTGGGTCTGGTTATTTTCTTACTACTTTGTATCCCAGTCTCTTTCCCCATGAAGGACTCTTAAAACACTGCATGTATTTTATTGCTTCAGCTTTTGCTGTGCTCTTTCAGCCACCACAGGCTGCCCCATTTGCCTGAAAGAATTTATACTAGATTTACAGATGAAAACCAACTTCTGTGAACTGGTGTTGTTGACCATGCATATATTAAAGAGGCTAGAAAGAAAGAAGGAATCATTATGTATTTGGAAGGACGGTTCATGAACTTGAGGAGAGCATTGCTTTTTCACTGCACCATGGTGTGCATTGCCTGCATTATTTCTGCTGTAACAGCCAGAGATAGAGATTTCAGCAGTATGATACAGGCAGTGCTATCATAGGAAGCCTCTCCAGCTGTCACCTAGAATCAGTTGCCCTTTCCTAAGTGGTGGTTCCTCAGTGCTGTATATAACATTCGCATTTGGGAGCTAGAAACGGTCAGAAGGCCTGCGAACTATTTCATCCTGAGATGGAAATGCAACTTGGACAAGAAAGAATGTGATTTATGAACCAGCTGGAAAAAGTCCCATTCTGAAAGTCTGTGAAAGACTAGATTTACTTCAAGAACTGAACGTGGAAAGACAGAAGACATGGGATAACATCTTCTGCAATAAGTGGGTGTTGTATCAGTGACAAAGAAGGCAAATGTGTGTAAGCACCACCTATGGCTGCTGCCAGCCAGAAGAGGGACTTTGCATCCAGGGCAGCAAGATGCCCAGGAGGCAAGAAAAAAGGGAAGACTCTAAGGAGGGTAACTCAAAGCTAAATCTCTCAACAGAGCTCTAGATACACCACGGGCATATAGACCTCAGTCTTGCTCATAGCAAAACTCCAGGCTTATCTACTGCTTAAAAGAGGACATCCCCAAAGTACTGTATATTTGGGGAACTTGGATGAAGTTGCTTGGTATGTTTGCAAGGCTGCTTGGGTTATTATCTTTCATAGGTTTTGAAATTCTTTCTTCATCTTACCGCACTTGATCCTCTGAGGAAGGAGAGCAAGTTTCGACATACTGGCAGCAGAATCAGCATGCAGTTGAAATTCAGACAAGCTGCAGGGGCCCTTGCCAGAGCCAAAGCACGCTGTAATTGAAGAGATGCCATTATTAAATGAATTACCTACAACATTACCCGGGACACAAATAGGCACAGATTTCATTTATGTATTATATCACAGCTTTTCATGAGTGTGAAATCTAGAGTTAATTAACAATGTTCACGTTTTAGAGTAGTCATGCTCTGGCCAAGTGAGGGGTGCGTATGCAGACAGAACACATTCCTCCAGATAGACATCCTCTATTTCCAGTTTTGAAATAATATCGTTGCAGGAAAAGCTCCCTGTCATGTCTGACAATCAATGGCCAAGCACAGATGCAAGAGTTCTCTCCCCCAAGACTATAAAGAAAGTCTCACTGCTGTGGTTTCAGTTGGCTGAGGGGTTATGGTAGACAGAAGGACAACTTATGAGGGAAGTGGTTTTATGTTCTCTGGTGTCAGCAAAGGCAAGCTAGGGAAATTTGTTGCCTCGTCTTTTAGGAATATGTTCCCTTAACATTGCTGTTCACATCCTGAATGATTTCAGATTTTGACAAAGACTGTTTGAAAGGAGGGAATAGCGACCATATTAATCCAAGCACACTGAAGAGAAGGAAAAGATAACGTTTGCTCTCCTTGCACTGTTTGGGACCCTCTCAGGTTTCAAATCACAGTAACTGACTTGGGGTTACACTGAGGTCTAGTTATCCAAGCACAGGTCTCTGTGACTTCAAAGCCAACTGCACCGTGATTGCACAGGACAGAATATGATCCATAGATCTGAAGATGTATGCAGAATGGGATCTCATGCTTTGTTGACTTAAACCATGGCTTTGCAAACCTTTTACGAAGTGCCATGTTCTGTAATTTGAAGCTTAGACTGATTTTTATGTCTGTGATCAGGCTTTTAAATTTTGTGAACAAATGAATTTTCTCTGTCAACTGGTCGTGACCTGTGGTAGCTTTGGAAGCAAGTTTGTGGTAGGACACATAATGCTGTATTAACCAGTTGGGTTCTATCGAATAGCCCAGGGTCCAGGATCACTTCGCTACTTGGCTACTATTCGCACGCTTGATAAATATATTAATGATGATTGCTTTTCAGAGCTAATAGCTTTGTAAACTATTTATGCTATGAAAAATAACTGCATGGGGAAATGAGTGCGCAATAGTTCAATGGCAATGTTTTATTCATCTTTTGCTTAATAAAGCAGCCACAATGCACATTCACTTTAATTACTAGGAGCATAATAGTTACCCAAAAAATCTTTAGAATGCAATCTCTCTATTTTTCTTACCAACTTTCTATTCAGAAGCACTGGACATCTGTCTGCATTCAGTTATCTGTTTGCATGTGACTTTTAACCCTGACATGAACCTGCTGCTCCAGCCACTTGATCCTGTGTCAATCAAATACAACTAGGGAAAAACTGCTACGTGCTCAGTCTATGCCAAGATAATACATGTTTTGTACTTACGCCAAGGAGTACTCTGGTGTAGAAGAATTTTGGTGGGATATCATATACAAGATAGTACCACCAAAAGAGGAAGACATTTAACCCCAGCCACACAAGCTGAAAGAGAAACAAACAGGAAACTTTACAGTGTGTTCTTAGAGATCATACATCTGAATTTACACAGTTCATATAATGGTCAATTAGTTCATTGTGCTCCTATGTGCACAAAGAGGCATACTGCAGGGTATGAAGGGTTCAGCAGGGGCGATGGAAATTTTTCTGGTGGAAATGGGCTCTAATGTGTGCGCACAGGAGTACAGGAGTGGCAGTAAACCAAAATACAGCAATGGGTAGCTGAAACTTCTGCATCACTCAAAGGGTTTAGACATACAGATGTGGCACTTACAGACATGGTTTAGTGGTAGGCTTGGCAGTGTTAGGTTTATGGTTGGATTCGATGATCTTAAAGGCCTTTTGCAACACAAATGATTCTGTGATTCTATGATTGTATAAGGACCATCATATTACAGGTCTTTAGCTAAGTCTGTGAGTCTAGTTGAATCTCCAAACATCATTAAAAGTTAGGGCCTCTTCCAAATGGCGGCTCTTCAGACATATTAACCTATGTAAGAGGAAGACTTAGGAGCCATGTCAAAGGACAAAGAAGCTTGAGATCTAAATACAGATGGCCTAAATTACACCTAAGTTTTCTATTGAGTAGGAGGCTCTGAAGGTCTGAAATCAGGCAGCAGGAAATGTTCAACACAGGCCCTTTGGTATCATTTAGACTACCCAAAACTGGGCTTCTTCATAGCTGTACTGCAGTATTCTCTCGCACTTGCATATCCTACTGTGCAGGTTTCTTTAGGGAAAGAGAAGTTATTAGTCCTTCTCAAAGCTATCTAGGGCAGCTACAAGCCTGTCCAGCCACAGAGATCATAGTGAATCTGGCCATTTGCCCTTGTGGAGCTGGTTGGCTGATTTCACATCCCATAGTGAAACCAATCTGTATCAGTGCACCCTCAGGCTAAGTAGGTTTACTAGGTGGTAGATGAAAATAGAGGAGAGAAAGACTGAGAACTGGGAGAAAACCCAGTCTCTGGTTGTAAGTTAGGAATGCCAGAAACGGTGACATTACAGTCCCCCACCTCTCCTAACCCATACGTTTTGCTAGTTCTTTTGGCCCAGCTGACACTGTAAAAAACTTGGCATTGGTTCAGATCTTGAAGATGTCTTACCTTTGTGGCATAAATACAGTGGAATGAAGGGATTTCCGTCAGGGTAAGGCAGTATCTGGGAAATTCCCAAAACCTCATTAAAAACCTAAGCTCATCTCAGGATAAGTGCTTATGGTGTATTTAAAGTGAGAGTGTGCCACACCCATGTATGGTAGCCTGACAGCATGCCCAGAAGACCAAGAAGTTTGGCATGATTCTTGATGGTCTCTCACAGTTCTTCCTGGTGTTGACCCATACGGAACACAGACCCTTTGAAAAACACTGGAACACCCTCTGGCAACTTGCGTTGAGTTGCAGTTAGCAGCCATCCATGCTCTTGTTTTGTTGGGGTAAATCAACAGAAATCGTGGCTGTCCTGTTTCTATCAAGCACTGGATAACCCTGTACCTAGTCAGTGGGCAGTAAAGTGGTAGAGGACAATGCAGAATACTTTGGTAAGGCTTCCTGTGAAATGAACTGTCCTTTTAGCTGCTTTCTTTATCAGTGACTTCTTTAGTTTCCTTCCCTATTAGCTGACCTTGTTATAGCTTTGAGACTCAAAAAATAAATTCTTTATTTGAACAAAATAAGGGCCTCTTACTGGCCTCTTACTTAATTCTTTCAATATTTCAGTACTGGTGGAAAAAAATATGCCAGAATTCACCTCTTGGCAGTTTCAACTTCATCAATTCACTGAAGGTGACAGCAGACATAGTTACTCCTTTTCAAAGCACTTAAAGTGCCAGGGTTATGTTCCTAAATTAGAGCTACGCATCTACAGTGTAAAGGTAGTATGGAAGTATCAATTGTTCATAGCAGCAGAAATACCTTTCTGAATGAAGATGTTCACATTTCGGTCACCACAAACACAGAAGTTCTATCTCTTCTTTTTCTTCCACTCAGTACTTACATATCCTAACCACGCTTGGCAACAATCCCTTAACTGGTATTACATTTTGGTGTTGTATATGTTTTTATTTATATAGCTATATAAAATTGTATACCTATAGCTCTTGTATCACACTGTGAAGTAAAAAAAAAAAAAAAAAGAAAACACTGAAATACTAACTTCTGCCTAAGTTTTCTCCAAGGAGGACTGCCCTGCCTTATTCTTTAGCACTTTTAAATGTGACTGGGATTTTCAGTACTTTTAAATCTTGCTCAGAATGAATTTAACCTACTTTAACAGCTATTCTATGCAAGTTGTCTACAAACTCAGTTCAAATACTAGTTGTCTTAATGACGGATTCATGAATCTCTGCTCTGAATTCTGGAATCTGACTCTAATATAAGTTTTATACCATCAAGACTCTGTGCTTTCAGTTTACACCCACTTCTGTTTATAAAAGTGCAAGAAAGACTTGTTGTAATTGCTTTCTCTGTTGAAGCGCACATGGTTAAGTGAGATGTAATGTTACTTCTTCTCTTTAAGTCAATGTTGCATCTAAAAAACCCCAGATACTTAAATATTTCTAACAAAGCAAATGAAAGTTAACATACAATCATTTCTCAGTTGACAATGAAGCCTACAGCAATCCAGATAACAGTCAGAGCTCCTTAAAAATTATTCTCTCGAAGCATTTCACTGCATGTGCTGCCCTAGTTTCTGAATAACCAGATGCATCCTTCACTGGCAGAGTGAGATCTGCTTAGTACAACTTTCTGTAGAGCTTTTTACTAGACACAAATCACAATAAAAATTGTACTTACAACGACGAAGATGGACAGTCCTTCATTCTCCACCCAGTTACCCATGATTGCCTGAGACGAGCGTGCACAATGGCCCCGTTCGTTCTGGGACAGCGTCTATGTCTTCTCTCATAAGGAAGTGAGAGCAGCAGCTTGCAGCAACCTGTTTCCTTTCTCATTCATTTAGGAAATAAGTTAACCATTGAATCATGTCCACAGTTCTGTTTCAAACATGCTTCTACCATCTTTACATATAACTTTTCAAATTCAAATATATATAAAGTGTTGAAATAGACTATTTTTTCCTTGTCATACAGAGGATAAAATAACTAACATAACCGGTCAGGTTTTCTGCTAAAAAATGTATTGCTGCTTTATATAACTTTCAATGCTGAAATGTAATACAAAATGCACAGAAGAATTGTCTCTTCCCAGCCTTGTCTTTTTTTATCACCTCAGGTCTGAGCTGCTGTTCCTGATGATCCTCTTTGATAAATAATCACTAGAATTATTTCTCTTCCCGTAATTCAATATACACAGAAGCTTTCAAACATAATCTAACACTTCTCTTGTCCGATAAATGCATGCCTTGCTACTTCCTCTCTGCTTGGGCCAAAACTGGGGACATGTGTCACTAGATGGGGTATTTTTCATATTTTGCACTCTTGGAGAGTCCCTAGCCCCAGGAACCATCTCACTATATAAGAAAAAAAATTAAAGTAAGCATTTTGCTTTTGTGTTTAGAGAGAAAAATATGGGCAATTGCCCAAATGTATTTTAGAGCTTACAAGTGAGAAGATATTTATCCCAAGTGTATTTGTTTAAAAAAAAAAAAATTAAGGAAGTTTAATGATTTTTGAATGTTGTGCCTCGGTGGTATCACAACTCCCAAACCTGCAATAAAGAGTGCAAAATGGTAGTTTGGAGGAAGCTTTGGGATGAAGAGGGACCATCCTTTGGCAAGGTCCAGGCCCCAGGGAGGAGCAGGGTGTCCAGCACGCCTCTCACTGGCTCGTTCTCCTGTGTATTCCATCCACTGTGCCACAGAAATACAGATTTCCTCCCAAAGTGACTGACACAAGTATGTCTCCTTTCCAAAGAGGTGAAGTGTGTGTACGTTTGGTGTTCTATAAAGATTTTTTCAGGCTTTATAAAGTAGCAGAAGGGCAGTTTGAGCGGTAGTGTCTCTCTGCCAGAGCTGTGACACCCTCTCGGACCCTGCAGAATTTCACGGCTCTGAAAAGCCTGAGGGAGCCCGACGTAGCCTTGCGCCCTGCTAACAGCTTTAGAGCACAGAAACATTTTCACAGGCCTGATCCTGCTGGAGTAAAGAGCAAACTGCTTATCGCCTTTGTATGACTGAAGTTTGCTCTCCAGAGTAAATGCTGATCTGCTCCGCAACAGAAAGCCAGATGTTGAACAGCTAATGAACAGCTAATGAGGGCAAGAGCTGGAAAGGTGGGATAAAACCTGTGTGACTCATGGCCATCAGAGACTCAGCACAGTCCAGCTTACTCCAGACTCACTTAGGAACAAGCTTTCTTAGGGACCGGTTCTGGCAGTGATGAGACATTTGGTCACAATGTAAAAGTGAGGATGAGGGGAGTCAGGTAAATACCTGTCTTCTGGCTAGCAGCTCTCTTCCTGCCTCTACTTGCAACATACGACTGACTGCCTTCATTAAATTCCTCCTGGAATATGGCTTCCATAAGGTGACATAACTGGGACTTGAACAAAGATCCACTGCAGAAAAAAACTCATACATTTCTACATTTTTCTAAAACAAATAGACAAACACAGCTATCTGAATGATACAGGTGACTTCTGCATTATTATTCCTTCTTGAGACGTACAGAAGTAACATCTCAAACATCGCTCAGGGACAAACAGCAGTCCTTCACCTCCTCACATGGGAAAGTCTGACAGTGTTTTAATCATCTTCCTCCACAAAAGCCTCCCAAGCTGAAAACCTAATGAAGTCTTCAGAACCTGTTAAATGGGGTTTGCAGCAACCTCATCTGACAGGCTCTGTGATGGGCCAGGCTCTCACGTGGTATCAGTCGCTTTGATGGCCATCCCAAATGGATGTCAGCAGAGGGTCTGGTCCCCTGTATTTGTTTTTATGGAGGTAGCCTTTGGGAGCTAAACAGCTGGAGTGGTTGGGGAAGGAAAGGATGGGCATAGTTCTGATTTGTGGATATCCATTCTTGCTGCGAAGACCAGCCTGTTTTGCCTGCCCAGAAATGGCAGTGCTCTCGCTGCCTTTTTCTTCCCCTTAGTTCAGGTTAAGTTACTTACGGCTTCTCTGGGGTGAGCAAGGGCGGGCATCCAGCATGCCCTGAGCCTTGCCTGGAAGCTCCTCAGGCACCGGAGCCACTGAAACACGGATTTAGTTTCTGACAGGCCACAGACCCAGGAGGGGCTGACCTTAGATCAGTCACAGCAGTTGCAAAGTCTGATGTCGTCCTAACAGCCTGAATACAGGCCGTGAAAAAGAATATATTTCAGCTGCTCCCAGCCCTAGCAATTATCAAATGCACATAGCTGATCTCATTGCCTGAATGCAAAAGGATAGAGGTGCTGGGCCCTTCCACAGCTGGCGAGTTCTGGTGCTCCCTGATGTTTGCGAGTTTTCCCATTAATTTCAAAAGTGACGGGACAACGCCCAGCAAACTTTGCCTGGTTGCTGCGAGTGACAGGTGTGAGTAGAACTGGTACCGAAACCACCCACGCATCACCCCTGATTTAATTCTGGTACTTGCACCTTCTGAATGAGTGAAACGTCATTGCTATAATATTACGAAGACTTGCATGTTTTGTACTTTGGTCTAATTTAAAAAATACATTCTGTAAAAGAAAAGACAGCTGTGTATTAATTACGTAGGAGTGTGTAGAACTGGAGTATGGAAAAAATTAAACACTTTCATTCTGTTTCTAATATTTCTTTCAAGCTAGCTGATTACGCACAGCAGTTTTCATCCTTCTTTGAGCTGAAAGGTTCAGTGAACAGAGATCCTTTTGCAGCATGACAGCTTTGCAAAAGTATGCCGGTCTCAGGGTTCTCCATTTTGTTGCAGTAATTTTACCCCATTTCTTATGAATTGATTTAGTTCCTCTCCTGCTCTGTGCAATAGTGTTCTGTGTATTCCTGCACAAATTTAATGCCAGACTGTTGCAATAGGCCCAGGCGTTTCACACTTGCCTCCTAAAAGGGACAATGTAAAATACTGCATGTATAAACCCCAAAAGAGAGAGTGCTAAGAAGAACAGAGTAAAAGAGACCCAGCTGCTGCGTTGCTGAGGATGCTACTGAGCTGAGCCTGCTGAGCTCCTTGCTATGTAGCAGGAGGAAAACGGAGGAGAGACCTCAATTAGCCTCTTTTATTTTGTAGGCTGAAATCTTTATTTTGAATGTTGTGCAGTCCTTGTTTACCAGCCTTCCCTTGATTCTACACCAAAGAGGAAGAAGCGGACAAGAGACTTGTCAAGCCAGCTTTCCCAAGGGGACTGCCTTCACACGCAGCCGGAGGCTCTCACCGTATGCACCTGCCTTTGCTCGAGGGCATGCAATAATATGACACTCCTGCTCTTTCTGGTTTGTTTACTAGATAAATGACTCTGTGCTGAAATGAGGGCAGAAAAGCATATATATGTGAGCCAGGAAAAAAATGCCAGTGAGACTCCAGTGAGGATTGGCAGATTCTCCTGTATCTTTGTTTTACACTACAACCATCAATGTAGCTCCTTGCTCTGGTACTTCCTCGTGCTGCCTTTTGCAGTGATCATGAGAGACCCACGTGCTGTAGTCAAAAAAATCCATGTATGATCCACGTGCTATTGGCCATATCAGTCTTGGCTTGAAGCCAAACAGCAGGAGCACAAAACAGGCCGGAATGGCTGCGCACTGTTATGTTATTGGAAGGAAGAGGCACCAGCAGCGACGTACCCTAAGTACAGATAGAAATTGTATTATATTAAGCTGGTGGTAGCTTCCAGGTAGAGCTGGACTAAAGTTAGGATAGCATAACCTCCCATGCATAAAGGAGGAGAACAAAATAATCTGCCTTTTTGTGGGACTGAGGGAGAGGAGCCCGGCTTGTAGCCTTTTGGCAGGCTACCAGCCTTTACGATCTGCTAGTCTGGCTCTGGGACTGGAACACAACTATCATCTATTTGTTTCTCCCTGTGTAGCTAGACTTCTCTGCCCATGGCTTCAGATCCACTACCTTTCACGTGCCTGTGCTAGCCCGGTGTAACTCTTCTCTGCCCTGGAGAGAGGGACTTCACCAGAAGCTGTTGACCAGCAGTTCTCCACTCAAGAAAACATCCCGAAAGATGTGAGAGGGAGGGCGGTTTTCTCCTGTGCCCTTACCGTGCATCGCCCAGAAACCTTTCAACCCACACCTAGCAAACCCAAACGAGCTGTAGCGAGCGGGAAGCCGCCGGTTCAGCAGGCGGTGGCCGCCCGGAGGGATGGATGCCGCTGCGGCAGCGCCACCCGCCGGGCAGCACCGACCGGCCCGGGGCAACCACCCGGCGCCGGGACCCGGCATCGCTCACGGGGTACAGCTCCGCTGAGGGTGCTGGAGGAGACGTGACCAGTCTGTCCCAGACCTTCCCAGCGTGTGCACCTGCCCTCGCGTCCCCTTTTGTAGCACATCCCTGGTCAAAATCTCTTTCCTACTTTTCCTCCTGCCCGTCTCATCCCTCTTTCAGTGCTGGGATGTCAAATCCCATTTCTAATTAGCAGCTCACGATCACAGCCTGGGAAGGGACCTCCAGAGATCAATTAGCCCACCTCCGTGCTTCCAAATAGGATCCACTAGAACTGTATCACTCCTGACACACGTTCACGTCACCGCTTCCACAATCAGAAATCAGGGAGGTGCCGCGCAGCCTGCGATAGCTGTGCTGTAGTAGCTCATGACCGAGAGTGCTGCGCGAAGAGGAGTGCGTCTGAAAATGCATGAGAGGAGAGATCTGCTCAGATGGTGTTAGTGGACTGGGCCAGGCACTGGGGCGTGAGATCTGCGAGGGTCTGCACATATGGCCTTTTGCAGCGGTCCCTGGACCCATTCTGGCGGTGAATCTCCCATGCTTTTGTCTGGGGAGAGACCTTGTTGTTCTGCTCTCCAAGGGATGCTGGTGTAGCATGCGGGGTGGTGGTGTGGTAAGGGACGAGGCAGGTTTTCTTTAGGTGTCTGTTGGGGCACATTTTCATTCATTAGGCTACACACAGTACTTCTAAAGACACCAGGGAGTCTGTGAAATTTTTTTTAAAAGACCCGTAAAAGCTGAGGAAGAAAATGAGCCCACTGTCAGTAAATGTAACTATACATTTTGTATTAAATGTTAATTTACCATTCAGGGACCAGCACTTCCACAGGGAAATATTTTAGGTGATAGTAAGTCAGAAACAAGAATGAAAGTCACTGGTGTGAAACTTAGGTAAAATACCAGCACAGCATTGATTCACTGGCTACCATGGCTTGCAATCTCCAGACAAGGTCTTTTTTGTATCTTTTAACTAAAAATGCCACTTCCTCACTGTTTCCCTCAGGATCCCAGCTCCCGCTCACATGGCTCACTGCTGACTTTCGCTGCTGTGCTCCCTGGTGGATCTGAAAAAGCTAGCAGACTTGACTCATCATAAGCCTTCTGGTGTTAGAGACAAGCTCCTTGTGTAAGAATTTTCCTATTACTCCACATCTATCACCTGTCTCTCATCTTTGACCTTGAAAAAACAATTTTTGAAAATTAGTCTGTCTTTTTACTGCGTTTGCACAGTGGCTAGAGTTGGATCCATGACTCGACTGCCTGCGTGTTATGATATTATACGGGGAGGCAGCCGGGGAGCACGCACATGCACACAAAAGCCATCACTTCACACGAGGGTCTGTAATCCCAGATCTAAGCTAAACCTGCACCATGCCCTGATACAGCTTTGTCTGTTGGCGGACTGGGTGTCTTAGTGTCTGTGTTACAGCGGTGGAGGAAATGGCAATATAACTACACAGCCACAGAAGTATTCCAGTATCCCCCGTTCACGCGCAGGAACAGCTACCCAGGTGTGAACACTGTAGTGCCTACGCCCTTACTGCACAGCTCGGTATTACTTTACATTGCTGCAGTTTGTCTCATAAAATCCAAATGAGTGCTGTGATAGCTTTTTGCTGATTTTTCTTCCTCCCAGTCCTCAGCATGGGGGTCACAGTGTGACCCAGTTCAGTTAGGATATGCCTGTCCATGACCAGACACCTGACAGGTACAGCCTCTGGCTCAGTCCTGTTTGGACTGAGGATTTTTAGTTTTCAGTAATACCAGTAGGGGGAACACTGAGGAATGGTGTCATGTTTAATGCACACGTCTAAGTAAGTAACATGTCACAATGAACTGTGGCACTAAGGAATAGGCTTTTGCTTAAAGCCTTTGCTTAAAAACTGTCCTTCAGCTAGATTACTAAAATGTGGTTCATCTCTGTGCCAAGACTCAGCAGGAAGCCTATATGCTGCTAAACCATACTTAAACGGCCTCTCATTATAGAATTACACTGCTCCAGCCGCACAATCACTGGATTTCTATGTTTCCCTTTGCTCATTTGTCATGATAACGCTTCTGGATTTGCCCTGATAACTTGGACACTTGTCTGAGAGTAGCTTGCAAAGCCCCACCTGGCTTAAATTACACTCAAGAGAAGCTTGGAGGCATCCATCTGTCCCTTTGGAAAACTTATGAAGACACAAATGACACACAACCTGGATTTTGAACTGGGATGACTTTCTTCCAGGCTGAATTGCCATTGGATTAATAGCTACTGAAGCCTCCTGTTGCAAGACTGTTTACAGCACTTAATACATACACACACCCCTCCCTCCTGTAACACCTTTTTAGCACTTCCAGAAAACACACTGTTAAAAATGAAATTAAAATGAGTGGATTAGATTGGGGAATACAATTTCCACAATATTATTTATTCATTCTCTTTCTCGCTTTTATGAACTTTTAATATAATGTTTGATGGCTTCATAGTATTCTGCTATTTCCATTTCTCAGGCTTTCATGGGAGTAGCAATAAGCTGGAGATACCTCGGTTCTTTTTCAGTCGGGTTTGGAGATCCTTCTCTCGCATAGTTTTCTGCCAAAGCTAAAGGAGCTGTCTCCATCTGGATCAAAATCAGAGCTTTTGACTGCTAATTACAGTGACCTACGACACTTTCTTTTGTATTCTGGGACACAACCCCACCTCACTGAGACTTTTGCTACCTGACAGGGAGGGTCTGACAAATCATACTCCAATCCTTTGCCAATATTTTTTTCCATAGAAACGTGCTCTTACATATGCTAAAATCACACTTAGTTTTCTAGTACACTGGAATTTCTTGTGAATGAGTGATAGGCTTAAAACCATAGACAGTTTGTGGTTTTTAATTTTAGATCTCCTGTTAGTAAATCTTCCCTTTCCCTTGCCAGTTTGTGTTTTGTTTGTTTGTTTGTTTGTTTTTTTCTTTTTCTTTTCTTGCTTGAAGAGACAACTGCTCATTTGCTGTTATACCCTGGAAAGAACAGTTATGTATGGTTTATTATGATAGCAGCTCAAACACATAAACCCTTGATTGCTATAGGACGAGTGATTTATAGGTGTTCGCTAATGGATTCCTGCTTGGGGCCCTTGAGGGCTTCCATTTAATTTTGTACCAATGGCAAATTATGCTGAAGAGTCAGGTGTAATTGGCAGTTGAGTTGTTTGGTAAGTTAATGGTACTGCACTCTTTAGCCTTCCCTGAATTTGCCTTACCATCAATCTTTAGAGCACATCATCAACATCATTACTGAGGTTCATATTTCACGGCGAGGAGGAGGTAATTTTTAACGTATTGCATTCCTTGCCTGTTCCCACCTGATAACCTGTCTCCCCGGCAATGTTTTCACTGTCCTCTTACTCTAAAGTAGTTTGGTTCATTTCTGATGTGCGCAGCCAAATCACCATGAATAAGGCTTAGCATGTGCAATGCCTTCGGTTTCGCCAGTCGATTGTATTTTATCTTTCTGTAAAGAACAGACACTGATTTTTCAGGGCACCACATCTTGTCAGCTGATGAACATGACCCAAGCAGGAACCAGCCAGCTACCACATAGTGTTACAAACTCCCTGATACATTGCACAAGTCATTGTTTTTCTTTACATGCATAAGGAAGGTGGAATCAGCTAAGCAAACTGCATGGATTATGTCAGTGGAAATACTTGCGTTCTGACCATTAGCAAGGAAATTACCTATTTGTGCTGAGATGCAGAATCAAAACTAATATATGTACTGCAACACAATGCATGTAATTAAGACTATGCTGGTATTAAATGTCAAACAACAAAGATAAATTTTTAGAAAATGAAACTATGTCTAGATCTAGGAGACCCTCTCAGTTTCTGAGGCTGGGTACACTGCCTGGCTGTACCTGGACTCCTCTAAGGTGCATGGTACAAACCCCAGTAAGAATGCCAGTGGATAAATCTAGGTGCACGTGTTTCTGAGTTGCCCCATACATTTCTGTAGGTTTGCAAAGACATTATTTTCATAAAATATTTCTTTTTCTCATGTTTGGTCTTTTTTCTTCTTGTTGCTTAAAAAATAAGAAGAAAAGGGGGAGGAGGAGGGGGGGGAAGCCTACCATAATCCACAAACAGAATGAAAAAAAAAGTTTAAGAAACATGTAATTACTCTGCGGTTGTAAGGCTCCTTTGCTTTCCTTGTAGGTCCAAAGTTGATGCTACTCCTTTTTGAAAATCTCCTTTCCATTCTGGTTTTTTTTTTTTTTTTTTTTTTTTTTTTTTTTTTTTTTTTATGTATTTAATGACACCTGCATGCTTTCGAGTTACTGTACTGCCCACTATTATTAAAAATTGCAACGTGGCAATGAAGAGTTGACACACTCCGTGAGTTCAGCCCTTTTCATGGCCACGCAACTTTGGCTCTAACGAGCAGCCCCACTGGAAAATGCAGTGGAGTGTTTCACTGTGCCTTGTTTCTCCATTTCTATTTACTATGACCACCATGAAGCAGCAGAGAGGAAGGAGCAGCAGCTAGGACATGCATTTTAAAGAACATAACTGGTTTTATGAAGGCCACCAACTGCAAAACTCAAGCAATGGCAAGCACCTCTCTCTTCTGCTAGCTGCTGCTTAGCACACATCTTACTACAACACAGATTTACAAGAACTGCAAATCCACACAAACACAATAAAATGCAACACTGGTACCTTGTCTGTAAGATGCTGTGCTGCTGGTTTGGTATTTAGCTCCCACTCTAGAAGCCTGATATGAATTAATCTTCACCTTGACTACCTCTGGCATTGCTCTGCATCTGGATCCATCCCCGATCATTTCCTGTAAGTATCATGCGGCTGATTAAAGCTCTGTACTGACAGGGCACATTAATCAGATGAAAAGAATACCCGATGAAAGAATTTTCCGAAGTTAGTATCTGTAACATTTACTCCTGTCACTTTGTTTGCTCTGTCAAAATAGGAACTTAAGCAATTACAAACGTGAAGGCACAGAACGTGTTTAGGAGGCTGTTTCTAGTTTATTAAATCAGCTTTCACCTTCAGGGCCAAAGTGTTACAAATATGATGTTATTCCAGAAGAATCTCAGTAAGCAACATCCAACTAACTAGCATCTGTCCCTTGCTTAGATGTGTTAACCCGTTGACTCTAGTCTGTGATTAGAAACCTGCATTCACATCTGAAAGGCAAAATTTTCATATCTGAATACAGACATTTATTCCTGTAAAATTTAATTTCAGGGGCAAGAGATTTTCCTTATGACTGAGAAAACCAGAAAAGGTTTTTTCCAGGATATGAAGTTGTTGTTCATTCAAGGGAGAGATTCAGTAAACTTCCCATTGTCATTTTGAAGCTCTTACCTTTCATTTTGTCTTTAGTTTTGGGGTGAACCCAAGAGACCCAACAGTTTTGTTACAATCATTTTCCTTGGTCAGTAAGAATTACATAATCCTTAACACCTCTTACTTTTCAAGTCTTCCGTCTTCAGTGAATCAAACTTACCATCTCTGCCAAATTACTATATATTCATGTTTCTGTGATAATTCCTGAGTGACTAGAGGCAGTCACCTCAACTGCATTTTAAAATACAGGATTATAAATATCCACTATGATGTTTGGCTTGCAAATATCTCAATTCAAAATCCCGTTTCCTTCGGTACATAAGCCCTTCAAATCGGCAGGAAGTAACAGAAAATGGTTTATTGTTTGTAGACTAGATATACCAACCCCAAGTTTTCACCAATTCTGACTCAGGCTGCAAATGTCACCAGATCGGCTTGCAAATAATCAATCTTTTTAAAAAAGGGTTCATTTTAGTTGTAATGCGTTTTTCAAGTCTAACAAAACCCTGTCTTTTATCAGAATACTTAGAAATTTACTTTAAGTAAGTTGTTCTGCAATCAGTGGATCAATATAGAACGTATAATGTCCTGTAGAGTCCATAGTGCATCCTTTAAACCAAAGTGACTCCTATTACCTCCCATGACTTTATGGCGTCCTCTTCCTCCTCCTCTTTCCCTCTGTATCTCTTCACCCCCACAACTTCTAGTCCTCTTTCACGCTAAGGGCAAGAGGTAGCAGGTATGTGGATCACCGAGTGATACGCAGCTTTGTAACACCTGAAGAGTGCTGATATGCTTGGCTTGCTAAGTGGCCAGCAAGAAGGTCAAAGTAGATAGTTCATGCTGAAACCTTTCTTATCAGTAGGATGATTTTATCAATTCCCATCTTTTCTTCCTGGAAGCTGATAGTCTCCACAAAGCTTGTAATAACCTGTTTTGTTTTCCTCAGATAGCTGCCCTCAGAAAAAATCTAGTTTCAGTGTGTCCAGGGAGTTTGATATGCATTGGAGAGAACAGGACTGACAGAGAAACAGTGCGGTCACATAGGCTTTTCTTTAAGAAACCGTGTTGAAAACGGAAGTTATCAAAATTGTGCCTAAACCTGAAATTTTTCATTGAGGTTTTAATCTACATTTGATTAAAAAAATACATATATGCTGGATAGTCATTTAAAAATCATCCCTTGAGACTAAAAAAAAAAAGGTCTGTAAGAAAGGCTTAATTACTTTCTATGTTTGAGGGAGCGCAGCTCTTGCTAGCATAAGTGGAGTCCATCACTACCAGGACTTCCAAATTCCTTTCTCACTGCTCCTCATTTAAGTGATGTGCACACATTACAACTTGTTACAATGTATCTATTTACACCTGTATTTATAAAATACACCTATATTGTGTATATATCTATAAATTTATAAACACTTAAATGCGTTACAAACTTTTTATGCGTTCATGTGTCTCCACAATAGATTTTGATGGCTTTTCCCCAAGGTCAGAGACAAGCACACGGTAAATCCAGACGAGCGTGAAACAAGGGTGCAGAAAAAAGTCAAAAGATCCTTTATAAGGTAATGATTTCTTTCCGACTCCCAATGTAAACCAACTAAATATTCTCACCCTGATAATAAATAACCTATACTGATCTTGTTCCGTATAACACGAGTCTCAAACTGCCTGCCTCCTACAAAATTTTCGCTGAGACCCCAACCAGCTAAACAGCATTGGAAGCACCACTAGCTGGATGTAAGGAACTGCCAATTCAATCACAGATTCTTCTTCTGTCAGGTCTGCTTGAAAACATTTCTTCTACTGTGTGGTAACAGGTGATGGTGTGCTATATAACCTTGACCTTGGATTTCTGAAAGCAGAGGACTAAGAATTAATACCAACACAACTTAAGGGAGTGTTTCAAGATTTTAATTTGTGTTGTTTACAAGTATAAAAGAAAACCTACGTTATCAGATCTTGCATACTCTTACACACGTGAATAATCCTTACTGAGCAATCCTTTGTGTGACTCAGGACTGCTCTAGTGAGCAGTTTTTAACAGTAGCCCTATACCCTTCCATTGAACACATCCGCCTCTAACATTCATAGAGGAGAGTAAAACTACAGTAAACTTGCAAGCAAGAGATCAGTCATTCATCCACACGCATCCTTTGTGGCTAATAATGTCCTCTCCCTGCAGCCACTGGGTGTACTGATAACACCACCGTCTGGACTGTCATTATCCTGATAAAAACTGCCTCTCCTGGCATTGTAGCACGCTTTAGAAAAATAAGCTTGTCCTTTAAAATACTGGTCTTAAGAAAGTATCTTTGTCTCTATGACCCCCTCTCATTCCTTCTTTCTACCAGCAATGGCAGCACAGCTAGATCACAACATACACAGAGCAGCAATACTGTTAGTTAATCTGCACTCCGTGCTGTGGGGACAGGAGGCACAGCAAAAGCAACGGCCCTCATGCTGACGGAGTGTTAAACTGCATTTGGTTAGTCTGCACAACTAAGGCAAAACCATATGACACTAATATAACCCATACAAATATTTCTTCCCCCCCCGACCCCTTTTATTTTTTTTTTTTTTTCCTCTTGTAACAGTGATTTAAATATTCAGTTCCCTATGCATGCACGTCAGGAGATAGGTATAAAAATAGGAAGTAATATGGCACACTCTTAAAATATGCATATACAGTAGTCTTCATCATTGGTATGTGAAGTTAAATGGTACTCACTATTGTACACATGCTGGACTCCTTCCTGGCTGTGTAACTCTCCTACTGTTGACTTCACAGTAGCACAAGCATTTCACTGCCTGAGGTTTGTGAAGCTTCCACTGTTTGCAAATGGCAAAATCACAACTGCACCATCACTTACGGTGTCCAAAGTCTGCTTTAAGGATTTGAGAGCTCTCTCTTTAGATACGAAGTACTTCTACATATGAAGCCACTTTTTTTTTTTTCTCCTCCAAAGANGAAGCATTTCTATGTATGAAGCCACCTTCCCCCCGCTCCCTGGCCCCCAAGACTAACATTTCAGACCTAGGTACATCTGTGGATAGGCAACAACCATAATTCCCTGATTATTGATGAGTATCCAACTAAAGTCAGATACTTAGTTTTAGCTAGGAACACCTGAAAATTTTGCCCTGTGTGCTGAACTCTGCATGTTTGGAAGCAAGAATTACATTCTTACTTGCTCAAACTCACTACCGCAAAAAAAATAATTCTGAAATACTCTTCTACATCTAGAAAAGTACAGAGAAATACTATGCTATACTTCTATACAGAGAAATACTTTAGTGTCTTCAAGGAGTCACTTCAGTATTCTATGCTCCTCAGACAGAGAAATTAGAACTGAGATGTTTGCTGTTTTCCCCAGATACGTGAGGTACATTCCCATGGCAAGTTCAGGCCAAAAATTCCCATTACCACCTACCAATAATTTAATGAGATCTACATACACATACCGCACACAGACACATATTAAGCAAAACAAAAAACATAACTCCATGTCACCCAAACCACGACGCTCCATTATAAAACTGTATAAAGACATTCATTTACAGTGCAGTGAAGAAAAAAATAAAAACAGCTTAGCTCTTTGCAGCATTGCATGTGACATATTTCATTATAAATGACCTCAGACCTGAACTTTAGACTTTTAATACAATGATGCTGATGTCATCCCTACTGAAGGATTTCACATCCTCCGGATGGAGGCTAAGCTTAGGACACTAGGAGATGCTTTGGGTCATGAATTACTTGTTTCCACCAGCAGCCGTGATGTCTAAAACTCAAAAGAAATGCAAGGTGCTTAGCAAACAAAGTGCAAAAAGCTTTCACTTAATTTTTGAAAATACAGTTGTTTTCGTGTATTTCCACTAAATTCTTGGGTGTTCATCTGCTAAAGCTTTCTCAGCAACTTGTAAAATACAGAAACACTTTTATTTGTGGTGATAATAGTGCACAGAAGAAAAAGTCAACGACTTCCATTTCCTCTTTCATATTTCAAGCCTGTGCTACTTCCGAGGTAAAGAAGCCAGAGGGTTTTGAGCTACTGATATTAAACTAACCATAACATATCACAGCCTCAAAAAGAAGGTCTCAGTGTCTTCTGTCTCCCCACATAGTAAGTCACTGAGTTGCCTGCTTGGTGTACTACAAACCCCCCAACAATCAGGGTAGTGCTCGTCTCAACTTCAGCCATCTAAAAGTGAGATGGATAGTCAAAACTAATTGTCAAGGCATCTGGTTAACACTGAGTAGTAGTCTCCAGAGAATGATTCATATCACTTGCCTTAGAGGACATTTTAAAATGGGATGAATTACTCCCTGGAGATGTGCTCTAGAGAGCACCTACATGACTAGTTCACACTATCTGCCCAACTTCTAGATATTTGAAGTTATATAAAGTGAACACCACCCTAATACCACAACACCACAAAGTATTAGATAAATGATAGTGTCAGAAAAATGAGCTATTCCAGAACATCACAATTAATGTGTTGAATTTAATACCCTTACTAACAAGCAGCAAACACGAAGGGTAAACCAGTGCAAAGCCAATAGCCCTCCGTCCATTCTCAGTAACAGTCACATTTCAGTATTAGTGCTGACTAATTGGCCATTTCTCAGCAACCTAGACTACAGTGCATTGTAGAAGCCCAATTCTTATACCACAGAGAGTAGTATTATCTTATTACACTGATTAGAGTGTAAAAAAAGTCTGCAATTTTATCAAAGCAGACCACAGCTACAGTCAATATATAGTCAAGGTCTATGCTCTGTGTCCATGCTAGGATGGTGTGCCATAATGACATCCTATCTGAAATAAAATGCATTTCCTTCCATCCTCAGATTTCCCGAGTAACATGAGCATCGGGCCAGTTTTTGAAGGATGTCTCCTATAACGATTTCAAAATAAGCACGTGATAATAAACCTATGTGCAAAAAACTCTGAAACAGAAGTCTACAAACAATGATTGCTCTCCGTACACAAACACACACAGATACACAAAGTTTTCCAGAAAGATACGCTTCTCAGTCATCATGCAGTGCTGCACCTGCAAGAAATAAATCCCATCCACAAGACACAACGTCCAAGATACACAACGTTCCCAGCAGGTGATCTGCCACCTTCCAAAGGCACCTACTTGCTTCCAGCTGCACTAGGCATTGGAAGAAACACTTTGATGAGGAATCCCCTTTTGAGAATCTATTGTCTTGCTACTGCTCCGTGCTTCATCAGTATTTTCAGGAGATTTCACCTCTGCCTTGTCCGTCAGTATGGCGGATTTGGAAGGCTTGCAAATAAAGCAGAGGAACTTGAAACAGGACAGCAAACCTTCGGAAATGCTGGATGAGAAAAGCTTTTTGCACGGGTGGCAGAACTGGTAGAACACCAACATGAAGAGGACAGCCATGCAGTAACCTATCAGGAGCTGCAAGACCAACAATGGGGCACAGACATACAGGTAGATATCAGTTTTATAGATGTACCACATCAGCAGGAGGAACGCATTCTCGATGAATCGCAGCATGTAATACACTGTTAGTCGGTACCAATTTTGGGATTTGTTAATTAAGTCAGGATCATTGAGCTTCACCTGGACTGCCGACCAGCAGAACATGTTAATGCCAGCGTACAAGAAGGTGAGAAGGCACAAGACGATGGTAGTGCCGACCCTGCTCAATGCCTTCTCTATGTTCTCAGGAAACGGGGACTTGCTTTGCCAGAAGAGAATCCACGGGTAGAAGAAAAAACCAAAGAAGTTCATGAGCACAACGGGGAGAGTCCAGATTTGAAGGACTGAACTGAAAAGGACCAACACTGTAACTCGTGTAGCAATCTCAAAGCTTCTCCACATGAATATGCAGAGGTAGGCAGCTGGTTTCACGCTGACATCATAATCATCATACTTAATCTTAATAGCCAGGATGTTGCAGCGTAAGGCGCCATATACAATAGACAGGAGAGAAAGGACCATAAAAATACCTACAAAGAGAAAACACAAATCAGGACCTTCAGCATAGCAGAAGTTAAAGATATTGCATGACAGTAGTGCAGATGCAGTTGTCTTCATGGCACTTCTGGGGATTCCCAGCAGGGTATAATGCCAAAAAACCCCCATTCCTTGTATACACTTCTGGGTTCTTACTCTAACCCTGCCTCTTATTTTCGTCTCCATTTGTTACTTTACCAAGTAGCTGGACAGAAAAAAAGGCACTTAACAGTCACAGGTGTCTCTCCCTCCTCCCCCCGCCCAGGGCTGTTCATATATGTATCATCTTTGCTAATTATACAGCTCAGTCATAAGTTTACCCAAGTTGCTCTCAGACTCTCGCAATACTCCACAAGGCACAGGGGGGCTACTCCCCCTCTGTACGATGAAGAACTGTGAAACAGAAGTTGAAATTTTGGAGTGAGTTAGGTGTGCAAATACCTCAGTGCTTGTGATGTTCTATGTCGAAGCAAGCTGTTTAAGCTCCGGTGGAGCTCAAAATTGAAAGCCAAAGCAATTTAAACCCAGAATCATCTGCACTTTTTCTGCCTGTGTAGACAGAGATTTGCTCACCTGTCTACACTGTACTTTCTTATACATCTGTTTTCTTTATATGTGTATCTATATCATGCATTTAAAAACACTCCTTTAAAAAAATTCAGATCAACTTTCTGTGTCTCTCATCTACCCAGAATCACTCAAGTGAAGGTTTCACGGCATTTAAATTCTGCAGAAAGTGAAGGTGGAGGCCAGTTGTCACCTGGCCTCCCCTCCAGACGCAGCAGGGGCAAAGCTTTCTGGCACTGCAGGAGGGCGTCTTGTCTCATTACATTAAGTAGGTACAGACATATAAGAACCCTGGATGCATAGAATAAGCATTCATAGAGAAGTACCTTAGAGCACACCACAGAAGCATACCATCAAGAAGTGCTAACTGCCCACAGTTTTGTTAGCATTTGCCTACTTTCTTCACAATTTTTACCAACATGCTGAATAGCTGACCGAGGGGACTAATTTTAGGCACCCCCAATCAGTACTTTTAGTTTCAATCTTCGCACTTTGTCCATGCAAGGAACACTTCAAATGCACGAGTTAAGCACAGTAAAAATGATGCAGTTGTTTCTTTTAGAGTTTCAATGAAACTAACCAAGCCAACTGGTCATGCTACAGGGCATTATATTGCATCATATAAAACAAAATAATTAGAGTTGGGAATTCTTGATTATGTCAATTACTTTTGCAATGCTTAGCAACCAGTGCTTTCTGCAGCGTTCAACTAGTTTATGTGTCAGTATCCTACAAATGAACTGGATTCCCTGCTTTGCCATAGCTATTTAGCCATGACTATAAGCTCTGGTTTTTTTCTAATTAAAGTAATTAATTTTTGAGCATGATTTTGAAACAAGTGTATTTTAGGATCTCTAACAACCTTCTAACAGGATTTTCTCTATGATTTTAGCTAACCTCTCTCCTATCCCAGTCCGCAAACACCTCTGAATTACTTTAGAAAAGAATTAATCGATCCTTTATATCTAAATTTCCCATAGCACTCAGTAAGCTGAGAAACATTTGCCATTTTATATGGTGATTTTGTACATGCCAGTTTGGTGGTGCATACATTGTCTGAAAATGGTTATGCATTTGCTTGTTTAACACTTGTGTTTTTAAACATCTTCCTTACAGCACTGCACTTGATCCGAGACTTTTTAAACATTATGTCTCAGAAAACATTAGCTGAAAGCAGAAGAGAAAGCGAGTGCAGTCAAGAATACTGCTTGACATCCTGCGGCTCTTTACAAAATCTTTCCTGTAATTTTGAGCTGGCTCTAGAGCTGCAAGAAAACAAATAACTTCCATCAGCTAACGAAGCAAAAGAACATTCTCAGAGTTAAAGAAACAAAAAAACCCTACTCACAGGGGACAGGGTGCTGCTGTACTGGAACTCTGCTTCCTTTCTGCTTTAATAGGCTAAGACATTCATCTTATTACCCAATTTCATTTTAGGGACTCTATATTATTCTCAAACTTGTCTTAAAAATTGAAGCCTTCAAAAGCGGAACTTCTCCATTGATAGAAACCAGGCCATGCTGACTCTGGTTTAATACAGCAGTCCAGTCCTGCTCCTTTCCCGAAAGCTCAGCACTGTCACCAAACCTTCAATTGAAACATCACTTTTAGGTCTGCAAGAAGGATGTTTTGAAGCAACCACAATGGGAAATGTGGGAGAGTGACGTTATTGTTGCTTTTACACATCCTGAGCAGGCAAAGAAGTGAAAATTTGAAAGACAAAGTATATTCCTCTGGAACAGTCCCAAATTCCCTAACAGTCCTCATGAAGGTGGCATTTCTCTTCTTCCTTCCTGCTCCCAGAAGGCTAAACTTTTCTTACAAATCAGAGGTGCACACTCACAGAGTCATTGAGGGAAGCACTGTTTTACTTTGTTGGGATTTTTATTGCATCTTAAGTGTTTTCAAGACCTGGCCTTTCCCACTTCAGAAATTGCTAAGGGAGTGAATTCTGCTGTAGATGAGTTACATCAGAAATACCTATTACTGAAATCTTACATTCAGCTGAAGAATAAGTTGTTATGCATACACTATAGTTTTCTAAACTGATAATCAGAACACTTGAAAAATAAGGGCACTTACTTTGTTACTTAGGACAAGACACCTAGATACAAATTTTTTTTTGCCTTAAGCTATAATTTCAACACTTAAAGTCAACTATTAATACTCAAAAAGTACTCAAAGTATGTTGTTCAAATAATGAGAAAACCACTCTGGTCAGAGCTTACTGAGTTGAGGAGAAGCAACTGCAGAAGCATCTTAAGATATCTGGTAAGACTGCCTACAGAGTGCAGTTCCTGAACATTGGGAAAGTGACACCAGCAAGTTGAAAAAATCATAAACCCAAAGCTTCTCTTCCTGAATATGGCAGTTCCTGCTACAAATTTTATTTTTTTTTTTTTTAAAAAAAAGCACCTTTTGCAGCAGAATAATTTTATTTTTGAATGGTAAGAAATCCGCCTTTTGAGATTATTTTATTGCTGTAAGCAACACTTGTAAAAGGTAACTTGACTGCTGTTAAAGGCACAAAAACTTTAAACTTACAAAAAGATCGCTCTTGAAAGAAACACATCTTCTGCCTTCAATACTCCACATTGAGAATAGGCCCTTTTCTGAGGGGAAGAGGCCAAGTCATGCATCCTCCACCTCTGGCTAGCTGGTTTTGCAATTAATGCTATCTCAGGTCTTTTTGGCACCTCCTGGCCTTGTGCTTCTCCAGGTGGTCCTACTGAGGTGAAGAGGTCTGGATAGCTGCCCAACAGCAGGTAAGTGGACTGGAGCCTGATGTCAGCCACCTCTTTGAAGCAAGGTTATAGCTGGCTCGAAGGCAATGCATGATACTGACAGATGCTGAAGCATTTAGTACAGGGTGAAGCCCAAATGCACAAGAGAGACCTCGGCATCTGTTCTGGGCACTTCATACAGTAACAAGTTAGGAATTTCTGCCCAGTTATGCTGTAACCGAAGAAAGAGCTGAATGTCTAGAACTAAGGACTCAGATTAGGCTATTACATGTGCATCTCCAATGCTGCATTTCATCCAACAACATTTCATTTAGCATTTCATGCTAAACAGTCACTGAAGCTTTATGTCTTTCATCACTAACGTAAAGGCTTTGTCCTGCTTTTGCAACTCTCTTTAGTTCTTTTGATCTTACATTCTTGGCATACAGTGGAACAACAATTTTGGAGAATGCCAGACGCTGGCAAGAATCTGATCATCCAGAAGAAAACATCCAGAGAAATTAATGAATGCCATGAAATACACAAGAAAGATCAGCATGACTTTGGTCGACAAAGGGCTAGGCAAGGATGCACATTCTTTTCAGAACTGTTCAATTCAATACTGGAAGCAATAATGAGTTTCAAACAGATCTGAAAGGGACAAACCATGCTATGTAGCATGATGGCAAACAGCTTTGTGTTCACAGGCAACACTGACCTTACTACCACTGACCAAGGAGAATTTACATAGAGTAACAGACAGGGTAGCATAGGAATCCAGAAAAACAAGAGACTGATGAGGAGACAAGACAAAAAAACCATGGAAATCAAAATATAAGAAGAAGAGAGTGATAATTATAACAGAGACAAATGGGAAAGAACATACAGTTTGGAGGACCAGTGTCAAAGAACAGGCAAGTTGAAGACATCTGAAACGTGGAAGAAGAGCTGGACTAGCTGTTAGATTACTTTGACAATGCTGCAGGATCAAAAGGTCAAAGTCCTGTCCCTATACATGAGAATCCCCGTGTACACATAACAAACAAGCTGAAACTGTGCTCTGCATGATTCCTGTTTACTCTAGGGGCTGAATAATACTGGTGGACAAAAGGTATTACTGCAGAAATAAGCTGGCTAAAGAGACTGAAGAGTTTCGGTATTTCAGAATATAAATACATACAAGAGGAATATGGTTAGGACTCTCGCTTTTCTGACAAATGAGCTCTCATAGACATTGCCATTGTTCCTAAATCACTGATTAAAGAAAAAAAAAACACTTTTTTTTCCCCTTTTGATTTCCGTATTACACCTGCTATGGAGCTGGCTTCTGGGAGACACGAGATGACTACTGCATTTGCTGGTAGGTTCACTGAAGTCCCTGGTGAGCCAGTTTATCTCTGCTTGTTTAACTTCATCTCACTCACAGAAGGTCACTTAGCAGGATTTATCTCAGCAGTAACTGATAAAAGTCAGAACTAATAGGGAGTTACAAATCATTATTAAATATCCAATTCGCTAATCACCTGGAACACAGCGCTTCTCCTTGGCAATCATGACCAGTAAGGTCAACACCAGTAATAGAAGAAATACAATTAAAAGGTGACCTTTCTCAAGCAAATGCCATCTGCAGCAAAGTGACTGGAAATTTTGCTAATTGCACCACTCAGCAAAGGATTCAGCTACTTTGTTCACATCCCATGTCACAGATGCCACGGTTATGCAAAAAGCCGACCTTAGCTGTGAAGTACTCAGAAATTGTCAGGAGCAATGCCTTTCAAGTAACTACTGCTATGACCTTAAACAAATACTTTTGTATAAAGACCTTAACCTGATGTAATATTCCTTATGTGCTGACTCGCCCTTTGGCATGCTAAAGTTTTCCATTTCCTGAGTTGAGGGCAGAACCCTGACATTATTGTAAAGGCTCCTCCAAAAAAAATCTTAGTTCCTTACCTTGGTACACTGCCAACCAAGGCATCAGAACTGAAGAAAGCTTTCAGATTCCTAATGTGTCACCCTAGCCTCAGCCTCCCTACCTGTGAAGCTGCTAAAGATCCCTGGCCTCTCAGGACCTCGGAGGTATAACAATAGATATTTTGTAATTCAGTGGAAACACACCTCCAGTTCACACAGGGGCCAAAGTCCCTTCTTACACCCAAAAGCTGGTTGTCCTATGACCAGCTGGAGTAGGTTCTTCATTTAGTAGCCAGCCAGCACATCAAGACTTTTTTTTTCAAGGAGCTGGAGCACATCATGGAGCAAGATGCAGAGTCCCACAGTATGACAGATGTGTCTTGGTAAGTCCATGTGGTGCATCACTGCTTGGTGAAGGATTAACAGTTTGGGTCCAGAGATGAGATGGCCGCATTTGCATACCATCTTATTGAGTCTTGCCTTTTGATTCCAAATTCAGAGTCTGGCACAAGTAAAGACAGTTCACATCACAGAATCACCGTGGTTGGAAGGGACCTCTGGAGATCATCTAGTCCAACCCCCCTGCCAGAGCAGGGTCACCTACAGCAGGTTACACAGGATGGCGTCCAGGCGGGTTTTGAATGTCTCCAGAGTCGGAGACTCCACCACCTCTCTGGGCAGCCTGTTCCAGTGCTCTGCCACCCCCAAAGGAAAGAAGTTCCTCCTCATGTTCAGATGGAACTTCCTATGTTCAAGTTTGTGCCCATTACCTCTTGTCCTGTCACTGGGTACCACTGCAAAAAGACTGGTGCCATCCTCCTGGCACCCTCCCTTTAAGTATTTAGAGGCATTGATGAGATCGCCCCCCTCAGTCTTCTCTTCTCCAGACTAAAAAGACCCAAGTCCCTCAGCCTTTCCTCAAAACAAACATGTTCCAGACCCCTAATCATCTTCATAGCCCTCTGATGTACCCTCTCCAGCAGCTGCCTCTCCTTCTTGAACCGGGGAGCCCAGAACTGGACACAGTACTCCAGATGCTGCCTCACCAGGGCAGAGTAAAGGGGGAGGATAACCTCCCTCGACCTGCCACACTCTTCTTGATGCACTCCAGGATGCCATTGGCCTTCTTGGCCACAAGGGCACACTGCTGGCTCATGGCCATCCTGTTATCCACCAGGACTCCCAGGTCCCTTTCCACAGAGCTGCTTTCCAGCAGGTCAGCCCCTAACCTGTACTGGTGCATGGGATTATTCCTTCCCAGGTGCAGGACCCTACACTTGCTTTTGTTGAACTTCATGAGGTTTCTCTCTAGCCCAACTCTCCAGCCTGTCCATGTCCTCAGTCCATATTTGAAACTGCATTCCTAAAAGTACACCTTCCTTAATGCAGCACGGCAAAACACGCTCTGCACTGTACCCCAAGGAATATTCCATAAAGTTTGCTCAAAAACCAAAATGGAACAGAGGTAAATTTTTTTTTCTCTCTTCATGAAGACAGCTTAGTCCCTCCAGCTGCCTCTCTCTCATGCCATAACGGCCACTTAGCACATTAATGTTTTTATAGCAACCCAATTATGCTACAGGAAGCATCATAGTGTAAAACATGATAGTATAAGATAAACTTGAGAGTAATGTCACCAACAAAAGCTGTCAGAGAGATGAAACCCATTGCAGTATGTCTGCTCTTGTCCAGGGCAGCTAAACCTGACTGCTGACCCTTCTCCTTTCCCTCCCACCAAAATATGGAGGTGATAACAGCTCTACCTACTTCTGGCAGCCGTGATCTCCTGCTGCAGGACACAGATGTAGAGCTGGAGTGTGAGCTGGGGTGCTGAGCCGAGGAACGCCTGGATCACAGATGCCCTGCTGAACGCAGACCTGTGCGTACACAGCTTGCCTTCAGCCTGACCCACCTCCTTCTCAATTTCTTCCGAATACCCATCCTTGGGCATCTGCCTCTTCTTCGTGATACTGACATAGGGCTCTTCAACTCTACCAGCACGGAAGTAAATGTAAAAGACTTCCACACACCTACAAGCAAATCAGTAAATAGAATAACAGGAAAAAATGAAAGAAAAGCATAGGTCTTCCCACTCCTTAGTATTTTAAGCCATCACATACTAAGTCATTTGTTCACAGAGCAAAGCCTCTTGGTAAGTTTGGAATATGACAGATTTCACCCTTTAAAACATGCACTACATGCGACTAGAGGGCAAGAATCTGACAGTGCCCTTTGGGCTGCCTGCAGTATTCAGACACAGGAGGTGGTTTAGCTGTTTCCTATGAGCTGCCCTTGCTCTCTGCTGTCCGATTAAAGTCCTTAAACTACTCATCCACTACGATGTTCATAGGCTCGCAATTCAGGACCCCAGTTGGAAGTGTTTCTTCATATCCTCGTATCTTTCTCGGTGTTATCTGTACATCTGTGACATGGCAATAAAAACACTTCTTGTACCTTTGCTTTAAACAAACAATCTCAAGACACTGGAGAGAAGCTCAGGGTACAAGCAGGTGCACACACCTCAAACAGTTGGACTCTAGTCCTTACTTTACCAAGCAATAATCCCAAAACACAAGTAACAAACCATAGCAGCAATAACAAGAACAAGCAGTTTAGAGCCTCACAACTCTGGATATTACCATTTTTTAAAAAGACACAGAAATAGGAGCTTTATTCCTTATGTTTGCTTACATTTATTGCACTGTTTAAGGAATATTAAACACAATATTGCAAAAATATTCTAAAGAAGAAGATGCAGTGTTTCCAGTTGCTGCAGCTCTTTGTACTTTAAACACAGGTGAACCAAACCCTCTTGTTTACATAGGTCTAGCTTACCACAGACTAACTTCCAAAGAAAAAAGTGGTGCCAGCACATACATTTCTATTCTTAAATTATGTATTATTGTAATACACACTGCCTCTACCCATGCACAGAGAAGAATCCATTTGGGAGGGCATGGAAAAGGGCTAAAGGGGGTGGCAGCAGCAAATGCTGTAGCAATGAGGACAAGTTGGCTCCTTGAGTATTACAGATCGTACAGCCTCAGACACATTTATGAAAGAAAAGTTTCTGAAACGTCCTTCCAATGCCTACTTTTGGTTTGGCAAAACTTTAGAAAAACTATTCTAAGAGAGTTGCTTGGGTATGAAGGTGTCAAGGCTGGGCTTGGGCATCAAGCAGGACCCAAAACACAAGGGGGAGCAGTCAACCTTTTCTGGGAAGTAATACCAAGCAAGGATCTACTGAGGTACAGATGAAGTCACAAGCTGAGGGGGAAGGGAAAAGAAAGAAACACTATTCCTATCACACGGCATAGGGTCCTAAAAATACAGGGCCTGCTGTGGAAGAGTTCATGTACAGCAGGACCATAAAGGCTAAATGGCATCGACTACTGAAAAATAAAACCCCCAAAAGCCCAAACCCAGTGCAGACACAACCTGTTTTCTCTTTTCTGCCTAATACTGGTATAGGCTTCAAGAAGAAAAACAATTGTAGTGTGAGCAACAGGACTGAGCCCACAGGGAAGCTCGGGGGAAGAGAAACCCCACCCTGCGAGGGCGACCTGTGGCACCAGCTCTGCTCAGATCTCCTCCTATGGCCCAACATACACAGTTTCTTCTTCTTGCATAGTTATCATCCTCTGATGAGGACTGAGATGTTTTCTTTCCTCCCATAGTGCCTGCTGGGGTTCACCTCCTTCACCGGGTTGCCTCGTAGGTAATACTTGCTGGAACGCAGCATCTCCAAGTCTCTGACAGGTCAGATTTGGCCAGTGAGTTTTTGTAATGTACAAATAAGGCTTATCTTCTACTTAAAATTATCTCACAGTCACAAAGCATGGAGCTATGCTTGTCTGAGACTTTGAATTCCCATTTCCGTCTCAGCTTGATTTTTTTTTCAACAATTGCCAAGTCAGATTCTAACACAGCCTTTTACGCGAAAGCCCACAGACCGAAGAGTAAAGCAGCGCTGATGGAAATTCAAATTAAAGCATAGTGATTTTTGTTTTAATAAACTTGATTTAATTTTTTCCCCTAACGGGACCACTAGCAAGTCTCACCTGCTCTAGATGGAGAGCGGTTACAGGATCCTGTGGTACTATCCTTGATTCCCTAGGCTTCAGCTACTATTAATCACTAAAGCTACCGGAAGCGCCTGGTGCACTGGCGGCTCCATTCGCAGTGGTGACTTTCTATTTTCCCCTTGTTAATCTTTTCAGCCCCTGCCAGTCTTGTTCCATGTGAAAGAATCCACATAGCCAAAAATAAAGTGTGAAAAATTAATAAAGCACAACAGCTTATGAAGTCAACAGAGATTCTGAAACCAACAAATTGATTTTATTCCAAACGAAAGTTCCCAGAACATTTTTGTCTCACTTAGTATTCACAGCCATCTATTCCTCCTGAGCTGAGGGCAAGTCTGAAGCTATTACAGAAAATGAGATCTCAGCATCAGCCTCTGAACTCTTGGCGTGTGTGATTAGAAGCAGATATAGTCTAGGGACCCATCTAACAAATATGTGGTAATCCCATAAAAGAGATAAGATTCATAAGCCACTGACTATAGCAAATATTATAATCAACAATATGTTGGATTTTGGAGCAAGCATTTGATCTGTATTTATTAGCAAGGTATTAAGTAGCAGTATATTGTTTGTGATGGGAAATTTTATGTCCATATAGAAAAGCAAACACAATGTGAAGTGGATGGTCTGATAAGGAAACCTTAAGGCCAAAGGGGACTTTTACCAGTAAACCAGAGTAATAAAAATGGTATGTGCAAGCACTCAGATTACATCAGTCATGATGCCCATCTTCCGAGCCCTGCCCATCCCGTGCAAGACTCTCTGGAGATCATGCCTTCTGGGGCCAATAACAAATGTACTCGACTCCAGCTGATGCCACTGCCCAAGCAACAGCTTCAAACAGGAGCAGACTGGCAGCTGATACACTAGGAAGAAAGAGTACCAATCTAAATGTTTAAGTAATAAAGCTTAAGAGGTGCATAGGCACTTTGAAGAACCATCCATGTGAGAAGGCTGCAGAACAGCGACGAAGAATCAATTCAGATCACGTACCTGTGCTTTGTTATGACACTGTCTACAAAGTGCATTCAGAAAGGTTGTCTTTAAATGAACTGGCTTGCTCTTTTTTAGTATGAAACACAACTGAAAGGCAGCGCAAGAAGGTAATTGCTTCAAGCCAGTTTTCCTCCACAGTTACAAACTCCGCTACAGAACAGCAAATTCCCCAGAAGCCCCAGTTGCTCACTGCTCATTGCTGCTCTCCTCTGGAGGAACAGGAACAGAAGATCCCAAATTCTGCACAATCCATCTCCTGCAATGCAGTGATGTTTAGGGCCCTTTCCACAGATCTTCACATGGCACCAACAGCAGAAGGTGTGCAGCTGGCTGGTTCCACCGCATGTCAAGCAATGACAGTTGCAGTGCAGGCTCTGAAGGAACCAAAATTACTTTGAAGGAAAAAAATGTCAGATCTACTCTCTACAGTGAAAGTTAAAAGGTAAGAAAAAGATGGTGCTGCTTTCTCCGCTACTGCCAAATCTTGGTGGAGAGAAGAGCTGTACTTTTTCAAAGATCCTGATGGTGCCCACAAAGAGTGATTCAGCAGCAACACATTTGTCTTCTACACAGTCAGTAGGAGGAATTATCCTATCCTTATATGCCTACTGAGAGCAAGCACCTCATTCCCTCTTTTAATCATGGATGTGTGGGATTTAAATACGCAAAATAACGAGGGTGTGAACAGGGAGCAGGCAATGAAAACAGGGAACTTCCCACAGACAACAAGCGCTCCAAGAGCAAACGTCTATTTGAGAGACCTATCCACACATGCTCACTGCAAACGTACAGGCAGATTTCTCTAATGACTCAATTTTTAGCAATTCTGTCTCTTTAGAGAAGTGTGCAAAAGACTTATCAGTCCTGCAGATTTACTTACCTGTGTCAGACAAAGATTTGTTCCTCACTCATTGTTCTACCTTCCATCTGCACTGACTTTCTGTTCATCGCATCTTGGACACCTAACACATCTGCTCAAGAATAAAGAAAAGAAAAAAGAAAAAAGAAAAAAAAGCCTGAAGAGGGGCTAGGCATATTCTTCCCATCTGGAAAAGAGGGAGATGCATCAACAGTTGTCAAGTTTAGAGCTAGCAGAATCTCCTACAGTAAGGTCTGCCAATGGAAATCCTACAAGGAAAAGAGGTTTTTAGACCTATGCTATTCTGAACTATAAAGCAGGTCACCAAGAGAGACTACTCACAATAGACAATGCTTCTGCACAACGTGACTGAAGCATTAGCTGCACTGTTATAGCTTTTAGATTTCAAACTGCAGAATTAGGTGCCCAAAACATTAATGACTCCGATAATTTCAGCCTGTAGGTGTTTTGCTTTGGGGTTTGTTTTTGTTGTTGGGGTGGTTTTTTTGTTTTTTTTTTTGTTTGTTTTGTTTTGGTTTTTTTGGGGGGTGGGGGTGGTGGTGTGGGTGGGAGTGTTTGTTTGTTTTTCACTTCCTGCAAGCTCACAGACTCTAACTTTGGCTGTAACAGCAGCTCCTCCGGCAGTTTGATGCAAGCTTCCTACTGCATCTGCTTTGCTGTTGTCTACACGGTACATAGACATGTAATTGTTTCTCCTTATGCCTTGAGAAACAAAGGCCAATCCCATTAAAAAAAAAAAGTCTATTGTTTCTATCCTTGTCCCATTAAAATCTGAGGAAAACAGTCATTAGTGTTCTATATAGGGGCCTGGCTTTTGACTTTTTTCACAAGAGAAGTCCATCATCCTGCAGACAGAGCCATCTCCGAATTGCATGTTCCTCTTAAGGAAGAGCCTGTAGGCTAACAAAGCTCTAGGGACGGTAGTTTCAAAGACACCATCAGTCACTTAGCTTTTCTCTCCATGAAGCTGGCATCGGAAGGAAGCGCTGCCAAGTCCACACCAGCCCCTTCTGGATATGTCACTTCAGTAAATCCAACAGTAAGGAACCATCGCATCGTACAGTACCACCAACACCCCCTGCTCGTGACTGTAGGCCCTGACCATTCAAGTCAGTTTGTTTGAAATCTGCACTCCTCACTTCAGCTCCCAACCTATTCGTGACTTGCAGAATAGAAAAGGGCAAGCAAATTAACAGGGGTTTCTCTGGCACCCTTCATGAAGAGCTATTTGCATTCTGAACAAATTCCTAAGTGCAGAGCAGCACACTAGCAAAAACACAGCCAGTTATTATTTATTGGAATTGTAGCAGCACCTAAAACCTCAAGACAATGTTGGTGCTACAGGTGCCGTCCAAATGAACAGGGAACAAAGAGACAGTCCTTGGCTCAGGAGCAGCTGATAATGAGCCAAAAAGCTCACCATGGTCTTTTCTAAAGAAAAGAAAAACATATTAAATCTCACATTGACATTGGCTATCGTTTTAAATATATTTTTTCTGGTGTCATAATTTACTTTATGTGGTAAAAGAATCTCCTTTTATGAAAAAAAGAGAAAGTATCCAAATACATTTTCCAAGCATCCAGACAAGTTAGCACATCCACAAGGAGTGGCACCGACATGAAATGCTGCAGGAATCCCCCATGGTTCCCAGAAACCTGCAGTCACTTTATTCCAGCCAAGTCTCTGAACAGTCTCCGGCATGCCTACATCCTGGGGAGTAGAGCCAGGCCATCGAGGGTGGTAGGAATTTTACTCTACAAATTGCTCTGAATGTACAGAGAAACTCTTAGGGAGTGGGAGAAGGAATTAAAAAAAGGATGCATTAACAGTACTCTCCCAGTACAGCAAAGTCCTCTCCAGGAAGAGGGATGCTTCCTAATTTTAGCGCTTCCAGTGGCAGCAGCAGGACAGCAAGTGCCTCCCGAACAGGTGGAGTGTGGGCGTTCGGGGAAGGTGGTGGTATGCAAGAAGGTTTTATAAGAGAATGTATTTTTTTTTCCCCTGTCACACAGGGGATTCAAAATAGGCTGGATCATTTGGCTTGCAAAGCTAAATACCCTCCTTCCCTGCCAAGATGTTTCTAAACCATTCCCCAAAATTTAAACTGAACTTTTTAAAGGAAAAAGGAAGGGGAGAAAAATGTCTAGCTCTTAAGATGATGAAGAAAACTCACAAAACATACGTGGGCTGTCAGTAAAGCAGTGCACTGATAGTATTTGAGTCTGAACAGAGAAATACTAACTATCCTGTATCATGTCACAAACCCAACAAAGATGGTTAAAAAGTTAGTGTTAGCTTTTTTAAAGCAGCCAAAGCAGGCTGCCCTCTCTTGAAGCACGACATCTCACACAGTCTAGAGGCTCTTTAACATTTCCTTCTGATGCCACAAACGGGCAGAGCCTGGGGTGGCTCTACTGTCTAGATGTCCTACTTGACCTAATTAGCGCCAGCGAGATGCAAGAGAGACCGAACCCAAGGGATGGAGTGAGGCTTCATACTGGGGAAGCAGATGAGTAACAGCAGCAGGACTCTCTGGTGCAAAGGAGCAGAGGTTTGCCTAAAAGGATGGGACACAGACTTGTGCGTATTTCAGTCCACACAGGACAGAAAGCCTCCTGGGCAAGGCAGGGAAAGGTAAGGTATTTCACGTGCTGAAAACACCCCAACTTTTACAGTGCAGATCTACACCTGACGGGAAGTGAACGGTTTCTTCTTCTGACAGATACAACAATGTTTACTGGCAGTGGATAGGAAGGCAAGGAAGGAAAAAAAGACCTTTAATGTCTGTCTTGGACTTTGCCTTCCCACACTTTTGTACTGTATCCTACAAATAGACACATTTCCCTCAATCTAAAGAGAGGTTGTCTTCTATTAAAATTTTCCTCTTCATTTTTAGAGTCCTTCCAGCCTTTAGCAGAAAAGTTTCTCAGATGGCATGAATGTACTACCCTCTTTTTATTAGTAATTGCAATTCCAGTTATCTTGGGTCTAGAGAGAAGTTAGCATGCCTCACTTCATACTGCCTAAATGATGCCATGAGGACTGTGGCACAGCCAGGCTGCAAGGCTTCAACATCTTCAAACCTCCTGGAAACACTAGGTTTGTAAATCTTTGAGAAAGGCAGAAGTGCAGAGCTGGTGACGAGAGCAGGAGAGGGCTTCCATATGCCCACTAGCTTTACAGCAGTGACTGCGGCTGGGACCTCGCCAACACAGTAGAAAGTGTGTTCTGCACAAGATGAGACTTGTGTTGTAAACAGATAAACTTGATGTTGAGGAAGAAAGAGAAAGTGAAATCAGCCTTGGTGGCTAAGGTCAAAGCAGAAGTCTATGTCTCTTCCAGATAATTAGAAAGAAAACCCTTTAATTTGTTGGTGGTGCTTACATCCTTTGTTTGCTTCTTCACATCTCGAAGCTTGACATGACATTCTTTCCTTGACTTTTGTCATTCTAAATCAATTTCTTGAGGTCAGACAAGAACATAATTTTTATTTTGATAGTTGCTTTGTCTTTGGTTCCACTCTTATTTTCCAAAGAACATGGAAGCATTTTATTCTTAGCTTTTAGAAAATTAGAGCTCTTCAAAAACTTCACTGTTAAGCCGTAACTTAAATCTCTTTAAAATGGTAACAACACAAAACAAAACAAAAAATCCAGCCATGGTTATAGAGGAATTCAATGGTTTTGAAATGTAAGATGTTTTGTAACACCCAGACTGTTCACCCTCATTAGTATGAACAAATCTTCCTTTTCCACACTGTCCAGGAATTTCAAGAAGTTGGGGATACTTCTAGCCTCCACTACAGAGATACTGTATTTAATTCCCTTTCTTTTTAAAGGAAAGACTTGAACCTAAATTTAAAATTAAATCCCCCAGCAAACATTTTGTCACGGGGTCGCACCATCTCTGTAACTTTTCATCTATGGTTGGTTTATTTGGTTTTTTGTTGTGTCCCCCCCCCCCCCCCCCCACCCCCCCCCTCCCACCAT
>VYXH01000273.1:91874-108432 GCA_013397275.1 Burhinus bistriatus
AAAAAAAAAAAAGGCAGAAAAGAGGAGCTGTGAGTCCTGGTCAGCCTCCCCTGATGCACCTGGTTCAAAGAGCTCCTCACCAGCTTAATAAGCCTGCCGGCAGAGGGGCCCTTTTACCACTTTGTCAGGTGGATCTTAACCCTTGCTTGTCAGGCCTTTTCCTTCAAAGGTTCCGAGGACGACGAAGCCCTGCTGCGACACCAGCTGCCGGCAAGCAGCAATTGCCTACTGTCCATGGGCCTTCCCCTTCACCAACAGGAGCCAGAAGACCACCCCATGCCTTTCTCCCTTGCCACCAGAGCTCTGGAGAAATTTTGGATATGCATAAGGCCGTGCTGGCAGTATCACTGATGCCCACATGGACGAGCAGCAAAAGGGAATAGCCCGAGGGCAAGAGAAGCCTTTGCAGTCTCTCCGCAACATCCAGAATCTGAGAACCTGGCAAGAAACGAAGCTCCCGAGGTACCAAGGCAGGTTGGCAGATGGTGCCTGTATCCTGTGCCGGGGGAAGTCTCCAATCACCGCCACTTCTCTCCTCCTCTTGCTGCAGGTACTTGGCTCAGCTGGCTCTGATGCCTGCCCTCCTGGATCTCGTTTCTGCTTGCCTGTTCCCAGGTAATTGCAGATCTGCATGTGGAGGTTAGCTACAGACCTGAGACCTCCTAGGAGCACAACAGGAAGGCCAGATGCAGTGTTTGAGATGCTATTAGTCTATTAATGGGATTACACTAATGGCTACATCTGCATGTCTGCTATTATTCTTTAATGCAACTTAGGTTGCCACCAGATTTATATAAGAAATGCCAGTATCGCTTTGTTTGGGCCATTTCTTGAACTGGTGCACTGGCAAATCTGGAGTCCCATTGCTCACCTCTAGTTGAGCTCAGCTCCTGATGGCAAAGATGGAAACCTTGCTACACGCAGGCCTAGGTGAATTTAATGCTCTACTGCCCTTCGCTGGGAATGGAGGGGTCTTTCTGGAAAGAGAAGAGGCCACATGTACTGAGATTTAAGCAGGCTGAGAATAAACATGTAAGTGGGAAAACAACCTACAGGCCAAAAGCAACCTGTCTTATCTTGTGGGAAACTACCATGAAGTAGTTTTACCTAATCACTATGTGCTGCCTGGGTGTTTTATCTAATTCTAAGACGAATGATTTTACCTTTGATAACACAGTACCACTGAAAAGCTTTTGGAGCCCTGAGTCATGACTGCTCCGAAGGAAAAGTTGCCAGCACTATGAAAGATAAGTATAGAAATAAGCAGTCCAAAGCAAAATCATACTGTTCAAGGTTGGGCTTTTATTTAAGGCAAAATATAATCACAGCTTTAATATTCATAATATGGATATACACAGAATTTGTTCTGCCACTATGAAGCTTAGTATTAGCACTGCTTTTAAAAAGCTATAAAATCTAGTTTCTATCATAATCTACAGTACAAAACTAATACAATAAACACATTCTGAGAGATCACAGTGTTTAAAACATTAGAAGAGCAGCAGAGGTCCTGCTTTTAAACAATAAGGTGCATTTCTAAAGAATCAAATCAATTTTGATTCTAAGGGCCTGTACCATATTACGGCTGCAAATGGCTATTACACTGAAAAACCAATCTAGGGTGCAGCATGTGCTCAAGAAATGAACACCAGATGTTGGAATATACTGAATGATCAAGTGTCACCAATACAAACTAGAAATGAAATAATGCTATTGAAGTTCCCTGTTCTTTTTATTGGTATTGGCATTAATGTATATTGCAGACATATTAAGGGGAAAATGGGTATAAAACTGCTATCAAATAGGGCCCTGCATATGCAAACACCTATGCTTTCCTCTTACTATATGAACAAGCCTTACTAATTCCGTGGGACTCACATGTAACAGAAAGTTTGTAGGCTTGGGGTCTGGAATGATGCAGTTTTGCCCCTGTTTCACGTGTGTGGAAGGACCTAACCTTGCATGCCTGCAATCAAGTGGAGATTCACCACTGACAGCAGCAGGTGGCATATCAGGCCCTTAAAATGAGCGCAGGAGGCCAAATCAGTGGCAAAATCAGACCCATTGTTAGAGGAAATCTTTCTTCTCTCATGTGTGGTCATGGCAATGAAGACAGCAGCAGAGTTCAACTTCTGGTCAGAGAGCCTTTCTCTTCTATATGAAGTAGAAATAAATGTTCGAATGGGATTTGTTCTCTATTCACTATGGGATATAATTGACTTCAGGACTGCTACGTAAAATTTTCTGAGGAGTATGCGTGTATAGTCATGCAGTGCTGTTGCTGAATATCACTGCATTATAAAGTATCTTTTATTCAAATATCACTCCACGACTAGGCAAAATGAGTTTTTAATTAATTTTCTGCCATTCTAGTTAGTATTGCTGTACTTGACCTAAATGCCTCCACCTTCTCTTTGAGTCATGCGATGAACAGTCAAGAGACTCCCGTGTAAGTGTTAAAAATAAATATGGCCTGATGTATTTTCAAGCAGATTGCTATTTAGAAATTTACTTTTTTCAGAGCATGATGTAGAATTTTAAATATACAGGGTACAGGACCAACAGTGACGTCAGTGATGGTACAAATTAGTCAGGAGGTTTAGTAACTCAAAGGCAGGTTGAGAAGTTGGTGCACGTTGGCTTCTTGGATCTATTTTTTCAAACTGCCTAAGCATTCATAGTGTCCATCACTTCTATTCCATTAAATGATAGGAGTAGGCAGTAGGTTCAGCTACAGGCAACTCCTTCACAGGCAGGCTTTTTTCAGCATATGATGACTTCGCTATAATGGCAATGAAGCGCTGTTCAAGGCAGCTAAAACCTGTACAGTGCACACTGTGCCACTATCTGTGCAATGAAGCAAACTGTGCTATTCTCTTGGAAAATGCCTACTCACATCCCTAAATTGCTGTATTGTTTTGTGGGCCCTGAGTGTTTTTGGCTTATGGCTTTGAAGTTTTTCCCTCAGTAATGTGATTTTTGGTCATTTTTAAATTTCTTTTCAATTTAGCTTTCTGCTGCTTACTACTTAGTTCAGGACATACTTACATAAACTGAAATGTCTTCTCAGAGCAATCTAGACTGTGCTGTTAGCCAGCTGTTTATAGGTGTAGTTCTTCACAGGAAGATTACTCTTTAAAATCTACAGGACAATTCTTATTCCTGATAGACTAATCTTCCTACAGATTAGAATATGCATTCATGCCAGTGAATATTCAAGGTATGTCGGAGAAGATTACCACACCTGAGATTTACTTGGCAGACCTCAGAGATACACTCTGTCCGTGGATCTTACAGGTCCAAGTAACAAGGATATGCACATAGTGCATGCGTACACTAAAATAGGTCACTGTTTGCATAACGCATGCAGTATGTTGGCAGATGCTATAACAGTATATGCAGATTAAGAACAAAAATTTGATTGCTTATGAAAGTTTCCATTTGCACATATTGCACCTGTATGTTTCTGAATACATCAGATACCTACACTTTGTTTTTTCCACAGTATTTTTAAAACTAATCAGTATTCTTATCATATTCTCCACATGTCCATATAGTTATTATTAGAACATCAAAGTGGCATTACTTAATTTCACAGAGCAGCAAAAAGGGTGACCACTTTACTTGCATTTGTTTGTGCATATTTCCCAGAACTATTTAAATGTGTATTTTGGGATGTTTAGCCATTTCACATGTTTTTGATTGTCTTAATAGAATTGAGATACTAGAGAAGTTAACACGCTCCCTAGAAAGTCTCTCTTTTGTTTTATTTAATGATGTAAAACATCGGTGACAGTTCTTATACAATGTAATGATTTTTCCTTAGCAGGTGGGAAATGGCAGAGCCAGTAAGAAGAGACCATCTGGGAGCATAAAATAATGTAATGCAAATAAGTGGAACACTCCTCTTAAGCAAAATTAATCAATCTTATTTTCAAGAACAAAAAACTTGAGCTGCTTCTTCAGCCTTCTGAAGTCATTCATAGGTTGGGAAAGAAAGGCAGGGAAACAGAAGGAAACAACAATGGAAACAAAGCAGATATCGAAAGCAGTGGCACAAAACGAATACATTACCATGCCGAGAAGTTGCGAGTAGCAGTAAAAAATTAAGATATATTTGTTAGAACTGTACTGTTGATGAAACTTATTGCATCTGGCTCTAAGAATCCTGAAATCACTAAATCTGGACGTTACAGATCTAGCTTCCCTCAAAATTATTCCATGACAGTAATCTATGGATGACCTACCAAAAGTCATGAATAGTATATATAGCTCCTTAAACTGGTATGTCATCTACAGCTTTACTCACAAACAGCACCACACAAACACAGGTACATCACAAATAAGCACCAATACCCACACAGTACATCCTCTTTGCTTTAACAGCATAATCAGAAATACTATCACATCGCTTAAATTCCTATTGTCTACACTTTAGAAACTAAACACAGTCAAGAAACTAATGTGCAAACGTGATGTAGTAATGTGTTTTACACTTTGAATGAGGCTTCTCAAGATTCTGGTAACAGTGTCTTTTGTCACAGCACCACGGCAGAATCTGTTCAGGAATACACTTTTTCAGTCTATTAGGGCCCGACTTGGGAGCAGGAGGAGACAGTATCCCGCTGAGAATGCCTAGCAAAGGTTGCACGATCGATTTCTCGAAGCAGTAAGGAGGGAACACAAAGGACCTTATTTTTTTATTACACTGAAAAGTGCTGACAGCTCTGCTCAGGTTGCTTTCCTGTCAGTGTCTTAAAAGCAACACATAAAGGTTGCAACAGCATGTATGTAACAGCATATGTAGTACAAAGGAAAAAAAGCAGACTGACAATTAAGAGGAGGAAAAAGATGAAAAAAACCTGCTCATTTAATGATTGTCTTTTTCAGAAGAGCCCTGGGGTATATTTACACTGTGTTCAGAAGCTGTGACTACAGCATGTCCAGTAGCCACCTTAGCCCGGTTAGGTCAGGTAAGAAAAGCCACAAAGCTCTAAGAATGAGCTCAAACTGCCATGTCTGATGAAACAGGTGAATAATTATGTTCCAAGATTTTTCAAGATGTATCCCATGAGACTGGATGTTTCAGTTCCTGTTACTGATCTTAAGCGTCAGTAAACAGACTTGCTAAAGTCAGTGCCGAACTCGCATAACTTGCAGGGAGGTGTTCGGGACCTAGATTTTGAAAACTGTGTGGTTGCATGGGTTTTCTCATTGTTGAATGGACTAACTCTTTATTTTCTTTCTCACAGGATTAGCATCAAATGAAGCCAAATACGTGGCTTCATGTATGGAGGAGGGTTGCAGAGACAGATTTGTTTTGCGGGTGCTGTTGACCACAACGCAGAGCAGATCAGAGTCTCCTCTGAATGTAAATCAGAAGGAGTTAGAATTCTACAAGGAGATACAGAGGGAAAACCACTAGAAAACTGACACTGGGTTCTTAATTTATATTTCCTACCATTTATGAAGAATTACATTAAAAGATAAATGCAAACATGAGCATTGGAAGTTAACCATAATAAAATGCAGTGATTTTATCTACTGCTGTTATGGTAAATTTTAACATATATGTGGTATATGTTACAGTATCAGCATTCATAACTTGGACAGGATCTAAGTTACTGTACTGATTTATTGTCCTCCAGATTTATTGAGGTTTTGGCAAAGATTTCCTTCTTCAAGCATCTCCTGAGAAGTAACTAACTTGAAACAATTAAATGTTGTGGCCCACTGATAATTAAAAAGTAGGCACTGGGGAAAAAATTAAAAATTACTACTCTGATATGTGTAGATTCTGTTAAGGCTTAAGTCTGGAGTTGTTTGGGGTTTTTTGACAGTGTAGTTATCAAAACACTAGGCATTTTTGTTTTATATTTGCTTCTCTAAATAAAAGGACTGGCCATAAACGTAGGATTGCAACAGCTTGAGTCTAGATCATGGCAGAACCTATCTCTCTGTCTTACAATAAGATAGAATACAGTTACAGCAGCTATCAAAATGCTATGGCACAAATGTTGTTACTTACATGTTTTAGCTGAGTGACATTACCCTACGATAAAAATTGAGACTGAAAAGCTATTGACCACAGGGAAAAAAGTGGATAAGCCAAGTTTTACCTTCCTTAAACGTTTGTTTAAAAAGCTTCCAGTTACAAAATATATGAGCCACCTGCATTACAGGAAGCAACTAGATAAAAACCCTAATGGACTTAGGATCTTCGCTACTGACAATTGACTTTGCTCTGATCTAACAGGAGCATTTCAGCATGGCTGGGCAGAGCACATGCACATCTCCATTAACTTTTTGATTTAGCCTCCCTCTGAAATACACCCTCCTATGTGTACACATCTCACTGCTCAGAGTAACAAAGTAAGTAACATTAATGGCTTTCTTAAAAGACCTTTTATCCCACAAATAATAAACACATAACAACTGTATATTGGATTTTAACATTTCCATTCACCAAAAAATCCCTAAATTCTTAATAAACTGATACAGAATGACATTGCTTTACTCACTAATGAAATATGGTTACTTCTGTGATTAAGTAATTAATTGGAGCTGCACAGTGCAAGACAAAATAGCAGAAATCCTAATCTGCAGCTCATAATAATGCAAGCCATCTCATTAAAATAAAAGTGGCAAGAGTAGGAATGGGATTACTATATTAAAATGCGGAAGGATTGCAAGACCTGGCTCCACTTATAGCCTGATCAAGGCCCACTGAAATTAAATGGGAACTTTAATCCATTAGGCATTAAAAATAAAGAAATTGTAATCTCCTCCAGCTGAGAATGCAGGAAGAGAGTACTGCATTGTTTGGCAGTGCATGTACATCAGCTTTTTCACCCTAACGTCAATTTTTGAAATGCTGGTCTTCCCAATCTGTCTTTAAAGGTAATTGCATTATATTATTCACATATAAATAAAAATAAATAAGTAGTTAATCTATTTTAAATACAGATACTGATTTTATAGTTTTTTAAGTACAAATCTATGTTAGCATTTTCTTTAGCTTTCAAGTACCATGTCATATATATAATACATATAAAACAGTAACCTTAAATGCTAGTGCAACTAGTGTTGAGCAACCCATTTATTTCTATAGCTACAAATCATTTGGGCATATACGTTATTTTGTTAACCAGGAAAAGAAGCAATTTTGAGTTTTGTTATCAGGTTTTTCTTAAGATCAGTATGCCATCCAAGGTTTGCATTTAGTTTGCAGGGTTTGTAGTGAACAATTCATCAAGGAAATGGATTTTCCATTCTCAGAAATATGTATGCTATTGTTCAGAAATGCTGCTATAAGTAATTAATTTTTAAAGGAAGCTTTTGTATCACTGAACAATACTTATCTATTAATGCTGTACCGTGAAGAAAGCATCTGCCTGCTGTATCTTTCCTATAGAACTTTTTGATCCAAGTCTTCTCCATGGCTCCACTCATCTTCCCTGTGACAGGGAAAGTATTGACAAGAAGTGACACGGTTACGGTAAATCAGTAAGGAGACCAGCTCCTTGCCACAGACTGAGCTCTGAAAGGAAGGGTGAAATTCAGTTCTCATTTACACACATGAAACCTCACTAGCTGAAATGAACCCGTGAAACTGCAGGCTGAATACATACCTATCTACATAACTATCATTATATGCATATGAAGATGAAAGAGCTCCAAGATACAGGTGTTTCTAATACATGTTACTAGAATTAGTAGATATGGTTCAGGTAAAAAATCCCAGATTTTGCCTTTGTGCAGTGTAGTGACATGTCTACGACACCCTCCCCAATAAATGCATCGCTGCATGAAGACTTGTTTTTGCAGATCTCTTTTTACAACTTACGGGATGCATCACTCTTTCTTCTTTGCATGTCCCTGTAATTCTAGCTTGCCTTTTTTTGTGTCCTGTGTAACCACCGAATTAAGAGTTTGATAATACCCCTTTCTCCCTCACTTGAAGAATTAGATTTTGCTTCTTATTACAGCTAAAGATCTACCACATCCGATTCAATCCCTTCCCCGATTTTTTTTTTTCACTGACCCGTTTGTTTTTTTTTTTACCACACACCTCCCTCCCAAAGCCCCAGTGTATTTTCTTTTTCACCTGACTCCCAGCTACATTAAGGCTAGCATTAGTGGTACCACTGGCTTGTTTTGTAAATAGCCTCTCTTGACAAGTAAGTGAAACCGCAGGTGCCCTCTCCCATTGCCACCAGGATGTGGCCCTGAAGAATGTTACTCTCTAGACAAAGACACTGAAGAGAGGAAACTCGGCTTGGTTGGGTTGCAGCAAGTCAGTCAGGAAACACACAGTTCCCGAGAAACCTTCATACAGACTATATACACTTTCTAATGCCCGGGAACCAGCCTTAAATTCTTCTGTAAATAAGAACTCTGCAAACCTAAGAGAAAAAAAAAAAAAAAAGTTTGTTATTATTAGATGTTGCTCTATGTCTACTTACTTGTTGTTTGAAAGCATCATTTTAATAACATCCAATGATTAAAAAAAATAGTATGTTCATTATTTAACCTTATCTGCCAATTTCACACAATCTGATTTCCACATGAAACTGAGGTCCATTAGGTCTAGAAGAGACAAACCTTTGCAATGTACAAGTGTTAGGCTTCTTTAAGAGCTATAATTTTTTTTTTTAATTTCTGTAAGACATATTAAATACTTTTTAATAACTTTTATCTTGGTTGTTATTTCAGCAGGATGCAAGCAATGTTTCACATCAATGCAACAAATTCTGTAATGCTGAAATAACAACACAAACAAATGTTCTCACTTCAAAGCAAATGGTTGAAAATAAGTCACCCTAATTACTGTACCACTTCCCTCCATTATTCTGTGCTGTAAGGAAAACAGTAACAAACATTGAATACTGTCTTTTTAAACATGTACAGTAAATTACAGAAATATAATTAAAGATAATTGCAGTGCTGACAGAATTTTCAGAGGACCATACTTGGCTTGCATCAGGACAAAATGGAATTAACCCCACTAGCTAAGCTGAACAGCACAATGTCAAACTGGCTAAAGCTGGGAACGATAAATTAAAAAACCATAAAATAACAGCAAAGCAGGTCGTATGCTTATTTTCCACTTCTAGCAGTAAGGGATAGCCTTAAATGCTCTGAAAATCAGAACAAATCACATTTTACTCTGCTCCTGGACTCAGGTATGCAACTTGGCTGGTTTCTGACCTCACGTCAGGATGAGACCTGGATGAGACCCCATCCACCCCAGTTCCCTCCTAAGGAGCAGAAGCTCACGGGCAGGGAGGGAGGGAGCCCGGGAGAGCCCAATGCTTCTCCCGCTGCAGGCAGCCTGGAAGCAGGACTGCAGGGCTCTCCGCAGAGTGTGCCTGCCCCACAACTCACGGGTAGAACTGCACCTGAGGCTCAAACACTCAGCTTACAGCCGAGGGTGGTGATCACTTTCTGGTATTACCCTGAATCCAGAAAGGTAGGAGTGCTAACCTTTGTGCCCTGTAAATGTATTTTGAGTTTCCAGTGAGCCTATACAGCAGCAGGAACACATAAGCACTACCAGCCACTCCATGGCATATTCCAGGTCCCTTCTTCAACAGGCCTTTCTGCCAAGTCAGCTCCCCACAGCGGATACAAGTGTCCAGATACTGAGGCTTCTTGGAAACCAGGTAAGCTTTGGCAAACAGATACGCAATGCCTACGAAAATAGCAGTGAGATTGTCTTTTGTAAGAAGCAGTCCAAGGGTTTCATAGAACACATAAGAAAATAAAGATTAATACGTGAAAAAACTGCAGTCTCATGCTCTACGTGTGTCAGCGTTACATACCTGTATGCTACCTATGGAGGGGAGAGTATCTGCTAAAAAGCATACATTTAAGATTTACTTATCTACTCCCTGTGACAACACCACTTTCAGTCTTTTCAATACGTTACTGAATTCCAGGGTTTACTCTAACATCTTTAAAATTTCCAGTCCTTCAGCAATTTAAAACAGTAGTCATATTTTTTGCCTTTAAAACAGTAAACTCTTAGCATGGTCTTCTACCACTTTCAAATCCCCATTCACCTCACCTATTTACATTGACAGAAACGCAAGGATGGGCAAGATAATTTCTTACATTGGCAACAGATAGAATTTTTTACTGAATGAGAAAAAGAAACTTGCTTTTTTTTTCCAGCAGGGCCCATGCCGCTTTATTCTAGTTATAAACAGTTACGCACACTAACTTCTGTTAAAAAAAAAAAGAAAAGCTGCTTGGCTTATTTTTAGAGGGGATTCAAATAAATTAATCGTAATATTCAACCAAGCACTGCACAGCTCACTTCATGGTAATCGTAAAAGAATGCGTATGACACATAACCAAATCAAGGGCCTAAGGAAACGTTTAGAATAGCTCACTTGTGGTCTGAATATAATACAGACTGAAGTAGCTGAAAAGTGTTCTTGTAAGCTACATGTGTGCTATTACCCAAGAACAGTGATGGGATACAGGATTTTCTGGGGAAGAACAATGGCAATTAATGAATTTGCATATTTCTAAATGTCTCCTGGAGTAACTTCTTCACGCCCTTTGGGATTTTATCACTTTGGTCAAGTCTCACTGCATATGTCTCTGCTAACATTTAAACCCAAGTCAAAGGCCACTCTCAAGATACCGAAACAAAAAGGGCATCTTCCCTGCAGGTTTGATCACTAGGCCAGCCATGCTGTAGAAGTAACTTTTTCCTCTTAAAAATAAAAATGGTTGGTAAGCAAAAGCTCTTTTCACTTCACTTCATTAGAGTGCGAGAGCAAGGAATGCTTGTTCCTTAATCATAACAACAAAAAGATAATGCATCAGCAGAAAGCGCATTTAAGTGATGTTAATTATAATGTATTTTTTGTAATTTAAATACAACACCTTTAAAAACAATGCATCAATGCTCATGAACATTCTTTAATAAAAGTAAGTTTTTCTGTAACCTTCTGGGTTCATGTTACCAAGCCAATGTGACTTGTTAGCAACAAAATTCTGCCTGGGGGTAAAAAAGCAATTTCAATATACAGCATTACTTGCCAAAATTGCTAAGGTATAGGATTAGATTCTGAACTGACAGACGTCAGCTTGACCTCATGAACCCAAACTAAGGATTGATTCTCTTATTCTCTGAAAGCAGTTTTATATGAGTGACTTTTAGAAAAAATGCCTCTTGCTAGTACAAACTCCCCTTCACATGAAAATACTTTGGTCAAATTTATGCATTATCCATGTAATAATTGCAGCTTAAACTTTGATTCTAATGGGGGTGGGGGGAAGCTATTCTGAAGGCCTTCCCAGAACTCACAGATGTGTCTGTATCTGTGTTCTTTAGCATACTACTTCTCTGCCCAACCATATGCTGTCTTTTGACTCAGGTGTACCATTCTTTGAGATCTTGTCACAAAAGGGAGCAATAGCAGAAACATACAATTCAGGATCACCAGAACTCATTCAGCTGGGATCACCTATCCTTTTAAGGCAGAAATATGCCTATCCTTCCAGCTACTTCAGCTATGAATAAAACACTCTTAACTGGAAGAAAAAGCCTAAATAATTTGCCTGCATCTCACAAAACGTCAAAATCGGTCAAATTTAACCTGAGATTATCTTCTACATGGAATCACCTAATGTGGAAAAGCAATGTGATCAGCATCTGGCTATTCATAGCATCAATGGGAACAGAACCTGGAGCTCCATGACACCAGTGTACAAGCTCATTCTCCCGCTCAATTGTCTCTCCCAGCTCAGGAGGCCAGTTGCTGTTCTGTTCTTGGTCCATAAGAAAATCAACGCTCTGCCACACAAGCTCCTGATCTGCTGGCTGCAGGTACTCATAATAGGAAAGCAACATCTGAAGGATTGATGAAAGCCCATGTGCTGCACCTGTAAAGAACAGAAACAGTCAAATTAGAGGGTAGGTTTAGGTTCTACCTCCACCTCATGGCAACTTTCCCTTGGGACTGACTTCCTTGTCAAGTGCATGGCTCTTCCATCTTCTTTATGCATATTACAATATTGCTTGGAACAGAAGATTTCTAGGTGCATGACACGACAATTTGTTAGTACTTCTGTCATTTCCAGTTCCCCTAGCTATGCAAAAATACGTATGAATTTTTTCTGCTCTCATTCTGATATGACTAAAACTCAGTGCATGAAGTTAAACTGAACCTAAACTGAACACTGTTTCAAGACATTATTCTTCTTGACACACTACTGAATCTAGACCATTATTCTGACGTCTTTATTGAACCCAAATTGAAACTGGACCATAAATGGTATTCCCAGTTATTGACAATATCAGTCAGCTAAAACCTGAATTTCAGTGCAAGAACTGTCTGTATGGGCCAGGGTTTATGGAGCAGCACCACTCAGTGACTTCTCCCTCTGCTCCCCTGCCAGAGAACTCACTAACATCTGCAAACCCATCTCACACTTCCTGCAGTGTGACATTGCGCCTTGAGGACACCACTAGGGACCTGCTCGATGACCCTTCACCACTGCTGCAGATGAGCTCCAGCTAAGCTGCTCGCGATGGGTAGGAGCTCACCATATGCTTGAGTTGCACTGCCGCAGCAAAAACGCTCTGCAAGTCCCTGCACGGCAACAGCAGCTTACAAGTAACATCCCCTGACAGTTCTCTCTGGTACCCTTCTCCACACAGGCATGGGCACCACACCTCTCGCTGCCTCCATCTGGCGAGGGCAGATTTACCAGGGCAGAAAGGAGAAGAGGGAATGAAGCTGCTGCTTGCTGCTCCCCTCGTGCAGCACAGGCACCTCCTGTGTTCCGCAGTGCTAGGCAGCATCGCTCCTTCCCTCCAGCTCCTCAGTCCCACTTAGCAGTTTTAGGAGGTTGGATGGCCCCAACTCAGTCAGGAGAAATCCCACAAGGTAGGTTTTATATATATTATTTCTGAAGCGTCTACTGGCTCAGCATCTACACACAGCATCACTTTCCAAGTAGTCGGTGTGTTTTACTCACCAAGATACTCTGTTCCATAGTAGGAATACATGAGTGGGAATGGTTTCCTCTTCTTCACTGCATACTGCTTTCCTGATTCTAGTATGGCCAGGCAAATTGATTTTATTTGTGCTGGGGTCAACACCTAAACAGAAACATCAAAACAAACATCAAGTCTATTATAATAATTTTATTTTTAAGACATTTTTCAAGGCTCTGCTTTTTTGCTGGTGCACAAGAAAAAGTACCGCCTTTAATCTTATGAGCATGCCATAATGTACATCATTATTAAGAGTTCCTTACATAAAACAATAAATTTACATAATCTTTCTCAAAAACAGGGTTTCATCCCATCTCAGGAAAGCGAATGTCAAAATCTTCAGCTGCACAGATGAGGTGAAAAGAGGCCCACTAAGAGCTCCTGCCTTTCCTTCCCAGAGATCCATCAGTCTGATGGAAGCTGACAACAAGCACCAGGCAAGCTGCGGAACAACAGCCTCCAGACTGGAGGAAGAGACATTAGGAGAAGACAAAGGAAAACAAACCTAGAGAAGAAGTAAATGTTAGAGGCTTTATTGGGACATACTAAGCCAGACAGATTTTTCTCAGACACTATAAAAGAGGAAGTAAGAAAGAGGGTACTAAACTTTCTTGAAAATCAATACTACATATGTGGGTTCAGAAGCATTTTAGTAAAAGAATCAGGTTTTCTTACTTCAAGAAAATGCTAAGAAAAATTAAGTGCAAGACAGGTTTCTATGAAGAGAGGCTAGCTATGTTTATGGGACTTTATCATTATGAACACGTCAACAGTGCCTTTAACGCAGTCCTAAGAAACGACTAATGTCTTACTCTCACTGGTGCCAAAAGTAGAAAAGACTGACAAATCACATATTTCACCAGACATGAACTCTTCCAAGTTACTGACCTAAACCACTCAGTGAGCAATCGGTTTTACACGTTTTAACTACAGCTCTAATGCTATGCAATTCAGTGCGATTATCCGCAATTTCCTCTGTCAGCCACATCAGTCCATTACTGACCAATACCTAGGTCATTAAAATAATTTAATTTCAGTAGTGTTTTGGCTTTCACAGAAAGCCTGTATGGCAGCTGTACTTTGCAAAAATATGAACTTACGAAAAGAAAACTGAAAAAGAAAAAAGGCAAAATGAGGCAGAAGAAAAAGGTTGTAGAAATAGCCTTGACAAGATAAATAGTAATGCTAAAACTGACTGGACTATCAAGATAATGTCTTTAAAATGTTTTGGAAGACACCTGGTTTTGCTATAATTTGTATTATCATAGGATTTACAAGTAATTCTTCAAGGTTAAAAAATACTGTTAGCATTAAGTATGGAGGCAACATCTGTTATAAACTATATTTGACACGTAAAAGATGCTACGGATAATTAATGTCACTTAGAACTTGACTGAAAACTAATGGCTGAAAAATCTTATTTGTCTATCTTGCCTTGCTCCCTGATAACAAGGCATTTTATTACAGCTGCTCCAAATGACTATGATATTTATACAACCTGGAGAACAACCTACTTCTGATCTTGATTAGTGTTCTTTAATGTTACTGCAGTAGAAGTAAATAAGCCATTAACATCTGGAGACTTCACTCATTTCCAGTCATTTTTAAATGAATTGTTTTAGCTCCAGTGAATTTAAAGAAACGGTTTAAATCCTAAGCAAACAAGGAGATCTGAGACACGGTGAGACACACTGCATTTTCTCCAGACCTCTCATTTTACCATCTTGCAGTTTGGGACCTAGTTCTCCAGATCCTATACTTTGTAAAAGGATTAGTAAGGTAACCCTTTAAAAATAAATATGAAGGATAAGATTTCCTAGTTGTAATTCTGGAAGGCAAAGGCACGCTGATTAGAAAAATCGTATCAGTTCATTTTCTGTATGTAATGGTTCCTTTACTTAATATCAACTGGCTTTCAATACAAACCATGTTTTGCTAAGCTTATTTTTATGTTCAGTGCATTTAATTTTTAGATTGAATTAACGACTGTTTTAAAATGCTGATTGTGTATTTTAAATGGATTTAAACTTCTACCCAAATCCAGCCTTGCACGATGCTGCATAAGGAAGTATCAGCTAGCAAGAAGTGCATTGTTCACCATTTTTTAATATAAAGTAAGTGTAAAAAGTCAAACACTTAAGCACTATGATCAGTGATTAATTGTATACATAGTATACCCTTTTGGCTAGCATAATGAAATATACTAATGAATATCACCTCTTTTTCAGAATGCTTAAAAAGCCTACATGGAAAGCCAGTAGAAAAATTATTATTTACAATCATAATTAGACTGGATGATAGAAATCAACCCATCCTGACCCACTTTCACCTTACCAAAGGCAATGGAGAAGAAAATAACCTGCATGTCTTGAAGGTAACCTTCTCTCTGGCCACTTAGACTGATCTGTATGCTTAAGGCAGGTAGGAGATGTGTCCTAACTAACAGCTAAATAAGAAAATTTTTGTGCTGACTCCAAATATCTCTCACCAAGTGCCTCAATCCACAGTCATTGTAGGGCTGCTGCCTTTTTCCCAAAACACTTAAATATGAAGGATTTGTATTTCCTCCTTATTCTAGGAAATGGTTGGCTGGAACAGAGACCCTCACTTATCATCATTATTAGTGGCCTTTCAAAGGTTCACAGAATCACAGGGGTTGGAAGGGACCTCTGGAGATCATCTAGTCCAACCCCCCTGCCAGAGCAGGGTCACCTACGGCAGGTTGCACAGGATGGCGTCCAGGAGGGTTTTGAATGTCTCCAGAGTCGGAGACTCCACCACCTCTCTGGACAGCCTGTTCCAGTGCTCTGCCACCCCCAAAGGAAAGAAGTTCCTCCTCATGTTCAGATGGAACTTCCTATGTATGTGCCCGTTACCTCTTGTCCTGTCACTGAGCACCACTGAAAAAATACCAGTCCCATCCTCCCGGCACTCTCCCTTTAAGTATTTGTAAGCATTGATGAGATGCCCTCTGAGCCTTCTCTTCTCCAGACTAAAAAGACCCAAGTCCCTCAGCCTTTCCTCATAACAAACATGTTCCAGACCCCTAATCATCTTTGTAGCCCTCTGATGTACCCTCTCCAGCAGCTGCCTCTCCTTCTTGAACCGGGGAGCCCAGAAGTGGACACAGTCCTCCAGGTGCGACCTCATCAGGGCAGAGTAAAGGGGGAGGATACCCTCCCTCGACCTGCCACACTCTTCTTGATGCACCCCAGGATGCCATTGGCCTTCTTGGCCACAAGGCCACATTGCTGGCTCATGGTCATCCTGTTGTCCACCAGGACTCCCAGGTCCCTTTCCACAGAGCTGCTTTCCAGCAAGTAAACCCCTAATCTGTACTGCTGCATGGGGTTATTCCTCCCCAGGTGCAGGACCCTACACTTGCCCTTGTTGAACTTCATGAGGTTTCTCTCTAGCCCAACTCTCCAGCCTGTCCAAGTCTCGCTGAATGGCAGCACAGCCTTCCGGTGTGTCAGCCACCCCTCCCAGTTTTGTGTCCTCAGCAAACTTGCCCATGGTACACTCTATCCCTTCATCCAG
>VYXH01000273.1:113605-171207 GCA_013397275.1 Burhinus bistriatus
CTGATGTACTTTCTGACTGAGACTAAACAGAGTCAAATGATTTCCCACTGATGAAGAGTGAGAGAATTCTACCCCAACTTTTTTCAACAAACAAAATTCTTCTTTATTCCTTTATTATTATTATTCACCAGCCTCATAACGCAGGGCTGAGCCATTCTGGGGGGACAGATCCTGGAAACTGGCCAAACTGGAAGTATCAGTGATCGCTTTTCTCTGATCCAAATCCTTGTTTGGAGCTCCTGTGCGTCAACGACTCCTCCACCAGACATCAGAGCAGTTTATGACAGCTGCAAAGAAGTCAAGAGATTAGCGCTGCACGGATATTGCTTTCCTTCCATCTATGGTCCTCCTGCACAGGTAGGAGGAAGATTATTCATGTAAAAACTTCTTCATCAGTGGGAAATCATTTGACTCTGTTTAGTCTCAGTCAGAAAGTACATCAGTACATGAGTCCTGTAGTTGGCTTATGCCAAAACTGCAGCGCGGAGCTGTCATTTCCTGATGGGAGATCTATCCTTCTGCACTCTAGATAGGTGTCCCTGACAATTCTGCATTACAGTGATAAATATCTTCCAAGCTGTGCACCTTGGCACTCTAGTTTGAATAACAAGCAGCCCAGTGTGTTGTAGCTGTGCTGCCCCAGGATCCCATCCCGTTTTTTACACTAATAAGCAAGGAACATCTGCTCTGCCCGTGTATTTTGGACCAGCTTACTTCCCCTTAACAGCGGGTCTGCTGGTTCATTGGAAGTGAATCCATGCCTTCATCTGTTCCACAGACATTTCTTGTTGTAGAAGAGCTGCCCCGGTGCTTGAACTGGTTGATGCATGCAACCTATGCAGAGGCATAAGAAGTACTATTCATTCTTCCAACTCCAGAGCAGCAGGAAACAGGATTCATGAAGCAGCCTTTGCAAAAGATAAAAACTTGTAATACAGATGAGAGAGCCTCCCCAGACATTGCAGTAACCATGGCAGTGCCTTTACTCTGAACTCAAATATTACGCAAGTCCAGTCTAATTGGGCACCACCATTTGCTACCAGGAGCTTAGGCAGACTGTTCCTTGGAAAAATGAATTTATTAGTTTTGTACGCATCTGCAGGTCAACATGAGATGGGCAGAACTTGATCTTGAGTCAGTCAGTAAAGGCTAGTATTTTTCACAGGGAAGCTTACCTAGGCTTAGAGTTCTACAAATGAAAATGGCAACTGTATCTAGAAACCAAATAAAGTTGATAAGCCATCTTTTAAGATGTCCTGCAGGTCTCCAGAAAAAACTGGACACTTCCATTCCTTCATTCCTTTACTTCATCTGGAAAGGAGAGCACTCAGCGTGTAACAGGGCACTGATCTAATAAAATGTAATGTGTTCACTTCTGAGGAGTACAGATGTGCTAAGAGAAATGATCATGCTAGGACCTCTTAGGATTATGAATTGTACTGCTGCCAATTTCATGAAGACATGGTTAATTCTGAAGATGCCACTAAATACAGAAGTGAAATCAGGCACTGGAAAGCACTGTTGCAAGGGATAAGAGGAAACGAGGACATCTCTGGTTCACCTCCAAAATTTAAGCTCTGAGAAACTTAGTCTAGTTTTCTAAGGGAAACTGATAAAGTTCCTTCAAACTGATGTTTGGTTAAGAAAGACAAAGGTACAAGAGCATTGTGTACACATCTGACTTAACCTTACTGCTGTAAAGATCTCTCCTGGTGGATGCTATGTGCTTGGTGGCCAGCTAGCTCTCACATTCCTCATCTGGGCTGGGAAGGGCCAGCTGGGTGCTACACTGCAAAAGGTGCCACAAAACAGAGATGGGCTGGTGTCACTGGCCCTGGGAGAGGGGAAAAGAGGGTAAAGAGACAGGGAGAGAGAGATAAAAGACTGAAAGAGCATCTGGGCCCCATAGGCTATGTTAACTAGCTGTATCTGAAGAGAGTGGTCTACATCCAAATTCAGTATGGTACTGGCCTGGAGAAAAGAGTCAGCAGTTTGCATATAGCATATTTGGATGATTAAATGTTTTTTTTATGACACCCTTTGCTGAGGTATCTTTCTGACCAAAAGATTGCACTGAACCTGTGCAGTCACACAACCTTTTCTTGATTTCCAGCTTATAGTTGTTCATACTGCAATTGTATATAACATTAAAGCTTCACTAGTTTCAGCAACAGTAATTATGTTGTTCACGTGAGATCACCAAAAAAGACGAACAAAACTAAAAGACCACACTGAAAGCAACTACATAATACAATAAATAAAAAGTACAGGATGGGGACAGAGAAAGATTGATTGCTAGTTCCTTGACAATATCTCTAAGGATGTTCATAGTTCAATTCATCTTAAGTAATACCGTCATCTTAATCACTCAGAGTGATGGAAAAGGAAAAGAGCCTTTTCGGTCTCATGCAGTATTTAGTTTTTTCGATTTGTCAAAGTCATTTCACCTCTTAGATCATTCATACTGCTTTTAATATCAAAGTCCTCATTGACCTGAATGGGTCTTGACTTGGGGCGGGAGGGGGGCGGGTATTACTCCTCGCAAGTATTCTATAAGAAATGCTGGAATTTTTACCAGTTGGCAGAATATCTAACATAGATATAAAAATGGAGTATCATAGAATCATAGAATCATTTAGGTTGGAAAAGACCTTTAAGATCATCCAGTCCAACCATTGACCCCACTCTGCCAGGTCTGCCACTAAACCATGTCTCTAAGCACCACATCTACACCACTTTTAAACACATCTAGGGATGGTGACTCAACCACATCCCTAGGCAGCCTGTTCCAATGATTGATANCTAGCGTTGCCCGGGGTTGTGACCAAAGTGCAGGACCCGGCACTTGGCCTTGTTAAACCTCATGCATTTCATGACCCCCAGGAATGGAGTCCAATAATTCACTTAGTAACTAGGTTGATAAACTAGGGTTTCTATGCCATGTAATTATTCTTGTAAATTCTTGTTATGCCATGTCTTGCCAGTAACAAACACCATGGGGCTGGCTCACAGTCTGTTGAGACTGCTAATAATTTTGTCTGAGGTAGTAGCCTTTAAAGACTGAGACTACAGAAATATGGCTTACTTGACAGAATAAAACGCTGACCGTGCTTGCGAAAGCTGAGTAGAGAAACCTAACAGATACAGCTAAGCAAACATCTAACTCTTCAAGGATCGATCCTACTCTCATTTTAGTGTGTTTGATGGCAAGTGACTAGCAGGTGCATTCTTGTTCATTGCTCTACACTAATGTGGAGTACATGACTTATACACAATGAAAATATCTGGTTTTTTTCATCACTTTGTCTTCAATTCAAGGTTGTGTACACTCTATGCCTCTACTGAATAAAGCTGCATTTATAAGCAATAGCTCTCCCTGGAACTTGTGGAAGAATTTTGCTTCATGTCAACAAATATTCTCCAGGAGATTGTTTCTTGTGACAAGCTGGGCAATATACCATTTTCCACTCCTAAATGAAAGAGGATTAAAAATTTCAGTTGAGGTATGAGTCACCACTCCCCTGGAGCTAGAATTCCAAATAACGGTTTATATTTTGTGTTGAGGCAGAGCTTTACACTCTCGCTGTAAAGCTTCTTTGCTACTGCAAATACATTGTTTGAGGAACTAAAAAACTAGCAATAAAAAGAAAGATTGCAATTTATACACCCAGCATCAAGATGTGCTGGACAGAACTACCTGGTCTTGCTTGGTTTTCAGTTTAACAGGAATTCATTTGCCTTTCAAGCTGTTACGCTAGGTCACAGTTCACAGACGCAGCTGTGATTGTAGGATGCAGGTCAAATTTCCACTATTTTCGAGGGGGAATTTTCTTCTGGCAGGACTACAGGTTTGGGCCTGTCCATAACATTTTATCACTTTTCAACTAATCAAATATTACAATGTAAGCACTTGCACAGCCATTTACTTATAAACATGAAGAGGGTTGCTGGGTATCATAAGTTATTTGCTCTTCCTTTTTTGGCTTCCTCAGTGTTTTTTTTTAGCGTTGTTCACATGGCTGCAATTCACAAGATATGCTGGGTATATTTGAAACACAGGAAGACAGAGACTTCATTCTATGCATTATTAAGCAGCCTTATGGTTTCTTTTCTCTTTATGTTAAAGATACGGAATTCCTCATCTTTCATCATCATCCAGTCATCTTATCTTCCCCATGTAACAATTCCCAGTCTACCTCCAATGTCTTTAGGCTTGTTTTCCAAGTGTTCAGACCTCTTCCCTCTATCCAATGAGTATACTTCATTCACAGGCTTAGCGAACTAAACAAGAAAACAGATGTGCCTCCTCAAAGACTCATGGCAGAAGTGTCAGAACCAAAAAAAAAAGTGATGGTGGAGGAAAGAGGCTGAGCGGAGAGGCCCAGGCAGAGCATCCATTTTGTGCTCTTCTACCCAAACCCAAAGACCATCTATTTTGCTCCCAACTCAGAACCAATCGTACCAATCACTAATGAATTCTGCTACAGAAAGTAGCATTTGGAAAACTATCTATAAAAGACTTTATAGCTTGTCACTGTGCTAAACTTGCAAACGTGAACTACAGAAGCATAGAAAAGCAAAATACTGTTCTTTTCTTCATCTGTTTCAAATTAAGGTTCAAGAAAGAGAACATGGTTGCTGCCAGTGTTAGAGGCTCCCAACAGCAATGCTTTCAGATGTGGTTTTCCCCATTTAAAACCAATAAAAGCTTGGTTTTACATATTAAGATGCTACATCTGGCTGTATGGAATGCCCTGACAGTGGCTATATAATACATGCAGAGTTGTAACAGTTCAGTACCTTAGAGGAGTCGTTGACCTCAAAATCTTACACTCATGGAAGAGAGGAACCTGAACTATATGTGACAATTTGCATAGTGCTGCGAATGGCTCAGTGAAACCTCTGCTTAGCGTAATGCAACACTGTAGAAAGCAAACAAGAAGTGTTAAGATGCATGAGAGTAATACTGAAATTGTTATTAAAAAGCTACTTTAGCAGTTATTGCTTTGTTCTTTCTTCTGATATTTCTCCTGGTTTGTCTTCCTATTATCAAAATAAAACAAGATAAAAAAAATCAAGCAGAAACAGACATTTTAGAGACAAGTAAGAGATTCTCCTAAGAAGTGAAGCTAAAAAGACTGCATTATTTATTTTCTGCACAGGAGGTAATTAATATGATAAAGAACACAAAAAGTTTTTTTATCCTGTAATGTAAGAACAAAATGGTAGCTTATGAAAAGCAGCAAGTTTAAAGACAAAATATCTCTCAGCTCACCCGAGACTCAAATAAGCTAGAGTTTATTTCAGCAAAATTTAGCTGAATCCAGTCTCACTGTGGAATTTTAACAAACCAACTGAACCTCTCTATAATTAAGGTGAGAGTTTTTTAAAAATATTTTTGGATTAAATGCCAGAAGTGCCCCACTACTCCAACTGAATTAAATTGCAATACTTCAGAGCCTGTGTTGTTTAAATAAATATTTTATCGCCTTTCAACTCATCAGATATTACAATGTAAGAATATTTATTCTTGACAGATATTGCAAGGCCAAGTCATACAATCAAATCCCAGAACTCAGCCCACCAATTCCGGAAGAAAGGTAAACCCTTGTGCTTCAGAGCATAAAGCCAGTCCTTAAAAATTGCAGGTTAGGCACATTGCAGACAACACATTTCAAAATTACCTTCCAGAGACATTTGTGCAGCCACTCTGAGTCATCTAGTACTGGTACAAGACATTAAACCAGATGGAGCATTGGAAACAAATCCTGAAGAAGAAAGGTTTGTTTGTACACTGCTGTGCTCTTCACTGCAAGCAAGTGGAAGTGTTCAACTGTTTGGACAATGTCCATGTTGTGCTGTACGTGGCACAGCTTGAAAACTGCTACTCAAAGCTGTTCTGCAGTTAGTGTGCCTCTGCTGTGCAGGAGCAGTTTCTTTCCATGCTTACACTTCAGGTGACAAAGAAACAGAGTAACTTTGGAGCCTGGAGTTTGGGGAGCTTCCCTCCAGGCCCTACTCTGAAGAACACTGGAGTATTTTCTATAAGTAATTTCAATCAGAGCTGCAGTAAGACAGTTGCTGTAGCCATCAGCGCACTCAGCTTAGAGGCATCAGCTTAAATTCTTGCACTGTGTCAGAAAAAGAAGGGATGTGAATTTGAATTACCAGGTTAGTGATGAAATCTCAAGGTTATTGCATATAAAAAGGAAGAGACCATAGCCCCTGCTTGGACTGTAATTTGCTCAGAGCACAATTTGGTCTTAAAACCTGTAAGGGTGACAAGAGGTGAACCTGCCCTTGCTAGTGGGAGAAGACATGATGCTTAGTGCACTTTTACTCCACACCAGGGCAGACCCTGCCTGGGCTTCTGTGAGAAGAGCACCTCCAGCAAACGGGGAGAGACTGCAACAGGGAGACAGGAGCTAGGTGGGACGTGCTCCCCAGCTCCAGCTTACAACCTGCCTTGGAGGAAGCAGAGAAGAGTCACAGCAGATGAGACTGAGTGCCAACTGCCACTACTGTGGGAGGGCAACTGGAAGGAGTTGCATAAATGCCATGGAGAAAAGCGGGCGCTATAAATCTGCACCAGAGCTCCACGGACTGTAAGTGATGCAGTCGTTGGCTTGTGAATTCTGGCTTGGCTTACGTGCCCCACAACACAGCACTCTCAGGATTTGTATGCCTATCAAAAGATGGCCAGAAGACTTCAACAGCATAAACTAGGTGCCTCAGACATTTAGGCACATCCAACCTTAGTCAGCAGCAGGGGAAAGTTCTGACTACAAAACTTTCGGGTCTTGTCATCCAGAGTGGGTTTTAGGCAATGGAAAGGCCTGAGGAATCACAGAGAGTGAATCCATAATGTCTCTATTGAGTCGTACATCTGTGCAGGTAGTCCAAAATTTCACTGACCTTCCTCATGCCATGTTGTGTTAACCTCTGCGAGGACTGGTTATGACTCTTCATTTATATTAGCTGTTCATTCCCATGCAGAATAAACACAAAGAAATATAACATTAATTTACATTAAAGTAAGTGTAGAACTCTGATGTGCTATCATGTTACATCCAGATGTACAAGCAATGATGCAGCACACGTGTAGACAACACACTAACACTCACACGAGTACATGAGTAACTCAAGCCCTGTCATGTTAAGATTACTTGAATCTCAGCTTCTTCCTAGCATAGACATTTCTTCCTAGCATTAGAGATAATTCTCCCCAGATACATGTGCTTGTACTGCTAAAAATAAACCTTATTTTAGCTCATTTTTTAATCTCTTGAGCTGTTTTCATACTTTCCCTCTGCCTGTCTATGGTATTTGGCACTTGGCTCAGCTTAAAAGCCAAAGTAATTCTTATCCTGTGAGCTGCCTCTTCTGGATCATTAATGAAGATAATAAATAAGGCCAGTTCCTACATCAGTCCTTTATTAGTATTTACGATTAGCTTTGCTTGTGGTTTTTCAGCCGATTTCAAATCCAAAATGCCCCCACCCAAGCCGCCATGAATTAAGTTTTCAAGGATGATTGTATTTGACACTGCATCAAAAGCTTTATTCAAATGTAAACAGGGTATTGGCTACTGCTCTTTCATCAGCCACTAATTATATAATTCTGTTATTTACAACAAGTGATCTTCTTTGTCTCGCAAGACTTCTTTATTCTTCTGAATCTGGCTGCTTTATATGTATTGTTCTATTATGCAGATATTTATGAGGCATATGACTTCTAGAAGTATGTCTAAATATTTGCTGCTGAGGAACAATGTGGTTACCTGTGGAATTACTTAAATGGGGCAAACAACAAAACAGCAGAATTCATAGGCTAACAGAAGCACGTATTAATCACTTTAAAGTAGCACCAGCATTGCTTTCAAGCAAAGGTAATTCTAGAGAACTCCATGCTGGCATCATGCCACTTTTACTTTGCATGATGATCTGCAATTTGTGCCATGCCAATAAGCTGCTGAATGAAATACCAACTTAAGCTCCAAGAATAATGCTGACAACACAATGCAGGAAAACCAGATGAAGGTGATCGAGTCCTCTGAGTCATCTGAATTTTACCCTACTCTTAGACTATGGTAGCAGTCTGATGTAGTAAAAATCCTGATGATCTGTATGTGGCTCCCAGATCCTCCCAGGCACATGGAGAAAGTTCTGAAGCAAAAGACAGTAACAAAAGAGTTTTCAGTGGCACACGGTGCCATTAGCATTGTCTGGAAATACGTCCACAATTCCAAATACAATTCAAGTCATACTTCAGATACAGACAGTCACTTATAATTCAATACTGCCATATTTCAAGGGCAGAGTTAAGAGTCATGGGATTAATTTGAGGAAGTGTGGGCTACTGTGCTCTTTAAAATGTAGCTCACTTGGTAAGTAATGGGATCACCATCTGTACTTTTCTCCTGGCTGAAAGATTGCCATTTGGTACTATAATAAAATTAGGAAAGTGTTATCAATCTTCTCTTTGCGCAACTTACTCTCAGTTGTGACCGTGTATAAACCAAGCATGCTTTGGGAAAAAGAGACTGCTGTGCTAGAAGGTGCAGTTCAGATTCCTCTAAAAGAGTTCAAACCTCACACAGAAAGGAGGAAGAGGAGCAAGAGCCAAGAGACGAATCATGTCACCACCAACAATAATAAACAAACATTTGCTGCTCTTAGCCATTACCTTGCATTTGAAGATCTCAAAGTGCTGTATAATTAACTAACGGGAATTACTATTACCTCATGCTACAGATTGCATTGAGTTCCTGCTGCCCTGGGAGCACTCGATGCCATGTTTCTCTTGCTGGATTTGTCATTGTACATGACTACTCTCTGCAGCCCTACAGAAGGAACCGTGCAAAGTGAGACAGGAGGGCCTGGCCAGCTATTTCTGGACCTACAGATGACAAAATGTATTTTCCAAGTCCAGTTTGTTAAGTCAAACTACACGTATTTAAAATTCTTTGCCAGATGCCTTTCCTGCCTATTCTATGTGCTTAATATTCTGATGCCCTTGGAGTAAAGCAGCTTCACTTCAAGGGCCCAGAGGCAGGGAAGTCCTCTGATGTCTGTCTTGCAAAATTTTAAAAAGATCCCATAAAAAAAACAACAGAAAAGAACCTCTCCCACAGCCCCCATGCTTGAGGGGTGTCCTGGATACCTGCAGACACCAGAAAGAATGTTTTATCACCTCTGGCCTGTACCTCAGCTTTCAGAAAAAGGTTTCGCCTCCTCACACATAATGTGAGCCAGGGAACTCCCCTCCTCCACTGGCAAACAGCAATTTCAGGTGTTTGATTAATACGGGCCCTTAGGAAATAATCTTACCATAGCTCAGGGGACACCTACATTTAGAGTATTTCTTGTCTTCCTTTTACTGTGGGGCACGATCCACCTCTTAGGATCATCTAGACGTTTTCACTAAGAGACATTCAGTGCTGGAGGGGTGCGAGGCACTGAAGAAGCCATTGGGCCACGGTACGCTCTAAGACTGTTTTTTTTTAAAAAAAATCCTTTACACTAAAGCTTTTCAGATCCAGAACTTTCCCAATAACATCCAAGAGCCAGGAATAATTTTGTCAACCTTAATACTTGGGTACTGGGGGAAGATTTTGCCCTTCCTTGATACAGCAAAGATTGACGAGGGGAGATGCAACTGGTGTTCAAGGCACTGTGGCACAGCATGGTGCTGGATGGCTCCTTTTGACCCTTTTGGACTTCAGGATCCTCCCTGCTTGCAACTGCAGAGGACTGGACATGACTGTAAAACCTACAATCCTTTGCCCATCCAACATACGAAAGTCAGAGGAGGTGGAATAGCATTGTGACCCTGGTACTGGGGAAAGAGGGAATCATTCATTGGAGCAGGAATTATTACAATTCATGGGAGTCATTTAATTTTTCTGTCCCTCCATGAGTGCTTTCCATTTATGAACTTAGGGATTGTTCAGCGTGGAGAAGAGATGGCTCAGGAGAGATTTTATCAATGTATATAAACAACTGATGGGAGGGCATGGAGAAGATGGAGCCAGGCTCTTCTCAGCAGTGCCCAGTGACAAAAAATACTACTTAAATATAAAGAGAACACTTTTTTTACTGTGAGGGTGGTCAAACACAGCAACAGGTTGCCCAGGGAGGTCGTGCAGTAGAAATATTCAAAACCAAGTGGACATGGCCCTGAGTGACCTGCTCTCGGGGACCCTGCTCTGAGCAGGGGTCTGGACCAGAAGATCTCCAGAGCTGCCTTCCAGCCTTGGCCATGCTTTGAGTCTATGACTGAGCCAAATCCAAATGTGAGTATTTTGATAGACTGTTCAGCCAGATGGTGTGGATTTTACTTCTCTAGAGATGTTTAGATTCAACTCTGAGTTTGACTCAGCTTACCCATGTGTTTTTTTAAAAATTTGCGTCACAATATTTGTTTTACCAAAATAAGGCAGCAGTCCCACAGTGCTTAGAGAACAAAATCAAAATAGAACAAATGCATTCCTACTATAACTCTCTATACATTTTGTCTTCTGGATATGCAGCAGCTATATAAGCATTATTCCCAAGTATTTTTGCTGGCATAATAAAAAATGTGTATGTATGAAAATGGTAGCCTGGCATAAGAAAGCTCATGATTGATTCAGCTCTGCAAGACCAAGAACAAACAAATCAATATTTATTTAAAGAGCCTGAAGCAGTTTGCTTTGCTGTTCTACTACTAAGAATTTTCCCTGAGTTCATATTTGACCAACTTACGTCTGATCAAATTTAAACAGCTACATGTGGAATGTGTATCTTGGAGTCCATTGCTATTATAACTGTAATTTTGACTAATTAATCACTGGCTTAGCCTTAGAAAACTAAAACAATTAAGTATAATGTTAGCCATTTCACAGATGGCAAGTAGAAATATCTAGAGATCAGGAGTTAGCTTTACAAAGGGATGAAGAACTTTAGTGAAAATGGCACACTCAAAACCCTATGAACTGGTGGTCCCATGCCACCTTATGGTGATGCTTCCAACCCCTGCCTGCAGGTATTACTTTACTACAAGACAATCTGCTTTTGTTAGGACGGTTCCAGTAAGCTAAAAAAACCACGTTTGGTGATGTTGGATGATGCTATAAGAAACTTTCACAAAAATAAAAGCATAGATTTCCATTGACTCATACTGCTGGTGTTACAACATAGAATAATATATTCCCAGTTTTATTCAGGGAACAAAGTAAAGGAGATTCTCTAGTTGGCATTAATGAAGCAAAGCTCCTTCAGTTGAAGAAACTTCTCATTTTGTGTATCACAGCACAGCTCCTGCGGTTCAATGATTCCCTGGCTTTATATGGCCCCTACCTACTTCACTTGTTCCGAGGCTTTTCCTAATGAATACTTGTCCATGTAGCAGCGGCCCATTAAAAGACTGCTGGACAATAGCAGGTCGTGAGCTGGATGTGAGTCAGTGTCATGCTGGTGTGAGATACAAACACCTTACTGAGCTGTATAAATAGAAACAAAAAACAAAGTTATCTCTCCACTCAATCAGAAAGGCCTGTGCCAGAACCACGCGTCCAAATTCTGGCACTGTTCAGGAGAGGCTGGAGGGAGTCTGGCAGAGTGCAATGGGAACGACTAAAAGGTGTAGAAAACATGACACACATGAGAATATTGGAAGGATTAGGATTGTTTGTTTAGAGAAGATTAAGGGTAGAAATTATAACAGTCTTGAATTATATGAAGAGCTTCCGTAAAGAGGAACAGAATTTTTCACTATTTCTCAATGGACAGGACAAGGAATATCAGGCTCAAATTACAGCAAAATTTAGATCAGTCATTAGGCCACACTTTCTAATGGGAGAGCTAACAAAACAGTGTCTCAGACAGCCAAGGCAGACTGCAGATCCTCCATCACTGGGGGGGTATGGAGAGCAGGTTAGAGAGTGGCTGTCAGAGAGGACACAGCCATGGGTACACCTGCCTGGGGGATAGACGGCAGCCTGAATCACCTCTGAAGGTCCTCACCAGTTCTTTGATTCTGGTAGGGATATCATGTGGTTGTCAGGACTGAGTAAACAAACTGCAGAACACTGCCAGTGTGGAATATGCAATACCCACCATTTTCGAATTCTACTGACCCACCAGCTGAGAGCTGCTTTGTCCGGTGCTGCTTCCAGCCCCAGGCCCACGCACTGTTAAGAGCAGCTTCCATTTCCTTGGCACTGAAATCTAAATTTGACCAGCACATCCCCAACTTACAATCCTCAATTATGCTAACATTGTACCTATGAGGGAATAGAAGTATCCTGTGAAGAAAACCATTAGCCACACAAAATAACTAAATGCCTTGGACAGCTAGAAGGTGTATCTATCTGTCACATTTTTTTCACTGGGTCATTCAGTGCTATCTGACATCCATTCCACCTCGCTCATGATCCACTACAACAAGAGATATTAAGCCATTAAAATGAGGAATTCAGGAATGCTGATCTGCTGCAAAAATAGATTTATGGTCCTGCTCTCAGACATCAAAATATACCGAGCTGAGAAACACCAAATGACTCAGCAACAGCTTGGACTGCTATTAAGATAGATACTTCTTGATCGTGTTTGCCTGAGATGAAATAGCTATTTCAATTATTTTGCCTTGCTCCTCCCAAGAAAAATTAATCAGCTCACTAACTATCACTTGAAAATAATCCTACCACATAGATAAGAAATAATTGTTTTTGACAGGGTATTTTCTTTGAGCTTTGTTGTAATGAAGTGGACAGAAGGTTACGCAACATCACTCGGTGCTTAATCTTACGCTTGTCAATGGTCAAAGAACTGCATGACAGACACAGACAAAAAGGCATTTTGACAGACTGTCTTATCAAGAATGGTTACCTGACTGCATATACTGAATTTGGATTTTTTCAAAAGGGGGTGGAATAGAGAATTTGGCTGACAAACAAAACCCCGATTTATAGCAAATGCCTTACACCACCCCGTGCTGGGATGCTCCCAAAGCATCAGCTGAGCAGGACCATGGGACTCACCCATTTTAATTGCCTCCCAGATCCTCTACAGAGCTCCTCTACTGCTTGGAGGCAAGGCTGCAGGCAGCAGTTTACTGGCTGAGTAAACTGCTCTGCAGTCTTTATTCAACCTGTCAATAGGGTGGTAGTTGATTTTAAGACTGCCTGGCTGAATTAACAGGGAGAAGTAGGGTCTACGGATTTAATGGAGGACAGAGGAAAGAAGAGGATGGTTTCTGTATTTGGGCCCTGCTAGTTGTGGTGCATAGCTATGCTATGATTTATGTACAATCTAATGTTCTAACAACGTGTATTAAATGACTACAGAGAAACTTAAGGCTTAATTTTATCCCTCCGTTTCAGTTGTGTAAAGTGCTGAGCATGTTACACTTTCATTGGTAATTGTTAGCCTTGTGCTCTTTTCTTCCTTTCAGGAGCAGCTCAGTCTTTCACATTCCTGCTTCTTTAGCCTGGTACCAAAGTAAGGTTTACTAACAGCATTACCATTTAGGTTACATATTAATTTATAGTATTATATGCATGTAACAAGCAGACATCAGTGTCAGAAGCAGCACAGCAATGTTCGTGAAAATGCCCATATTTGCTTCCAGACATCAAGTAGTTATCTCAGTTATTCCTTAGAGAAAGAAAATATGGAATATGAGACATAATGTTGTGCTCTGAATTTGCAAGCACTGAATGCGATGACTGCTATTTTTCTAAGTGTATAAGCGAGCCTATGCAAAGAGAATATGGTGACAGAAGAGTGACAAACAAAAACCAAGCAGATAAAACCAGTAATTTTGCTCAACAAAACATAGTTTACTCCTCTGCCCGCTCCCTAACCTGCTTCTCCCTGTCTCTGCTCTTCTGTTGAACTTTTATCTTCTTCTAAATTGAGTACATGAGCTATCAGATCCACACCAGTTTGCCAGAGTCCCTGATTTTAGTTTTAAATCTCCCCTGCTCCAGGGTCTATGCTATTCCTTGCCTTTTCCCCTTCATCTTTGAATTCTGCTACCCCTCTGCAGCCATCCATTTTTATATTTTTGCCAGTAATTTATTCTTTTGCTTTTTTATCATTTTTAATCAGCTTTTTCTTTCTCCTCTCTGTTCAGCCTCTATCAAACGTCTTTTTTCCCCATGCCTGCCTGTTACTCTGCCTTCACACACTCCACCATATATGCATGCTCTACATGTGCACTCTTTCTTTCTGCTATGTCATCCAGCGTTAACTGTGAATTAACACAGTTAACTCTGGCTTTTGGTCCTTTGGGAGAACTATGCCAAAAAATCACTATTAGCCTTTGTCATGGAGGAAAACATAAATGTCACATATAGCTATCTGTAGAAACACAGTATTGTAAAAAAGTTCTTTGACATATGTATAAAATACAACATACAAAAATCTGAAAACCTAAGGCAACAGATTTAAGAACTTCCTGCACTGTGCCACTGAACTGACCGCAAGTAACCAATGCTGTGAAGAACAGTAGCTTCCACCCAAGCCCTGCCCCTCTCTGCTGGAGAGATCCCCTGCTTCTCTGCTTCAAAAGCTCTGACGGCTCTGGATGCTTCCAGAAATTCAGTCACCAGATACACTCCACAGGTCCAAAGAACTGCTCAGCACCTCTTCTGCAAAAACTCTCTCGTTCGGATTCCTGCGTTTTGTTCCGCAGATCTCATCTTCAAGCCAGAGGCAGCACGCTCTGCTCTGCAGAGGACAGACACTGCGTTCAGCACCTCAGCTTCCAGCCGGCTAAAAAGCAGTACCAACAAACTCCAAAGGGGGACCTAAAAGTTCTCCATAGTGTTGATGAGGAAGGTGACTGAACTGACAAAGTTTAAGAGTTAGCTTCCAGTATGTGAAATTTAAAGGAGTCAGAAGAAGGATGGGAAAGTAGAGATCTATTTTTGGATACAAGACATGCCTCTAGATAAATATACTTCTTTTTTTTTTGTTAAAAACCGGTATTATAACATCCATATTACTGCTTGGGCTGCTTTTTCAGCAGAAAGATGATGCTGCATAGGCAAACATTCTTCCAAGAGCACAAAGCAGTACAGAGATATGACACTGCTTTTGTACAAAACTGCCTTTTTAGAAGACAATGGCAGATTAGTACCACTCTTCCACTATAAGCAGTTGAAATCTGTATTTCTGCTACAGAATATATAATGTATGTAGCTAAACTTGTGTCAATCAAACCTCCAATCCTAGCAGGATCCACACCAAAACCTCTGTACTACAGTGTTCTTTACTGGCAGTTAAACAATACACTTGAAATTCAACATTTTCAACTTCAAATTTTCAACTTGATCTCTACAACTGGATATTCAGCGTCCACCATATTGAATTGAATCCAGGCAGCCATTATCAAGGCATCTCCATCTCAGAATTTGAAGGCTGTTTAAAATAAAAAAGATTCGTGTTGCCCTGCTGAAGAAAAACAGAGAAATTCTCAAATGTAGACCCAAACTATTTCAGAATACTTTCTAAAAAAATCCAGATGTAAATAATTCCCTTTGTTTCACTGTTTAGTTTAGAAAATCCCCATTTTCAACTCCTGGTTTAAATTCATCAATTTAAGCAAATTAATGCAAAATTAACCCCCGTGTGTGGTTTGGGAAACCATGGCTAGAAGAACGTACATTTAACAGAGGCAGGCTAGGATAAAAAGCTTCTTCTTATCTTTGCTGGTATCTCTTTTTAATCCTCCGTGGCAACAAATGACATCCTGGCTGTGTAGTGGCCTGTGTAAAATGAAATCAGTAGAGCTCCAGCTAGCACCATGGTATTTGACATTTCAAACACCACGTTTCAGATAAACTGGCAAATCCGTCCACAGAGAGAAAGGACTTCAACGGGCACAGAGAAGGAGTGAAATCTCACCTCAAAGGACAACCCTTCCCTTCCAGGCATAGGTGAGATTAAAAGCCCAACACAGGGACCCTGCGCTACAGCACTCAGAGGTGCATCTCTTCTGTGGGTGTTTTGCAGATCTCCCTTTCTACAATCAATCCATTGAGTGTCTTTCATAAACACTATGTTCAGCATGAATACATTTACATCCCACTTTAAAGAGTCGCAAATGAACATGTTTTAGGTAGGATTCAGGAAGCTCCTTCCTCTCACACGTTCTGAACTTTTTTCTGAGAAGGAAAAAAAAAATCAAACCAAAAAATGTGGAGCAAAGTAACCTACAATAGTCTTTAAACACTAGCTGGAAGGAAGACTCTGAGGAACAAGTAATATCATCTAAAGTTGTCTGAGGAGTTGAAAGAAAATAATTTCATTCATTTACATCTTCTCTCCCAGAATATTATGAAATACACGGGCTGGACCTGCCAGGTCCCATGAACTGCACATGAGTCTGTTCCCCTGCCTTTTAAAGCCAGTCCTGCCTCACCATCTCCCTTGCTGTGGCACCCAGACATCACACAGCAGTGCTATTTCTGTTTTCCGTGTACCAGGTGAAGTTGGTTAGCCTGATTTGCAATCTTGTGAGGTCCAAGAGAAAAGAGGCTCTGGCGACAGACAGCAGCCTGGGTAAGTATGTTTTTTACCAGGGTCCAAACACTCAACAGACTCCTGCTAGAAAGAGCATTGCCCTCTCTGGGCATCTTGTAACAGAGTAACATCAGGATTATGCCCTCCCTGTGGCAGGACAACCACCTTAGAAACCCACACCAAATCATGACATCGTATTTGTCAGAAAAGGAAACTGAGGTGCCCCTCTGCCATAGTGACAGAAAGCTTAACCACGTAACGGCACGAAAGAGCCCAAGGTCCCTGCAGGCTCTCAAGACTCACCCCAGTGGCTCAGTGCCCGAGGGAACTGGTTTGACTATGTTTCTGGCAGAGTGTGCTGGTTCAGCTTGCCACCACTGCAACAGCAGGCAGGGGTCTCTTATGGTATCCCCAGTGTCTTTCAAAAGTACAGTCTCTAATGAAACCACAGCGTCAGGCAGTCATGCGAAATGCCGCCCTGCCTCCTACGTGGTACACTGCTATCCGTCACCATCTTTTCTGCTGCAACCCAGAGCTGGTGGAAGTCAGTCAAGCCCATCGGTTCAGTCAGTTATTAAAAGAAAACCTGAGTTGCGCTAGAAGGTGGTAACATCTTAGCAGATGGTGATGCAAGAAGCCACTTGAACTTCTGTACCTTTTCCTCTGTCATCTGACAGTTACATTGCCAGAAGCAAGTGGAACAACTGAGACACATAATGCTCCATCAACCACGAAATGGGACAGAAACATCACTGAGAAAAAGTGAGGAAGGATAAAATAACATCCGAACAGGGGGATGGGACCACCATTTTAATGGTGTCTTACTGCTGTTCGCACAAGCAAATAGAGAAGACAATTCAAAGCAGGACTGACAGATTTCCCTAAGAACGCATAATGAACCCACCACCACAAAAAGAGGTACCCGAAGAAGACGGAACAGAACGAAAATTTGCCCTGAGCAGTGAAAACACAGCAGCTAAGGACATGCACCTTATTTATATGTACCTTATGCAAATGACACATTGTTTCTCCCAAAACAATATTTTACCCATCTCTGCCTGGGAAGCACCATCTATAACATAACGGAAATTAAAGAAAGGATGAAAACAAATGTCTTTCCTAATGCATAGTGCATCGTGAAAGTCAGATCCTGTTAAGCCTTGACTGTTGAAGCAATCCTTACTCATGCAAAATCTCCCAATTAATTCATCAGGGGAAAATGGTGTATTAGCCTAAAACTCTGAAAACCAGCTGAATGTAAATGCCTTCTGCACAAGAGGTCAATGTTATTCAACAGACTGGATCCTTCAGGACAGTCCATTAACTTTCTGAAGAACATGTGAAGCTTTAAAACACTGAGACTCTTTAGCAAGAAAGAAAAGCATCAGAGTGCAGCAGCTGAGCTAAACTGGCGTTTACTGAAATAAAAGTCTCCTCTTCCTTCCCTGCCTGGAAAAAACAAAAACCAAATACACAACATAAATTGTAAAATTTGCTCAAAAAACCTTTCTTCAAGGGCAAGCAATTTCTTGTATATAGGTCACCATTTGACTTCTTCAGAGGAAAAAAACAACCATAGAGGCAGCAGCAGCTGTATTTCAATGTAAGGAATGGATTTCACTTTGTGCTGGAAATGTTTGCACAGCATCCTCAAAAAAATAGAACGTGGGAAACAAGAAAACATGCTGCAATGAGCCATGTGAGACTGTGCACCATCAAATTACAGGAGGTAGCATTTTCCAGTGGTTTGAATCACAAGATGTTGCTTCTATTCTGGGATGTACCTGACTTACCATTTGACCTTGGGCAATAAATGATATGCACTCTCTCTGGGCATCCCTTTTTTCATTTGTAAAAAGGTGCAGGGTCTGGTCTGGCAATGTACTAATTAAAACAATTCTGTATTAGGATGGGAACATTTATCAATGGACCCAAATTGTGCTCGAGCACGAGTACATACAGACTACAGATCATAATAATTTTCCTCATTACGGTGCAAAATATTTTAATTAAAACCTTTAGTTTTTGTTAAAATTAAAAATTAAAGTTGGTTTTATTAATACTTAGCAGTTTAGATTATTTTGATTTATTTCTTGCACTATACATTTAAAATTACAATGTGGTGACAGAATAAATAATACTATGGAAGGATGTTAGCTTACCGATTACAACACCAGCACGGGGACACAAAATGTGTTTTATTGTCAAAATAAACCCTTCTATGATTGTACTTAACCCATCTGCTAAATGGATTCCACAATAAGTGCATACCTGTGCTCAGCTGTGGGGATGTTTAACTCTTTACAGCTGCATGAAGTATAATTTTTCAGCAAACAAGCAAGCAGAGGAGAGCTTTCCCCTTCCTTGCACTGCCCGTGAAGAGGCGATTGCACCTACTCTCCAAACTGTTCAGCAATTGCTCTCAAGGACATAAGACAAATGGATGAAGAAATTAAATGAAGCAGTAGAGTCCAGGGTGCTACCTCATTCAGCTGGTATGTCACAACACCATGATAAGCACTGACATGGGTACCAGAGACAATCCTCCAATGCAAACTGCACTAATAGGGATGGCTTGTTCCTCAGGCTGGCACTGCTGCACACTGCACGTAGGATTGTGATGCGTCTATAAAACTTTCCTCATAGAAAATGCTGTCAGAATGAAAAGTTTGGTTGTGTCACGGTCACAACTAACATAACCGTTTCTATGGTTATGATTGTCAGACAATCCTATACAAGGGAACAGTTAGCACGTATGGTAGGCTACTTTAAATGCTTAGTGCTTTAAGAATTTTTGTTCAAGGCAATCAAAACATTCAACTGACTTAACGTTCTTCTAGCCTTCTCTGGATTCCCTGGAGTCTCCTGAATCCTCCATTAAATGAATTTCCTTGGACTCTGATTGCAGTGACTGGTATTGAATGGGGCAGAGCCACTTGTTTTTACATCATTTATTTACTTGTAATAGTTGCTTCCTCTCCCAGGAGGAAAGAAAGCCAGAAGCATATGAACTTGCAAATCAGTGATTAAGAGGGGAAACACAGATTGGACCTGACAAGAGGACAGGAACAAAAATCTAACAAATGCCTGCTCAGATACAGCACTGACCATTTGGTAACAAACACCACAGCAAACAGAATCAGTTGCATTAATTATTATGCTGTAGTCAGTGCAAGCTCTGAATTTCAGCACTGACAATGACAACATCCTAGGGTAAAGTCCTGACTACTGAAACCAACAGCATGTTGAACCACAATCACATCTCACACCTTCCAGAAAAATACAGCTCTCGTTCATGAAAAGCACTGAAATACATGGCCAGATTCCCACAAGACTACCAGCTCCTGTATGCTGGGGTTAGTAAGACCAAGCGCCTCTGAAAATCTGGTTCCTTGCTTGCAAATCATACCACAGCACCACTGACTATTAATAAGGTCCTTCACCCCATTTCACCCAACACCATTCCTTTTCTCACCCACTTCATTTTACGGAAATACTCTTGAAAAGCCCGGGGTTGCTCCTGCCAAGTAATTCACCGCCTGAAAACCCAGAGCGGATGCTCCCGGCGGGCGCGGGGAGCGGGGTGCAGCGGGGTGCATGCAGCGGGGTGCAGCGCCCTGCAGCCAGAGCCCTGCCCCAGCAGCGGGGCCGCATCCCGCACCCCCCACTCCCTCTTGCAAAAGACTCATCTTTTATTTTAAGGGAGGAGGGCTGCCGAGAAACAGCTACTAGAGAAAGACACGCACACACGGGGCTCTTCCTGCGGCGTGCCCGCAAAGTGCGAGCTGGAAAAGGCACCTTTTTCTTTTCTTTTTTTTGAGGTGAGAGCCCCGGTACCGCTGCATCCCCCCTCCACCGCGGAGCCGAGGCGAGGGCGCTGCCCTGCCTCGGCAGCCGGGCGGGGCGGGAGGCCGGGCTGCCAGCCCCAGGCACCGCCGCCAGCTCCCAGGGGACCCACCGACGGCGGGGCCCGTCCGCCTCCGGGGGTGACCCGCCGTCCTTACCTCCATGCCCAGCCGCTGCTTCAGCACCAGGGCGGCGCACAGGTAGCCGGCGCGGCCGACGAAGAGCTCGTCGGAGCCGCACTCGAGGAAGGAGAGCGGGGCGCAGACCTCGCTCAGCTCGCGGAACTTGCCCAGCGGCCGGGCGAAGTCGGGCAGCCCCAAGGCGCGGTAGACCAGCGCCGCCACCGCGTACACCCCGGCGCCGCCCAGCAGGAAGGCGGCGCGGGTGTCGGCGTCGGCCTCGCCGCCGCCCTCCTGGTAGCGCAGGCAGGCGTCCACGACGCGGCGGGCCGCCCGCAGGTAGGCCTCCCGCGACGGCGCGAAGAGCGGGCACTGCGCGACGTGGTAGAGCATGTAGGCCACGCCGGCCACGCCGCCGTACAGCCCGCCCGGGCAGCCGCGGGGGCCGCCCAGGGGCGGCAGCTCCCGCAGGATGCGCTCGATGGTGGCCGTTACCAGCGGCACCGCCGCCTCCCTGTCCGGCGCCGCCGCCGGGCTGCCCGGGTAGTCATCGAAGCGGTTGGCGAAGCAGCGCTGGCTCTCCATGCCCCCGNCCGCTTGCCCAGTCTCGGCGCCCCTCGGCCGCCGCCCCACCTGCGCTCAGCCCGGAGAGGTGGCTGTCACCCACCCGGATTTCCAGAGCGCTGAGCCCAGCCGGGGAGGGAAGGGCCGGCCCGGTTCTGGTGTCCCCCTCACCCCGCCGGGTGCTTCATCCTTCCCACATGGAAAGCCCTGCTTGCGCCTTCGCCCGACCCGTCCGCAGATCCCCCAGGAAAAGGGGTTCATTGGGGTTTTTGGTCCTCTCCCGCCCCGCTGCCGCCGGAAGATTTGGCTCAGGGACGTGTGCTGGGCCTGCAGGAGAGATCCAGGGGCGGGAAGGGTGACCAGAAGGCTGGGGAGTTATTCCTGGCTATGGAACAGCCTCTCGGGGGCTGCTGCAGCCAGAGCTGAAGGATGCCGCCAAATCCAAATGAGGGCAGCCTGAGGGCAATTTATGTGGAAAGCTAAGCAAGTCCCCAGCAGACCAGCAATGGCACAAGGCCATCTTTGGCCCCTTTCCTCCATGCACCAGCCAAGCAGAGCTTAGGAGGAACAGAAAATTTAGGCCACTGAATAGGTTCCTAGTTAAAAGAAAGGAAAAAATAAAAAGGAAAATCTTGAAGCAGATACTAAGAGCAACTCTTACATGACACAAATACACAGTTGTCCCATCTTCGCCTGACGATGTGAAGTGGTGCAGCATCCATAACAGAGGGCCTCCACAAAGGAGGATGGAAGGACCAGCTTGCTGGAGGCCCCAGCCAGTAGCCAGCAGCTGAAACAGCCGTAGCAAGAGCCAAAGCACTGTCCTTTGGATGCTGAAAGACCTTCCTAGAGTTGTGGCTGGCTTCTCTCTGCTTCGTCCTGGCTGCTTGTTTCAGCCCTCTTCCTGCTTCCCTCTCGAAGCACCTTCAACTCCATGCAGCTCCTTGCTAGCACTTTTACGCCCTCTTTTCATTTCAACTCACCTGTCCTTTTTCTTTCCTTCCTTTTTTGGGGTTCATGATCTGCTCAGAGATGATTGCTGCCACCCTGTGATTTTGATTTCTACACTTCAGTGCATTTATGCCATGTTTACTTACATTCCAAGTAACACCTACTAGTCATTGTTTGTACAGTGTTCCTTAAAGCCCCATTTTTCTTGGCCTATTCACAACTGTACTATATAGGGTTACTACCGCACAGATCTTGGTGATCTAGAGCACCGAAAATGTGAAAATGCCCTACCAATGGATAGAACATCCCATTTGTGTATTATTTTCCGTCATGAACTGTCTTCTGTTGGCCCATTGATAGAGTTCTGGGTGTAGCTAAGGATTTGCCAGCATAGTTTCTGTTGGTTGTAGAGAAGCATATTCCTTAAGTGCTCTTTTAAGTGAAAATTTTGGAGTTTTATTTTTCAGTCTGACACCATTTATTCCACATTTTGGGGATGCTTGCTGCATCTTTTCAGTCTTTTTTTTTTTTTTTTTTTTTCAAATTAAAAGGGCTGATATTTTCCTGCAGTCTTCTGGGGTGGGAGGTGTCTCTGACATGGTCCTCCTGTTGATGTGAGGGTATCCTCTCACTGGAGGTGCCCATCTCCCTGCACTGGAGACAGTTGGCTTTGCAGCTAGCTCCTCTTGCTGCCTGTTTGGGCTTTGTCCTGGGAATCCACACTTCTAGAGCAGCTCGAGGGTTCACAGGGCCACCTCTATCCCTGCCCTGTAGTCAGTTCATGTTTGGTAAGCAGCTGGCTATTGGGCATTTGGCAGATGAGAATGAATTAGAGCTGTTTCATGTCCACATTAGAAAAGAAGTACCCATATTCCCCATATGCCCTTCTTCTACCTTCCCTGCTATGGGTTCTTGAAGAGGAAATTATCACAGTGCACTGCAGAGACCATGCCAGTACCCAAATGCAGAGGAATCTGACAAGGAGTCATGCAGCGGAGGCAGCTCCAAGGATTTTGTAGCATTGTCATTTGGTAGCCACATTACCCCAGCAGTCTGTGGTTGCTCAGTATATTCTGGTTTCTTACCGTAAGTATTTTTTTAATTTTTCAGGTTGAGCTATCCTGTTCTGTATGGACTCCATTTACAAAGCTACACAAAAGCTTTTGTGTTTTTTGTTCCATGACGATCAATTGACAGTGATATGAGGACCTGTTTTGAAAATGAAGTGCTTCTTGGCAGTACACAATGGAATCTCTTTTCCTAAGTCAACCTTTTATTCTGTTACTTGTGTACAGTTGATAGTAGAAACACAATTTCTGCTTGACAGAAGTGATAGGAGTTTTAGTGCGGGTATTGCCATTTCATCACAAGGAAAATTACACATCAGAAGATAAAGCATGTTATTTCACAGAGATTATGTTAAATATTGTGTCAGATATTTAAATTATCCTACCTCATTTGAATTCCAATAGGTGTACAATGACTGCTCTTGTGCTTTTATGCAGCAGACCTACACTCCGAGACTTGTGTGTATTTGTTGTTAACCAAGCTGGTCCACGAGCAGTGGATCTAATAAGGTCTGGTGTCTGACTAATTTGTTTTCTGCTTTCCATTAGCACCATCTTATTCCCAGGCCTGTCCCGTGTTGGCATTTCTCACCTTGGTCTCTGCATCCCAGCAATGTTCTTCCCATTTGGTTGGAAGCAAGTGCTGCGGATGGCTTGGGGAACTTGGCAGGTGTCTGCAGCTGGTGAGTGGAGTTGAGTTACAATTGGCCCATGGTAAGCGGCTGCACTGAATTACTTTTTGCTCCAAGGGGGCACTGAATTTCTGTCCACTGCTCAGTTTCTTGAAACTTAGGAACTGAACAGGAGTTTAATTTCTTTGAGAGACTGTCTTTATTGCTGAATTTGGTTGAAATTTGCCAACAGATGCAAAATTATCGGGATGATCATGCAAACCTTGCTTCCTCAAGAAACAAGGCTAGAAAGATTTTGGGTTTGGATTTTTTTTTTTTTTAATTTATTTATTTCCTTTGTCCAAGCCCTGGATTAAGANAAAGGTTCTTGTGACAAGATACTGAAAGTGTGGGTAGAGGTACTCATTGCTTACAGAATTGATTCTGCTTACAGAATATCACATTTTCCATTTGGAGAGGTGGGCTAATTTTGGTAAGAGTTTCAGCTTGGATAAAAACATAGCAGCTATTATGAAGTCTCTGAAGAGAGTATTACATTTTTCAGTATCTCTATGTAGACTTACTTGCGATGGGTGAATCACCATTCAGCTGTTGAAAAATGCCAGGGCTTTCTGCAGAGCAGGCGGTTTGAAACTCTGAGTTTTGTCTTAACTGGAAAAAATCTAACTTAAAAATAGCATTACCTTGACCCTATCCAGAGCTTTTACCATAGGCATTGTTATTCCTAGCATTCCTGCCCTTGGCTTCAACCTACTCAAACTAGTGGGGTGGTGAAGCTCTTTTCTGCAGACAGGTCTGTAAGAATCCATTTTTTTTGTCCAGCAGATTATGTCCAATTTTTTTATGGTCAAGGTGATTTCTAATGAACCACAAATACTCTTATATGCTTAGAGAGCAGTAGTCAATCTGCAGTTCTCTGCATGGTCCTGACATTGGCTAACAGAATAAGGAAGCAAAAAAATCCCACTGTGCACTCCACTGTTAATATTAAAACAAAATAGTTATTTTTGTCTTACTAATTAGTCTGTCAGTACAACATATATTTTCAATTCTAAATTTCCTTAAGTGCATCTTTTCTACAATTGATGTCAGTGTGAGATCCAAGATTTTAATTGTAACATTTTTGTCAGAGCCGGAATTTGGATGCACTTCAAAGTACAGGAACAAAAATCAATATCTGAAATCAAATAGTGTTTTTACCTGAAAGCAGCTAACATTTTTATCCGTAATGTTTTACTTGAGTTTACTTCTCTGTATGTTTTGCTATTGCCTTTGTGCTAGCTCGTCTCAGTAATTGTTGTGATGGAAATGTTAGACGTTTATTAATGAATCGTGCTTCTGTTTGCCAGGGCAGGGACCTCACCCGGCAGGCCTCATCCCACAGCACCTGCAGGCGATGAAGAGAGCTGAGGACAGTGACTGGGCCCATTGCAGCCGTGGGACCAGGCACAGCTGCAGGCACTGAGTAATAATAATACATGTTGTTGGAATTTCAGGCTATAAGACTAAGTCTGATAAGAAAATGTCCTGGGTCTTAAATGCAACTAATGATGATAATGATAATAATGGTTTTATGTCCTTGAGGAAAGATAGCACCTCCAGAAACAAGTTACCCTTTAATGATATGCTAGAAGGTTGGATGCATGCTAATGTGGATGGAAGATTTCCAAGTTCTGAATCATCAAAACTAGTGCAGCATTTGACTTTTTTTTTTTAAATTTCCATCATGCATATTGACCAGGTCTAAATTGCCTAGCTTGTCATATTTGAGACATTCATAGCGCCAGGTGATACGCTGTGTGTTACAAGATACGTTCACACGCATGGTCACACACATAGAAATACAATATTGTCCAGAAACAAAACCTCTACCAGATGGTTTGTTGGGTGGTTTTGGGTTTTTTTTGGGGCAAACTAACAAAACCATAAGACAAGGCTGGGTTTACAAAAATGAAAACTTTAATATGAGACTTTTTCTGAGAACTTTTTATCCCAGCTGTTTTCAGCATAACCTAAGGAGTAAAGTAGCCTACATTAGGAAACATGGAATCATGCAAAATTGCACAGGTCCAGCTTTGTGTAAGTAAGAGCAGCCTGGTCTAGACGCTTTCATGAATCCGCAGAATACTGATTTCTCTCTATGGGATCCTGATGAATTCTCTCTTACAACTGCAGACCTAGGAAAACATAAAATAACCTGATTTTGCATGTGTAGTTTTTGTCCACTCAAAGAATGAAACAGATGGCTTAATTTAAGGCATAGAAAATAAATGAAGTTGAAACTCAAGAAAACTGCAGTCACCTCAGGAACTTTTTTGCTTGATGCATTTTAAAGCACAATTCTTGATATATTCACAGGATGACAGAATGGCTGAGGTTGGAAGGCACCTCTGGAGGTCATCTGGTCCAACCCCCCTGCTCAGGCAGGGTTACCTAGAGCCAGTTGCCCAGGACCATGTCCAGAATACTTTTGAATACCTGAGCATGGAGACTCCATAACCTCCTGGGGCAACCTGTGCCAGTGCTCAGTCATCCTCACAGTAAAAAAGTGTTTTCTGATGTTCAGACAGAACCTCTTGTGTTTCAGTTTGTGCCCGTTGCCTCTGGTCCTGTCACTGGGCACCACTGAGAAGATCCTGGCTCTGTCATCTTTGCACCCTCCCTTCAGGTGTTTCTGTCCACTGGTGAGATCCCTCCCTCAGCCTTCTCCTCTCCAGGCTGAGCAGTCCCAGCTCTCTCAGCCTTTCCTTACATGAGAGATGCTCCAGTCCCTTTATAATCTTAGTGTCCCTTCGCTGGACTCTCTCCAGTAGCTCCATATCTGTCTTGAACTGGGGAGTGCAGAACTAGACACAGTACTCCAGTACTATTCTTGGTCTACTAAACTTTAAGAGTCCATAAAAGTTTGTTTTTCATGTAGATGTTGCAACTGAACTGAAAATAGGTCTCAGAAGAGAAAATAACTAAGGAGGCCAAAGTTTTTAATTCTTAGGAATCCTGAAACAATGCACGGAGCACTTCTTAAGTACTGTGATAATGTTTTTTTGGGAAAGTGCCAAGAACATTTCAAAATCAATTTCTGTTCACATTCATTTACAGCTCTTGCACTTAGTACACCGTCTGTCTTCATTTTATTGCTATATGTTAGTCTGATGGGATGCATAGAAGCTCTGCTAGACTGTGCTAGATGAAGATTCATCTGTAGCACTTTATGCTATTTTGCTTGTTGAACATCCGGGGGGAGGTAACAGAAATGTGAAATATATTATACTGTTTTGGGTTTTTTTAGTAGGAGCAAGCTTTATCAGTGGTTTGAAGTTATAAATTAAAATAATATGAAGTTCTGTTATTGGACTTTGGACAAAAATATTTTGCTTTATTTTTGCACCCTCAAATGTGCAAGCTATGATCCAGGAAATGTTTACATCTGGGATTTATATTACATGTGTGAATGGTCCCTCACTGCTTTCAGTAAATATTGTTTGCAAGATCACGCTCTAAGGTTGTTCCAGAATGCCATTAACCATTTTTGGTTTTCTAGTCATCAGTTTGCAAATGCCTTTTCAAAAAAAGCTAGAGGATATATAAAAATAATTCACAGCTTCATGAATTATGCAGGGAGACATTCTAGTTCCCTGTTGATAGGCAAAATGTTCAGGTACTGAGATATAAAATTGGATGGGATATTACAAAATTAGGCTCTGATTCAGTAAACCATATGGGTCAGAAGTATTGCTCACATACTTGATATAAAGCACATGCTTGAGTGGATCAGACCTGCACTGCTCTGGCACAGGATATAGCACATTTGCCCTTTCCAGCTTTCTGTAAGTTGAGATTTCTCTGAAGTAGGCAGAATTAAGGCTGTTGAAAGGGCATTTTAAACCTCTTAAGACTTCACAAAGTGACACCAGTGAATGACAGAAAAAACCTCGCTGCCTTTTCACACATAGTTATTTTAAGTTCTCTATGTAAGCCAGATGACTGAAGTTCTTTAATGAAAAAGGCAATGTAGATAAAGGAAATTATAGATATGTAATATTTATACACAGACTTACATTATATATATGTATATATGTGTATATATGTTTGAAAATAAAACTTGGCTCTGGTGAGTCTGAAAATAATTTTAAAATGGAACCATTTCTTTCTCTGATTGTTACCTTTATTATTGCACCTCATTAGAAACAAACGAATGCAGTTATACTTACTCATTTACTGATTAGGTTATTTGCTAGTTTCCACACTGCCGTTGGTAAAGCCAGCCTTTTTTGTGTCACCTCACTGCTTTCAGCACTTCTGCAAAGAAGAAGAACCTTGACGCTACTTTTTAGAATCACAACTAATTTAAAAGAATTTGCCTGCATTTGCCACCTTCTCTTGCTGCTGCTTCTTCCCTGTTCCCCTCTGTCAGAGTCAAATAATGAAACAAAACCATCAGCTCTCTGGAATCGGGCATTAATACACAGTTCGATGAGAAGCCTCTCCTTTGGAAAGGACACTGGGCTCAGTCATCAGAAGTCACTGCAATAAAAACTTTGCCTTTGTGCTTGGAAGTGCAGCTGCTGATGCTGGCAGGGCTGGACTGGCTGCTTTTCCGGATGCCCCACATTTGGCTCCTTGTTCTTCAATGCACAGTGACTTTCACAGATGTCAGTGCTTGTTACCTACTGTGGAGAAATTAAACCTCTGCATGTTAGCCAATGTACAAACTGTTCCCTCTTTCTAATGTCACTTCGCCTTCCAGCATAGGGAGGCTCAGAGGCACACACTGGGGTATTTAGTCACATTTTCCCATATCCACTGTTAGATTTAGGTATCGTTGTGTTCAGGAGATGGATTTAACTTTCAATATTTCTTCTGATTAGAACAACCCTATCTTGGCAGGAGATCTGACATGTTTTCAATGGGCTTGACTCCCATTTGCATTAAGGTCCTGGACTCCCATTTACACCAAGGTCCTATTCTTGCATAATGTTTCCTGGAGCTGCGTCTGGATCAGCCTTGGCTGTCACTCCAGTTGCTTTTCACTGCTTGGGCTGCTAAAAAAGATGGAAAACCAGTATATCTGACCTTGTTATGCACAGGAATTTTCCACTGCCATCCTCCCCACCATTGCCACAGAGGGAGTTTCTGGGTGAGAGAGGACATGTTCCAAGCATTTTACGGCCCAGTGATGACCTCTTCCTAAAATAGCACCTAAAGACCATTAACTTCTGGAACAAGGTGGTGAACTTCCTACTCTCCCACCCACATATCCCTGGCACACACATCCTGGGGAGCGTGGGCACTCCCTGCTCAGTAACAGGCAGCAAGTGGAGTGTGAAAGGAGCTCTGTGGCACTTGGGCAACATTTTGCTGCCAAAACGTTATGTCCTTGGATCTCTGTCCTTCACCTGATGGTCTACAGGCATGACTGTTAAATATATGAGGTTACAAACAGAGGTTTACATGTGTTTTCTGTAAAATGACTATTTGATTCATTCTAGGTCCTACTCTAGCCCTGGGCTGACTGTAAACGATTTCTGAAAAGCCATCTCTGCCTCCAGCATGCTGCAGAGAGAAGACAATTCTGTAGAAGCTGCCTGGCAAGGTGCAATTTCTTCCATCACAAAAAACTCTCTACGTCTTACTTTGTTAAAAGTTTGCCCTCTTTGGTGCTTACCATGCAGGCCCAGAAAGCTCAGGTTTTCCTTCTCCCAAAGAGTAAGATCCCCCACAGAGAGTGGGGAGGCACTCTGATCACGGGGCAGAGGAGGTGGTACAGGAGCCAGGAAGATGTGCTGTGAAATAACGCTGCCTCCCTTAGTCTGTGCTTTCTCCTGCCTTAGTCTGTTTTCTCCTCCCTTGTCCTGTAGGCCGGAGGAATAGGGGATGGCAGCTGGAGCAGCTGGCTGCTTCTGGAAGGTGGGTTTTATCTAGCAAGAAGGAGGACATGGTAAAGCATTGCAAACAAGTGAGATGTAGCCATAGCCGGGGGATGCGTGAGATGAGCCAAGCCTATTAGTGTCACTCTCAGTGTCTGGGGTTGACTGGTCTTTCGTCTCTGAGGCACAAAGGTCATGTGTGTTTTTGAAGCCTGTCCCTTAGGGCAGCATAAGCAGAACTCAAGACTTGAAATTAAGTCCGTTTAGTGTAAACAAATTCAAAAGACGCTTCCTTCTTCCAGGACTTTCTCCTCTGTGTAGGCTGGGTTTTTATGATATTAAGAGTTAGTAATACCACTTCCAGCATGTGACATAACTGAAATGAGTTAAGAATTCATAAATGCATTTGGAACAAACAACTCCATGTTACTCAAAATAAGATCAGTTATGTGATTAAAATGAATGCAATCAAATTTGAAGCTTCAGGCACTGCAGCTAAACAAACTGATAGCTCTAATCAGCAAACGATGTTCTTTTAAGGAACATTATAATTTAAAATGGAGAAACTACTTTAAAACTGTCTTCTGTAGTGAACAAATGACTATGCAGCAATATTTACATAGTCATATGTAACATCTTTTAAATGGAATTCGTGAAGATTTTCTAATTGGACCTCACCAAAAACTTTGCACCTAAGAATTTGATACAAGGGAGACATCTGGTGAGACATTCCCGTAATGCCATGCCTCCGCACTGTCAGGCGCACAGCAAGTGGAGCTGGGCTTAGCTCACTCGGTACAGAAATCCTCAGTGGACCTCAAACGTACCTGGATATGAGACCCTTTGAAAATTCCCGTGTCCTGGCAAAAGCCCGACTTCTCTGTTATAAATTGTCAGTTGAAGTTTTTATAACATCGGCCTCGAGGACTTAGAGAACTCGGGAAGGGGAGGGGAAGGGGAAGGGAAGGGGAAGGGAAGGGAAGGGAAGGGAAGGGAAGGGAAGGGAAGGGAAAAAAGCAACAAAGAGAAAAAAATAAAGAATTCCTCTGTGTTCTGTTTTACGCTTCTCTGACATCTGCACACACAAGCAATTTCTTATAATTTTTAGAAGTTTCTGTTATTCTTTCCTTTGAGGCATTTTAATTAAAATGCTAGTGATGTTATAGGGTAGTGATGCTCTCCCAGAATTAAAGATGCATATTGTATTTTGCTTAAAGCCTGACATGTCAAGTGCTCTCGATTCTGCATATAGATTCCAGTTGTCTTGAAATTTGCTGTGTTTAATGGGGACAGAAATGAAAATGCATTTCCTTTCTTCTACCTTTATACTGTTTTACTCTAAGTTAATGTTCGTGGAATGAGGTAAAACATCCACGTGAATGAGCCAGGCTAATCCATGACTGAGAAGAGCCAGGAACATAGACTGCCTCTCAGGCCTGTCCTTTGGTGCACCCTGCTTTTGGAAAGAGTGATCATGCTGGTGAAATCACTGAATGTGATTCCAAAGAGTCTTGGTTCCACTGTCTGCCCTTCTTTTCATTTGCAGAATGAACAGAGAGATTAATTGATTCTCTGTGGGAGAGGAGCTTACCTGTTCGATAAAGCACAGAGAACTGGTATGCCTGTTTTCAGATCTGATATCCATGAAGATGTCCATGAGACCATACTCAGGTGTCTTGATACATGAGACTATAAAAGTGTAAAACTTTAGTAAAGATACAAAAAGCTAATAATACTTGATTACCATGGCAGTTTAGTCCTTGAAGCATTTATTTGGAAGACGTGTTTTTACTGTTTTAAAACTCCACCTGTTTTAACACATATTTTTGAATGTACATTTTTGGCGCTATGCGTCTACACAAACACAAAGGTGGAGCGAAAAATTAAAGCCAGTCCTAAGTTCACTGTGGCATTTGTGTGAGAGACTTAGATAACTGGTTTCCCTTTTGTTGCATTTTCTTCTTCTGAATTGCTGGAAACATTTTTGGTAACTACACATAAGAAATACTGCAAGCACTATATTTTTTTGCACCCACAATTAGAAATTGAGCAACTCAATGAAAATCCATCAGAACAACTTATCCTGTGCTGCAGGCATACCTGTTGTGAGATCTGATGTCCATATTCTATCATTTATCAGCAGTCCAGGCTAAATGGGGAGGTCCCAGTTGACTGGAGGTTAGCAAATGTGATGCCCATCTACAAGCAGGGCCAGAAGGAGGATCAAGGGAGCTACAGGCCTGTCAGTCTGACCTCGGTGCCAGGGAAGGTTATGTAGCAGATCATCTTGAGTGCTGTCACACAGGTACAATGCAGGTACAGGACAACAAAGTGATCAGGCCCAGTCCGCATGGGTTCATGAAAGGCGGGTCCTGCTTGACAAACCTGATCTCCTTCTATGACAAGGTGACCCACTTAGTGCACGAGGGAAAGGCTGAGGATGTTGTTTATCTGCACTTTACTGAAGCCTTTGACACCATTTCCCACAGCATTGCCTGGAGAAATTGGCTGCTCATGGCTTAGGATGGGCAAACTCTTCACTGGGTAAAAAACTGGCTGGATGGCAGGGCCCAAAGAGTGGTGGTGAATGGAGTTAAATCCATTTGGTGGCTGGTCACAAGTGGTGTTCCCCAGGGCTCAGTACTGGGGCTGGTTCTGTTTAATATCTTTATCAACGATGTGGATGAGGGGATCGAGTGCACTCTCAGTAAGTTTGCAGATGACACCAAGCTGGGTAGGAGTGTCAACCTGATTGAGGGTAGGAAGGCCCTGCAGAGGGATCTAGACAGGCTGGATCAAAGGGCTGAGGCCAATCGTGTGAGGTTCAACAAGGCCAAGTGCCGGGTCCTGCACTTGGGTCACAACAGTGCCGTGAAATGCTACAGGCTTGGGGAAGAGTGGCTGGAAAGCTGCCCAGCAGAAAAGGACCTGGGAGTGTTGGCCAACAGCCAGCTGAATATGAGCCAGCAGTGTGCCCAGGTGGCCAAGAAGGCCAACAGCATCCTGGCTTGTATCAGGAATAGTGTGTCCAGCAGGACTAGGGAAATGATCGTACCCCTGTACTCGGCACTGGTGAGGCCACACCTTGAGTGCTGTGTTCAGTTTTGGGCCCCTCACTGCAAGAAAGACATTTTGATTCTGGCGCATGTCCAGAGAAGGGCAACAAAGCTGGTGAGGGGTCTGGAGAACAAGTCTTATGAGGAATGGCTGAGGGAACTGGGGTTGTTTAGCCTGAAGAAAAGGAGGCTGAGGGGAGACCTTATTGGTCTCTACAACTATCTGAAAGGAGGTTGTAGTAAGGTGGGGGTCGGTCTCTTCTCCCAGATAACAAGCGATAGGACGAGAGGAAATGGCCTCAAGTTGCACCAGGGAAGGTTTAGATTGGATATTAGGAAAAATTCCTTCAGTGAAAGAGTTATCAAACATTGGAACAGGCTTCCCAGGGAAGTGGTGGGATCACCATCCCTGGAGGTATTTAAAAGCTGTGTAGATGTGACACTTAGGGACATGGTTTAGTGGTGGTTTTTGCAGTGGGTTTTGTGGTGCTTTTTGCAGTGTTATGTTGATTGTTGGACTCGATCTTAAAGGTCTTTTCCAAGCTAAATTATTCTATGATTCTGTTGCAGCAGTCTAATGTAATAATTAGGTTCAAGGTGAATCCTCACTTGAGCCTCATTTGACAAGTCCAGTCATTTTCTAAATTTCTTCCTATATATAAATCTCAAGTCAGAAAAAAAAAAATATTTTAAATGACCCTTATGGCGTCTATTTATAGTGCTGTCAGGCTCTGGCTGGAGTCACACTCAGTTCGGGTGCCCTTCTGCCCACAAGATTTCAGTTCTCTCAAGCACCTGAGATACTGTCCAACCTTCATTTTCCTGTCCTTGGAGCCGCACTGCTTGCACTGCTGCTTCACCTGACTCTTGCTCTTCAGAGCTGTGAGCATTCATAAAGTGTAAGGACATGCACTACCGAAGGTCCGCGCAATGCTTATTGTGTCATACACTGAGAATAACTTAAATTTAGCTTCCACAATGAAAGGTGCTGGTCCTGGCAGATAAGGCTGGCCATGACATTAATACTCTTATCTATCATAGACACAAGAAAAACTTGCAAAAAATTATCAGGCCTGTGTACACTCTTTTCATTGCGTCTGGTAGCCCCTGCTGAACAGAGCCCGTAGAGGGCTGCTAATTAATATTTCCCGAGTGTCCTAAGTGGTGTTTGAGACCATTCTCTTTAAATGTGACATCAGAAAAAGACTTTAGCTTCATACTGTAACTGAGTGATGTTTACCTTTCCAGTCATTACTGATTTTGTTTAGACAAGGGGGAAGTGGGCACTTGTGGCTCTGCTGCATTTTGAGTACTGAATGGCAACTTCTGCATGGACGCTGTTTACTTAAGAAATCATATTTCATCATCAGCTGTCCGAAGAATGGAAAGAAGACTGTAAAGCTGTCAAATTCATCTTAAGGCTGTGGTATTGGCCAGGATATGCAGAAAAACAAGGAAAAATGCCCTTAGAAAAAAATATGCTGCTGTGCACTGCTCTTTCATCTACCATTTTTCCCTGCTAGCCTGTATTTTTGATTTGTTTTCAGAGTGCCTAAAACAGCAGGTTTCATACCCCTGCTTGCAGCTTCCCAGATTGTACTGCAGTGCACATAATAAAGATTGAATATTTGCTACTGGAGTAAAAGTTACCTAATCAGGTGGCTAGGATACAGATTCACAAATCAGAGAAACTCATCTCAATTCTTGCCTTAGCTCATGTTCTACTGTGTGCCTTCAGTGGCTGTGGCAGTTTCTCAGATATAGAGTAGGGAGAGTAGGACGTATTTTTCATCATAAAGAGAAGAGCTGCTCAGGTGAAAAATATTCTGAAGTCTTGCTGTGATTTAATTATATTTTAATTTCCTGTGATAAAGAACAATGATATCTCTAAATTAAAAGAGAAATATTATTGAGACATATAAAAGTGAAATTTTATTTTTGCAAGTCAACCTAGGACTTATTTGAATGCCTCTGGACTTTGGTACTGAGCTTTTTCAAATAAGATAAATAAATCTACCTCCTTCAGTTGCATATTTAACCTTTGTAACCTCATTGAGTGATGACCAAAGAATGATTTGTCATACTTATTTGCAAAATGTCTTTTTACTTGTTTATTGCAAGGAATGCAAAGATTGAGAATTGGAACTATAAATAAAATTTTACTTATCATGTTTCTCAAACATACACACACATATGCACACTGGCCTTTTTTAATTTCTGGTATTCTTAATAACCACAAGCAACAGTTTGGAAAATCAGAAAAAGGTAAACATAAGAACAAAGATAAAATCATAATTATTACATCCTTTATAATTATTTAACCACTATAGAATAATTGCTTTAGACATTGTTCTCTTCACATCCTTAGAGAGTGCAACACAGTTTTTCTGCTCACAGGCATAAGCCCAGCTGTCGTTGTTCTTTTTATTCAGTATAAGGGAGATGAGTTAATATTTCTTCCAGATGGAGAATTCTGCATCATAGGCAGAAAGTTGTCAAGAATGATCAAATCAAGCAGCAGTATAAAATACATAACATAACCCACCTGAAAAATTGAAGAGAAAATTTTTGCTATATTCCTATTCTCTTTTAATTGAAAGGTAGTTGAGAGTTTCTAACCACTCATGTTTTTCAAATGATTGATTTCTCACTGAAACGGCCAAACAATGAAAATATTGGAAATCAACCCAACCTCCTCAATATCTTATGCCACTGAAAAATGACATGTGATTTGCTTTCAGACGATTTCATAACTTGATTAATGGAGCTGAGTCAGATTTGGATCAATAGTTGCTCTCTCTCAAAGGACTGTTTACTCCCCGTCTTTGATTGTAGGACCTTATGAAGCAAGGGCAAGCATCATCAGTGCTGCCTGTTCCTGGTGAAGTAAATCTATTCACCTTTGTCACTGGCCAGAATTACAGACTAACCATACCTATAGCATAGTCATTGCAGCACTGACCTGTTGACAGAACAAATGAGTCTGAGTCATTGTGTCCATTAATTTTTAAGTATTTTATATAAAATTGGCAGCTTCAGTGAGAGTTTTCAAGGCTAAGTATTCCAGCATACAAGGAAGCTCACACATCTACCTCCTTCAGCTCCTTTCTCACTTGCTGCTAACCCTACAGCTCAAATTGAGGCCAGGTCCAAATTATCTGCCATGTGAACTGTGCCAAATGAACCCAAACTGCCTTTTCCGTTCATAAAACATTCATTCAGTCCCAGCTGGGACTGTAAAATATGAATATTTGTTTATCATGTTGATAACATACTCTTACATACGTATTAAGGAAATAGTACAGCTATAAGATAAACTATAGCTCTAAAAAAATTTAACTTCTCCATCTCACTCTGCTGGAAGCCCGTTTGACACAACAATCATCTGTCTAATCCAAATGATAGCCATTACAAAAATGTTTCAAGTTTTCACTCTGCCATAAATTCCTACCCTCTCCCTTCATATCCATCTCCCATGTGGGAGATTTAAGTTCCGCAATATTACCTTCTCCTGGCATTCGATTTCCCATATTGGACAAGTATTTGTGGTAGGATCAATGCAATGCATTTCCAAGCTAAAATGCTAATGGAACAAAGAGCTTTGGAGTCCCCCAGACTCTATATCTACTATACTAGTTTAGTGAACTGGAGAGTGCTGAGACATACAACTTTAAACAGAGACAAGCTTAATGCATAGAAGAGTATTTTAGGACATATTTGAGAAATTTTGCCTGTATCACTCTTGGGTTTTCTCTCTCCTTTTGATTTACAGACAAGGATTAATGCAAATCTTTACACTTAAAGAGATTAAAATATTCACCTCCCAAAACACTGTTAACATATTCTGAAAGATATTTCAAATATAACTTTTCAGTAGAAAATAATATACACACATATCTATTTGTACTAGGTGTGTTTATATGTGTGTAAATTAGATAGTGTCATGACATAATGCATAGGTTTATTTGCAAGATTTTGGATGAATGTGTCATCTTTACAGAGTCCAAACAAGAAAATGCTCAGAATGCCTCATGCTAAGAAGCCTTAGAAGAGAAGAGCTGGGACAAGTTTGCCTTGTAGCCCCAGTGTTGTGACAAGAACAGCAATGACACAAAGACATACACTGCAATTTGAGTTGGGACTATACCCATCACTTTTAAAGAGAAACAACGCAGTGTGGTTTGTGAGGTGCTAAACTGTACTATTTGGTCTCTATTGGCATCTGATTTACACAGTTCAACAACCTGCCATTTGTCTTTAAATCAGAATAAGGTCCCACTCTAGATGAACCCAGTACTCACCACGTGACTGATAACAGGGGTACTTACATGCCACTGTAAAAATTGTGTTTTATATTCTACTGGTGTTACATTTGGATCATCTCAAATACAAGCTGCTTGGTAGTGTAATTTTCTCTCTGTACTGGAGATAAAGAACTGAGGAAGGGCTGTATCCCATTTGAATAACATAAAAAAACCATGTTGAACAACTAGTCTGTGTTGTGTTACCTCTGTTGCTGATAAAGGCTATTTTAGTCACAACCAGAGAAGGATGATTTTTTTGAATTAAGTAGGAATGAGAACCAGTTTGATGAAGAACTTTGGATATATCTGAAATGAAATGTCATGCCACAGAAAAGCTCTTACAAGGAGCAGCAGTCATGTAGCAGTCATCAGAGTTTGAAACTCTCCAACTTTTCTATCTAAAGTGAAGAGAGAGAAAGGTAAAGGCAGGTACTGGACATGCTGAGTTCAAATGTATGGCCTGCTATCATTGCAAGAACCAAATTTAGGTCCCACTCAGAGAGCAGATGCCCGATTGGCAGACAAACTCTGAAGAGGTGTAACAGTTGGTTGGAAAAATAAAGCACTTTTCCATGGGAAAGGGCAAGGTGGCTACAGCTGTCAGATGCACTTTAAAGAAACTGATGAAGAGCTCCCTATTCTTACGTTTCAGTAAGTATTGTAGGATCATGCTTAAAGAATCCCCCTACGTGTCACAGGCACATTTATATATAGTGTCAAAATCCCAGCCCACTGGCCTTCATTCAGATCTAGTAGACTCCTTTGTGTTCTTTATAAAGAGATTTCATCCTAAGCAAGATCAGTCATGATCTCACCCCAAGACTCTTCTACCCACAGTGCTGTGAGGTGCGGGGACTTGGGGTTTAGATGAAGCCACTCTTCTCAAAATCCCTTTACTGGAAGTCTGAGACCTTCTACCTTTCCAAGTCATAAGAAAATTGTTCATGGGACATCCCTGATCATAGGAAATTTTGTGAAGATACTGTCTTGAACTGTTCGTACAGACTCAGACTGTCTGTAAGAATGGTAATTTGAGTGGTAGAGACTGCAGAAAACTGGTCTGAGACATCATGCCCCAGATACACAGGTTTGCCGCTTATCAACAAAGGGAAAATTCCTGGTACTTCCCTTCTTGCTTGTAGAATTAGCATTGGCCATCATTGCCTCAATATGAAAGGAAGGGCCGGCACACTTTCCAGACAGTTCACATCTTGAAAGCACTGATGCATAAACAAGCACTTCAGTGGACAGGAAACGCAATTTTTGTAAGAGTTAACAAATCCGTACACTCTATTCAAGCCTTGAGGCATCTGTTACAGATCGCCTCAGTCAGTTTTGTTTTGAAAGCATACTTCCTCCGGCTACTTAAAAGTTCATGCTACTACAAGAGGGAATACAGTCAGACAGGGGACTACCAAAGTGGTTGACACTGAGAGTCTGCGGGTAGGTAATCCAAAAGGAATCAATTTTCTGAGGGAAAGAAGTCATTGAGGTCAATTTCCTTCATTCTGAGATGAGAAGAGCTGGTTGTCTAGCCCCTATGCTAGAAGAGAAGCCAGTTGCTGCAGAAGTTGAAACTGGTGAGAAGAGTGTCCAGGAAAGTGATGAGGAAGGTGAATAAGTAGCACCAAAGAAAACAGACTGCAGTCTGTCTCCATGAACTGCATGGTCCAACACTTCAGTCTCTGAAATGGTTGCTTCCAATGTGGAAAGATACCTGTCTAATCAGTTGTTGAAAGGGATTGATAATGAAGATTGATAGTATGGGGAGAGAAAAAGACTGTATCCTTCAATATGCCTCCAAAGCTGTTCTGTAGAATATGAAGGTATAAGAGTCTGGTAGGTGCAAAGAAGTGGCCTCCAGCAGCAGTGATGCCTAGCTGAACCTTGGTATCTCAAGATTGTGTTGATACGCTGTCATGGAGGACAACTGGCTTCTGGACTGACCATGCTAAAAGATAAATGTAGTGCGCGTTGTTGCTTATGCTTAGTGTTTCTAGATATTCTTGGAGATCAAATGGTAGCCTTTGACTTCTTGAACCACCCGAAATCCCATCTGTTCTGGGACTGAAGATCTCCAGGCTCCCAAGAAGATCCTCTGCTGCTTGCTGCTTTTCCCTTGGCAATCATGAAGGCAACAGCTTGAATAAGGAAAAGATTTACTGCTTTCCCTTGAGACAGATCATCAACAACTGCTGTCATTTAGACGAAGAAGAGATGTGTAAAAACGGTGAGAAGAACTCCATACTTGATGATTATAATAAAAATGTTTGCTACATACAACGTTTTACTTATTGTGTCATCTCTCTCCAGACTTCTCATATAAGGATTATTGGACAGCTGAGTCTTTTCCAAGGCTCCTGCTGTCACTACAAGTCCAGGGTAAGGTGAATGTAAAAGAAAACAAATTTGACATGCAGGGTGCTGCTATCACTTTCTCACATTTTAACTTAGGTGCTGCACAAGGTCCTCCAAATCAAGACAACTACTTCCACCACATTTGAATTGACTGATTGATCTACTTGAAATAGTGCACACGAATATAAAATGAATGTTACATCAAGCTTGAGTCCTAGCATAATGCAATTTAAGGGGACCTCCTAAGAGCTAAGGAACCCCTATAACTGTGTACCTTTGACGAACCTGCAAGGAAACCCATTCCTACAAAGGCAGAGCAGTAATAAGGTCTGTTGTAGGAAGATGGCCCTAAGTGACACTGTGCACTTGCAGGGTCTGCTCTGGCTAGGGTGCTGAGAAAATGTGACCTCAACATTCTGTGCATGCCATCAACCAAACAGGCTGCAAAAGGAGCTACTGATACAAGGACTGGTGTGGAGAAGAGGAAGGTATATATCGTACAGCCACCATGCTCCAAACCATCTCAAAGGAACCTGAGACGCATCTCAGTGTGTTTAGTTAGGGTGGTTTTTTGATCATTGGTGCAAGATTTGGAGGGAACTGGAGGGAGATAGCCTGGATGCGAGGAGCAGTCTGTGTACAGTCTTTCAGAGGCTGGAGAGGCTCTGGGAAAGAGCCTGGCCTAAGGCAAGGGCCCAAGTTTGCCTACCTGACTGGAGCCTCAGAGCCACATGTGGGACTATGAGGGAGTTCCTTTGGTAAAATCCCTTTCAACTGTCTGACAGCCAGATCTTGTTCTGGCAGGCAGGAGAAGTTGAGAAAAAAATGATGGTTTTGAAAAAAAAAAACTTTAAAAAAGAATAATCTAGATTCTCTTGAGAGATATAAAGTCCTCATTCGGTGCTTGCTGATAAGACTCAGAGCTGAGGAAGTGCCTGAGAAGTGCCCTGAAATCCAGAGGAGATGCTTTAGTAGGTGAAAGAGAAGCCACGCATTTTCTCATCTCTTTCATTTTCATTACATGATGGAGACCAGCCATGCTGTTTTGGAGACACTGATAAGGAAAGGGAGCTCACTCAAACCTCTTTATATGCTCCAAAGATAAAGAGAGATTTCATATCATGAAGGTGTCAATAGTGATGGAGAAGCCACTTTCCTGGGCTGCTTTGCAAGTGATTGGCGCCTCCTTTCTGCCCCTGGAGTTATGGTTGGTAGAAATGCGGCAGTGTTGGGTCCCTCTTGTTTCTCTGTAAGCCAGTGCTGAAGTTTGAGGAAATCATGTACTTCCCAGGAACATACTTTTCTCTGAGGCAATATAGTCGTATATAGCACATCTACCAGAAAGGGACATCTCTCTCCTGTAATCTGAACTCTACTGTATGTTTCTGAGGAACCCACAGACAAAGAAAAAAGCCCAATTGTTAAATGAAAGAAAGTAAAGTAAGGGTGAAAACAAGCTCAAGAAAGAGCAAGGTTTGTGTGAGGGCAGTGCGGGGGAAAAAAAAAAAAAGAAAAAGAAAAGAAGCCTCGTTTGGCTGGTAGATAGGCAGTGATGAGTGTGCTCGTCTCTTACAATTATTATGCGACTAAGCAGGAGGTACATCATTATGGATGTTGTTAGGGCTAAAAATCTTGTCTTACATGTTTGGATATATGCACACCACAGTTTGCATGCTCATATGGACAATCACTTGAAGGGAAAACACAATCTGCTATAATGCCTATCTGCTAGACAAAATGTGCATGATTAGTTCCATATGGCTTTTCTTTCTGAAACAGTAGAGCTCCAACGTGAGGAAAGATTTCAAGCAGAGGTGATGATATATTTCAAAATCCCAGTTCAATGATGCACTTATGGGGGAAATCGGCCTTCAGTGGGATTTAAACACACGTTTGTGTGCTTTGCTGAATAGAGATGTCCTTAAACATCTGTTTAAAGACACACACATACTAAGATGTAATCTTCTTTTGGTGGGCTTCGAATCAACTCCCAAGGGATTTGCTGAATGGGGATGCAAAAGAAGATATCTGCAATCTACAGAAAAACAGGATCTGTTTTCTAATGTAACATTTTCCTTTACTGCTGAGCTGCATCATCAAGTAGAAAGTGCTAATGCTATTCCTCCTCACGCAGTCACATTTAGGAGATATATACTGCGTAATGGAAGGAGACGCCTAGTTTTGTATGTGCCTAGTCTTACAGTTACAGGGGAGACAGTTCTTTAGACGACAAATCACAAAATCCAGAGGTTGCAGTGCATTTTAACATAACTCACTGCTGATGACATTAAAACAGCCCCTGACCTTTAGTTCCAGCTTTGAAAATCTTCTGGGTGAACTTTCTTTCTCCACACACCATACAAGGGAAATGAGGCTGGCTAGTCTCCTGATTTAGATGTCTAAATTTCTTGCCTAAATTTAAGTGCTGTTAGTAAATAATATAAATAACCCTTTTCACACAGAATATTTTAGGGGAGATGGGCTCTAAAATCACTCTTTGTCAGAAATGCAAAGCAGTCTGTCCAGCATGGCTGTTTGCTTCCAACCGCCAAGAGCACTTTAGCAGGCATTCAGCAACGGGCTGCAGGAGTTGCAATGTACAGGAGGTGGCATCTCTGTTGTACCCCTCCTGCCACTGCCATCCGCAAGGGTGACATAGCAGGGTGACGGTCACTCTCCAACAAAGACAGAAAAATCAGGCATTCAAGTAGGAATGCCCAAAAGCCAAATCGTTGAGCACAGGGGAGTTTTAAACTAGTCAATCAGAAACACCGAGATAGCTGTGAGTCCGAAACCCTGTCTTTGATGTTTCCCCAGAGAAACAGGGATTCAGAGCCCTGAAAGCGCTCTCTGCAGTGTCTTGTCTGCTTTCTTCCATAGCCAGAGACAGGGAAACGTGCCCAGGAGGCGAGAGCTAAATCCCAGACCAGCACCACGCTTACAGACATTTAAACCAATGGCTCTGCATTACAGGAAAATATGTTAGCTGCCAGCTTAAGGGGCATTTTGTACACAGGTGATCTCACCCCTCTTACTTAACTCAGACTGCTCTGTAGTCAAAAGTGCTGAATTTGTGAGAGCAGACGGCAAGGGTCCCCACGGGGGAGTGGATCAGTAGCCTTGAGTATGTGGACTTAGCTTGGGCAGGGGCACTCTGTGGTTCCTCAGGCTCCTAAGAACAGTGAAACAGTGCTCATAAATCAGAGAAAATGCTCTAGAACGGGAGCCTGAGTCTTGCCCTCAGGAAACACACAGCCCACTGAGCTCCAGGTCACGGCTGCTCTCTGCTGGTGCTGTGGTACTTCCCTTCTCAGATGTACAATACCCCAATAGTAATGGGGACCATTCCCACCCCAAATTTGCAGTGCCCGATGTTTAGGGTATTTTTCTAAGCTCAAGGAGGTGGAAGCTCAAACTTCCATGGGATTAGAAGTGCCTAGGATGCAGGGTTTATGTTTCCTGGAGCAGTGCTCTAGGTTATTGGACAGAAGTAGGGTATCATGTTTTGTGATAAAGTCATGTTAACTGAACCTGGGGATAGTTCAGGCTTGTGAAATGAATTCTGAACTGCAGGTCAGGCCCCAAACAGCCTCCCAAATTAAGCATAAACCTAGCCGGTCAGCTCAGCGAAGCCAAGGCCATGTAGAGCATGTCTGTTGACACTGTAGTAGGCTCTCAGGGAAGATGTTCTCCAGGGACGTGGGTGTCCCACGTGCATAAAACAAGGGAGGCAGCGTTTCCCTCAGCTAGTCACAGCAGGGTAGGACAAGGTCTTATCTTGATTCCTTCCCCTCTGGGAGCTTTGCAGGCTGTGCCTCCTCCTCCACCCCAACCTGATTGCTAGTAGCATAGGCTGCGTGTGAAGGCCTAGCTGAATGCAGTTTTATTTAGGAACTTCTATTTCATATACAGAAATAAATGGCTCATAACAAGAAGTTGAACCACTGTCACTTTTCCTCTCCCTCAGGCAGAGAAGGGAACTCCCTGTCAGCTTCCTGCACGCCAACAGACACCTCCAGCCACTGAACGGGGCTTTTTGCAATGTACATTTTGGATATAGACTCTTAAATTCTGCCTAAGCACCACTTTGCATGCATAAATCTCATTTTTTGGGAGCTGAGAATTAGTCCGTGTGCCTCACTTTGTCATCTGCAAAACAGAGAATTTCCTTATCTGACAAGAAAACTGAGAGGATAAATATTTCAGAGACCATGAAGTACTCAGACAACTCTCTCAGTGCGGGTGACAAAAGTACCTTGGCTAGACAGGAAAACGCTGCTTTAAAATTCCCAGAAGAAGAGCACAGAATAGAGATGAGATATAACAACGTGGGAGGCAATTGTAGCAATCTGTGTGATAGATGGCATCGTTCACAGTAAAGCAAAATGGATCTGTGTGTAGACTTCCACCCCTAGTACACTGCTTTCACTTCTGACACGCGCTTCATCCACGTGCTATGCCACGAAATAATGTTTTTCATCCTTCTGCTTTTTATTTGCTGTTTGCTGCATCAAGTCCTGCAGAAAGAGAATTGGGAAGAGGAGTTGTACCGTATTTGGACTGCTTATTGTTTGGACAGTCTTTGCAATTCCGGTAGGGACCTAGCCTCGGAGCTGTTTTCGACAGAAGTGCAGAAACAGAAGATTTAGGGGAAAATTGACTTAACTAAATATTTGCCGTGCGGAGGTCTCTGACCACTTTCTCTCAGGCCGGCGAATGCCGGTGGCGCTGAGGGAGAGGGGTTGGGGCTGAGGGAGAGGGGAGTTGGGGCTGAGGGAGGGGGGTTGGCTGCTCCGGCGCCTTTAGCTGCTGCTGCTGCCAGACTCGCCCCACGAGAGGGCAATATAGCAACATCCATCGCACTTTCCTGCCTTAATCAAAAAATTCGAAAAAGCATCAGGTTATTGAACTAAGAATTTCATTCTACAATATATGTAGAGTCTTTATAGAAAGAGCATTTACTCTTGTAAAGTGTTTCTATTTTGCTTATAGCATTAACATGTAATCAGTATGCATTAAATTTCTTTCATCTCACAGAAGCTAATATGACCCTCTGCTGCTATCCAACTAGGACAACTAAATATCAGAAGAAAACTTTATTTTCGTGTTTCAGACACTCTATAAGACAACTAAACTGGAGGCTAAGTACTACAACTCATCCGCAGAGGGTAGCCCCTTTATCAGTACTTTTAATAGGACTAACGTATGAATAAAATTCTATAGGTTCATGTCCTTACTTTCATTGACCCTTAGGCAATTAAATACCTTATTTTGTATCTCAGCCTGCAGTCTGTAACCTCCCTTGTTTAGCTGAGAAATTTCTGTATCACCTCCTAATCTGGTTGATCCAAATGTGCTCTTTGAAAGTGCCACTGACAGCAAATCACTGCTCCTACTGCAGTCTGTAAAAGGTTTATCTTCCACTTGACTGGAAACTGCTAACCATATGCTAAACATTTTTGATAATGCCATCCAGAAATGTTTTCTTTCCACATATTTCATATTCTGTCTTATACTCCAAAAGGCTGTGCGTATTATGCAGCTGTCTTATCAGATGCAGCTGAAATATTTTTCTTCCGAGTGATTCAGTTCTAGACAAGTGATTTGTCTTCACTTTGCGTTACACAGAAGTTAGGTGCCAGCTCCAGGCTCTGGTAGTGATTTGCAGTGTCACCAGCTATTAGAAAGGAGAACACAGGGTCGTTAACCAGATGTTGAGAGGTAAATGAGAGACGAACCACATCAGAAATGCTATGACTAAAGCTGTTGGAAGAAGGAAACGCATTCTTACAAGCAACCACTTAAAATGAATAAATAAGTAAGGTGAGATAAAGGACTGTACAGGCTATGACTGCACCATTTACAGCGGGATGAGCAGCAGATGTTGAGGACGTTGCAGGGATGCAGGGAGGCCTAGCAGGACCGACTCCTCCAGAGCAAACCGGCCAGTCAGCCTGCAGCCGAGGGCACCGCCGTGGGCAGGTGGCAACAGGGTGCAGGTTGTGCCATGCCCACGGCCACAAAAGGGTCAATGTTTTCAGCACGGCATAGACGTCACTGTGCGTGCTTCTCCCACATATCATGCTACTTAATTGCTGTGAGCCATCGGGCAGCTCTGTGGAATGGAGGAAGTAACCGGTTGGATGGGTCACTCTTCGTGACATCGTTGCTCATGTAGGTGGTCGCCTGCACACACCGCGTTAGGCACACGCACTACACCGTCATTATTCATGGGGGTGCGCCACCGCTGCCGCCACCCTCTGAGGGCAGAAGTGAAGGTGGTGGAAAGCAGAGGGTCATTTATGCCACAGGGACGGTGGCAGTGCTGAGGGTGACATTCTCAGCAGGTTGGAGAGAAAACCTGCTCTCGGAGAATAGCCTGGAGGATGCAAGTACTTTTGTATCGATGGGGACAGGTCAGTCTCTAATAACCCTGTGCCCCGCTGTGAGAAGTGGCTCTGCTGCCAGCATGAAGAATTAAAAATGAATATACTCTCATTTTTGTTTTGTCTTTCCTTTGGGCACCGTGGACAGGCAGGGAGCACCATTACCTCTGCACTTCTGCTGCCCACGGCTTTTCTGCTGGCCCAGGAGGCACCATACGCTCACAGAGAAGCCTGATGCGGCATCTTTTCCCACAAGGTGTATTTGAAAGAGTTCTCTAATTAGTCTGTAGTTTCCAAATTTTACTTCAGGCAAGACACCAGGAAGCTCTGCTCAGAAAAAGGTGGGGTGGGAGCGGTGCAGCACAAAGCTGGAGACACCTGAGGGCAGGGGGTCACCGAGCGGCTGCTGCTGGCCCCACACAGTGAGGATGCACGACACTGCCAGGGCAAAGGGACAGAAAAGATTTCTGATCAGAATGCCAAGCAGGTTAAAGCACGAGTAAAAATAGAGGTGCACCAGGACTGTACCCAGGTGTGCCAAAGAAGCAAAGGGCACACCAGGGCCAGGCTGGGAGGCTGCCATCTTCTGGTCTGCCCTGTCGCACCCGTGCAGAGCAGGCAGAAGGCAACAAGTGGCACCAAAAGGGGGGTCTTGCTGGTTACGGGGATCAAACCATTACCAGAGCTTTGGCTGGGGTGCTTGGAGCTCTGCAACCCTGCCCAGGGCTGGCTCTGGTGAGGAAAGATGGTGAGGAAGAGCATCGGGGAACTCTGTCCTGGGCTGGGAGCAGACCCTGCTGCTCCAGCTTCACCTGCTGGGCTCCTGAACTGGCCACAGAGCTGCCCCATATCTCCGGCCGTGCCTGGTGGTCCTCAGGTCTGTGGCGATCCCTGGTCCCTGTCCCCATCCCAGCTCTACCCCGTGGTTACCCCGATGCCGGGACAGCTTGAAGACCAGTACAACCCTTTACAGGTTCATTCTTTTTCATGAAAATAGTGGCCTTCTCCAGACTATTTTTCACCAAATTTTCACTGTACTTTAGCAATAGCAAACTGCCATTTGGAAAATTTGCTTTACATCAACTAGATTTGGTTAATGGAAAAGGACATTACTATCTGGGAAAGCTGTTTTTCCAGCCCGCAGAACCAAATGCCAAACAGCAACAAAAAAAGAGAAAGGAGAGAAAAAAAGATGGAAACTATAAAAAGCTCTATAACTTTTTAAATGTGAGGCTTTACTTGCATTGTGTATTTGACCGTAAATTGCAATAAGCTTTTAAGCAGAAATAAACTTGAGTAGACTTTAATGAAGTTTTATGTAAGACACGTATGTAAATAGAGCCACACAATTTTTATTAAAGTGCCATAAAGAAGAAGATACCAATTTAGTGTGACATGCAGTATGTAACCAATTCATAAATCTCCAGTTAAATTTGTACGCTGTGAGGGACGTGTACATGTGCAGGCTGGATTCTGGATAACCCCTGCTACTTAACTGGGTGGAAAAAAAAAAACCCAGAAGAGCGGTGAAGCCTAAAGAGTTTTGTCAGCTCAGCCACTTCCAAAGTCACATCCCACCCACGCACAGTCCCTTTCTCACAGGACAAGCTGCTGTGCAAAGCCACTGGAACATGCTGGTCACAAAGCGTGACCAAACAGGATCAGCTTCTGATTTAAGAAGCTGATGAGATTAAAATGAAGCCAGCCTGAAACTTTAGCCCAGATGAAGAACTTTGTAGGACAGGGCTGGTTCTGCCTTGTGGCAGGGGACAGGAGCAGACGACTTCTCCAGCCTCTTCCAGGCCTGTGCTCACAGCAGCAGCCTGTGTGGATGGTGCTATCCAAAGTTGCAGCTTTCCTGCTTTACAAAGGTTTGTTGCACCACAGAGGGTGCAGATATGCTACTTTTAGCTGAATTATTTTAGCCTGTAGCTACAATACACTTCTTTAAATCAGATAGTTTTCAAGGTGCCTCTTCTCGCTACCCGGTTAAGTAAATATGTGTTCTTAATAGCTAAACATAAACAAAGAGGTTCATATTTTTATCTCTTATTTGATTACCATCTTTGCTATGAGATTTGCAATAAAGATTCTAGGGCAGACAGATGAACAGTTTGTTACAGAACTGGGGCATCAGCCATTACTAATTAACCACAGTTTCATCCTTTATATTTTGCTCTGCTCAAATAATTTAACTGGCTGAATTGGTTTAAGATTAGGGGAATTTGCAGATCATTTAGAGCTTTTGCAGTCAAGTTCATGACAATTCCCTTTCCCCACAACCGTAACTGTTTCCCTGAGTACCTGCGTACTTATTTCTTGCTTGGGATGTTTACCTATTACACGGGGAAGGTCAGTAATTTCAGCTGAGACAGATTGGTAGAGTTAAGCTCAACGGGAGCCTGACCCCTGGTTCCATAACCAATAGATTAGATAATAGAAGTTTATTACTTTTCAGAAGAAATGACAAAACTAAACATTAACAGACAGATTGACTTTCCTGTAGGGTCACTGTTCATTAAATTTCCCACTGCTTTTACAATCTGAACCACTATAGTCATTTAGCTTTTAGCTCAAGTCCTTAAAGCGAGAAGATTGTTTCTTTATTACCTTGCAACCGTTCTTCATTTTAATGGCATTTTTCAAGCTCTTATCTTAAAACTGGCGAACACTATAAAGTAATGAAAACTGTGCCTTCTGTGGCTTAAATACAAACAAACACAGTTGCTTCCATCCTTCTTGTTTAAAATCCGATGGGCACCGATTTGTGCCAGGCAGGTAACTAGGTGCCTAATGGAGACAGCTGGATAAGGATGAAAACCTCCTTCACAGAAGTTGATGCTAAACTCACAGCAATTATCTATGAAGGTCTCGTTCTGTAGAGCAGCAGGTTGTGGGGGAAGCTGTAGGAAAGTGTGCACTCCCCACATTTGGCAGGCTGAGGAACCAGGACTAGGAACAGGGGATGGGTAGTTGAACTGAGAGGTGACATGCCAGAGAGGAGTTTTGCCACTGGGAGTGTGCACAGATGCCCTGAGGCAATCATAGTGCTGTAGCTGGACGAGAAACTAGTGGCTTCAACAACCCTGAAATCTTCTGTCTTCTCCTTTTCTCCTCCAAAAGTCAATATACAGACTTCGAACAGATGCCATTACAGCAGGTCATCCAGGTACACTACAGAGGACTGCTGTGGGAAAGGGAACACACAGAAAACAGTGAGAAACTGTGGAGAAACTCCCTGCAAGAGATCCCACCCACTCAAGAAGAAAGATGGGTTTTATTTCTTATTAGGTAGATATGCCATAATATTTGTAATGTTGCAACAAAAATAATTCAAAAATGGATTTATTACCCATCCTAATCACATTCCATATCTACAGGTTTCAATAGCTACACAGACAGTATTTTCTAGGGCCTTCTTTAAGGTCATAGGATATTTAAAAATACAAGGGCCACAATATTGAATGTTTGAAGAGTGGTCAGAGTAAGAGAACCCTCTTATCTTACATCACTGATTTCCCAAGGAAAACACCCTTTCTGCAGATAGTACAGGATTTCCAGTAATCTAGTTCCCTCATTTGCTGATAACAGAGGGCTCAGGTCATAGATTTTACATTGTTTTGATGGAAGATTGAACAAAACTATTTCATGCTTGCCTCCTGTTAATAGACTGTGACCCTTTAACTTTGTTTCCTACCACTGACTGATTGTGGAGCCATGCAATCTGCCTGCCTTCCTCCTTGCCCACTCCAAAAATGAAAAGGTGATGAAAACAATAGACAAGATAGGAAGAGGCAAGCATCTGTCGAATCAGTGTTTTACGACTTAAAGGTGTTTTTCTGAGCCCTTAATCCAGCAAACTATAGCAGCTAAGGATGCCTGAACCAAGAAACACTCGGGAGAACTTTGCAGCTGAGCAACAGTGGGAGAAGGAGGATGTGCAACACCTTAGGCTGTTCCTAACATTGCAAGCTCCAATTGTTTTTTGTTTCTAAATCCAGATTTATTGTATGGGGCCATCACCAAAATGTTCTTTGTTTTTCCACTATGAAACAGATGGCATAAATGTGCCCTGCAATTTTATCGCTATGTTACAATTTCGTCATGTCATGCTCAAACCAATAGGTTCATTCAGTCTACAATAAAACTTTCGTTCTGCTGCGGGGCCTATGGATGCATTGAGTAAAATGGCGGTTAAAAAAGTTTCAAGTTGCTAAATCAATATTTCATTATTTGTCTCATATTGTTTTATTAGTGACAGAAACAAAGCTCAACAACAGATAAAAGCTTGAATGGGTTGCTTGCAAAGATGTAATGAGAATGGACTTGTGCACAACCACTGCATTTTTAATCTTTTCATTTCGTAATCCAAGCTTAATACATCTTTTCTGACATGATGAGATCAGACAAAATTGCTCAACTCTGTTCTTTGTAAGTTTAGTCAAACTACCAGCTGAAAGAATATTTCTCAAGGTTACACACAAGTGAAAGAAAACTTCTATTACAAATTTACCTTGGCATAAGCTAGAATAAAAAAGAAAGACTAACCTGTGAAGAGGTATTCTGAAGAGCGTTCAGTTCGAAAGGAACATGACTAAAAGGAAAATACCTGAAATACAGCAAGATTTAACTCTCCTCAGTTCTTTATCAGTGCTTTTCAACCACAGCAAGAGTCAGCCATTCAACACATTTAATCATTTAAGGCCGGAAGCAGGCAAAGGAGCTTGCTGCTCTATCCTCAGAAGTATCCCTCAAACCCAGGGTAGAGCGGAGTTGATACATGAATACATAAACATATTTAGAAATCCAACTTCAACCACTCCATTGATTTCTGAAGATGAAATACGTCAAGCCAAACTTTATTGTTGTTACAGACAGAGCCTTAAAAAGGAAATGACAAGAAGACATGTTGATGACAGAAATTATTTTCTTCTACAAGAAAAACATTGCAGATCTCTTGGCTTTAGGGGACATTTTATCTACTCGCCCTGTAGAGATAGCCTTATACACACCACCAAAGGAGCAGAGAGGTGATTTGAAAAATCCGAAGGAATGAAAACAACTATCCGGTTAGACAATCCCTACACGTTTGCTGGGGTCACCACAGCATTCCTGCATGCCTCCCTCCCTGCTGCCTTGCTGCATGCCAACGAGCCTCGATTAGCCCTCTCTCCAGGATGACTCTTTCACACAGATACCACGAGTGCCTGCACTGGCTGATCCAGTTTAGTGGACCAGCATCTCTGATTGCCCTTGAGGGTGGTTTGTACTGTGTGAGTGGTCCAGTATCCCCATTTTGATGATTTCCTTACTGTGGATTTGTTGGGTATCTTGATACCAGCCATAGCACAAAGGCAGGCCAATTCAAAGCAGAGAAGTCTGTCTTAACTAGATCCAAATATAGACAATAAAGTTAGAAAGATGACAGAGAGATGTGTACGTGAAAAAAACCAAGGGATCTGGAGGACTACTAACACTCCTGTACTCCTACTGGTGTAATTGCTTCAATTGACCTGGCCTCTTCATTTTCTTTTTCTCTCTTCCTTTTTATTTATTAAGAAAAATACTAGACCATTATTTAATTGTATCACTTTCTTTAGATTTGGCATTAAAAGAGACCTTTTAACATTTCTGAGTGCCCTTCCAATAATTTGACTTGCAAAACCCACCATGCAGCATTCTATTACAATTAATTAACTCACTTACCAGCAGTTTAAATAACAAAGTGAAGAAAACAACTTGTATCAGGCACTGGACAGTGATGGCAGGAACATTTCAAAAGCACACTCGCATAATTTCTTTATACTCCCTTCAAAGCCTTGTAAAAAACCGCAGCTTTTACAACATGCCCTCAAGAAATTAAAATTAAGGCCACACGAGTCAGCAAGAGAGAGGCAACTCCATGGACCTGGAAAGCTTTTGTCCATCACCCAACCTCCCTTGCAGCACAAATCCAGCTGAGAGGTTGCCACCAGTAGTTGCAGGGGTACAGCACAAGGAGACAAATGATCTCTCAAGTAGAGAGGTCCATTGCAGCTCAGGGGTTTGTAAAGCAGAACAGCTACCTCAGGCCAGCAGGCAGCCGGCACAGGTCTCACAGCCCTGCAGATATGTGTCTCACCTGCAGCTCGAGCAGTTCTTTCCACATTAGCTTTGGTCATGCACAGCATGTTGCAATAGACTGGTGTTGAAGCAAAAAAGGCCTCTAACCAGGGACAGCATGTCACTGAAGAAGTTAGCCAAGAAGGCCAATGGCATCTTGGCCTGTATCAAGAATAGTGTGGCCAGCAGGAGTAGGGAAGTGATCGTGCCGCTCTACTCAGCGCTGGTGAGGCCACAGCTTGAGTACTGTGTTTAGTTTTGGGTGCCACAGTATATGAGGGACATTGAGGTGCTGCAGCGTGTCCAGAGAAGGGCAACAAAGCTGGTGAGGGGTCTGGAGAACATGTCTTATGACGAGAGGCTGAAGGAATAAGGATTGTTTAGCCTGGAGAAGAGAAGGTTGAGGGGAGACCTTCTTGCTCTCTACAACTACCTGAAAGGAGGTTGTAGTGAGATGGGAGCTGATCTCTTCTCCCAAGTAACTAGCGACAGGACAAGAGGAAACGGGTTCAAGTTGCGCCAGGGGAGGTTTAGGCTGGGCATTAGGAAAAAAATTTTCGGTGAAAGAGTTATCAAACATTGGAACAGGCTGCCTAGGGATGTGGTTGAGTCACCATCCCTAGATGTGTCTAAAAGTCGTGTAGGTGTGGTGCTTAGAGACATGGTTTAGTGGCAGACCTGGTAGAGTAGGGTCAATGGTTGGACTAGATGATCTTAAAGATCTTTTTCAACCTAAATGATTCTATGATTCTATGATTCTCAGAGGCATTACCTTATGGTCAAATGCACTTAGTAGGCCAGACAGAGTGGCTGCTACTGTAGGACATGCACCACAGCAGCCTGCGCTCCAGGACCACGACCTGTCGATGAGCTCTCCAGCAATGCTGGATGCTCTTCTTCAGGAGGGGGAAGGGACAGCATCTCTGCCATCTCTCTCACCCAGCAACGCCTCACCTTCATCACGTCTATGCTGAATGGTAGCCAGCCTCAGATCAACATAGATAGTGGTTGTGATGGTGACACAAAATACCGTTGCAGCCTGAGGAGGCTATCGGAGAAAGCAGAGGGCAATGCCACGAGAAGGGGGATAGCAGGGTAGTGTCTTGCAGCATCTCACCTCTGAAACCTTTTGGAAGAGGTGCATTTGTTCACAGCTAACAACAGCAATCTCTTTAAAAGAAAGGCTTATGGAAATGATGTTGACTATCAGCAAGCCAATCATTTGTCATCGTCACCAGCACAGAGGAGATGCCAGATTAAAGGTCCATGGGCCGTATCTGACTGTGAAAACCTGTGTCTGACAGCAAAATGAACTCCACAGGTCTCTCTCTAGCCTTTGCAAGCCCTGGCACAGAAGAGCTGCTGGGAAAGGGCAGGCCAGAGGGAAATGAACGTTTCAGTGATGTGGGGTAGCTCAGCTCAGCTGCCTGGGAGGGCATTTTGCATATGTCTTGCCCCTGAAACAGGAGTCTGAGAATGAGGCTTATACATTTAATGTCACTTTTGGAGAAGCCTTTTCAACAGCATGGCACAAAATTTGGTGCAGGGAGTATTGGTAAAGTGAGATGGTTTAGTCAGCCTCATCAAGATAAAGATGTTTTTACACAGCAATCTGGAAATCTCTGGACAAATGAGCAATGTGGGATGATCTTTTTTCAGCCAAGTTGCTAGGAGACATCACTGTAGTCAATCATATAACCATCAACTACTGCGGCTCAGGAATTTCTTTAATAAACTCTGCTATACTGCAGACTAATACAGTGAAGCTAAAATTGCTCATGGGACCATGCCAGTTTTGACAAAAACAAGCAACAAATTCTCCATTGGCAAAGACTTTTCAGGGTCCAGATGGAATCTGTGATCCAAAAAGTATAATGGGAAGGTTGGTGTCACCAGCACACAAAAAACCAAGAGGAGTAGCTCAAATCCACACCCTGTGATATCCTTTAACAGAAAACTACTGGTCTGCTTTCCAGCAATCCACGAGAAGATAATTAAGTAAATTAAGTCTACAGTAAGTAGTTTAAATTCACTATACACAGAAATCTGCATATACTATAGGAAATTTGAAGGGATGTTGACCTTTGGAAAAGATGAGGACTGCTAGCCTAGTCTACTGTGCAAAGCAACCTAATGCCCTGCAATGGAAGAAATCGAAGTTCGAATCCTTGCTCCAGGGCCATGGGTGAATGGCAAGATCAGGGCAAGAACCAGCCTTCCTCATGGCCTGGGGGTTTGCCGACAGCCCCAAGCCAAGGAGTATTTTGGCACTGGTATCATGATTTTCTGAAGTCTTCAGGCCGTCAATGTTGTGCTGATGCAGAACAGTAAATGTTGCAATCTGAAAGCACTGTGCAGGACAGAAAAGCCTTTTTTAAACACTTCTCCTGCCAATGGGGGAGATGGTAGTGTTTTCACAGAACCAAGCTGCCTGTGTGGAAAGGCTGAAAGGTAATGAAGGTGACAGCACAAGGCAAAAAAAGGGAAATTGAGCTAGAAATAACACTTTATAAGGCTGAAAATAATTATTGAAGAGAACGCAACATTAGAAATTATTTCCAAAGCTACATTTCTTCTAAAGAATCTGCACAATAAAAGTATCAACTTTTATGCACTTTCATAAAAAAGCATGTGAAAGATTTTAGGGAGGAACAGAACAAGAAGGTATCATTATTCAGCAGTGTTATTAAACAAAATGCAAAAATCAGCAAGTTAAGAGAAAAAAAAAACCAAACAGAAATAGAAAAATGAAGCATCTAGCTTTTTACCATTACTAGACACAGCTGACTAAACATGCTAGACATCCTTTCATTCTGCAAAAAGTTATTAAACTGTTAAAAAGCATCTGGAGCCCAGACTGAGAGTAAAATAGTTACATAAATGTTAATAACAATTCCTATAGCGAGTAACAACTCCAAGTATGGCTCCGGTTGCCTTGCCAGCACAGGCTCCATAGAGCAGCCCAGGCTGTTCCGAGGATGCAGGGACGGACGGTATGCCAGGCACAGCTGGCAGAGCCGGACTGTGCCAACACGGTGTGGATGTGGAACAGAGCCATTCCCTGGAGACCATTAGGGGCACATAGACCTTAAAGCAACGTTTTGTTTTCAGCTGTCCCCGCCCCTCAAATTTTGGTGAGCACCCACAGGCGGAGAACAGAACCTTACAACATTACAATACGCGTATTGTGGGCAAAAACCACAGAAGGACCAACATACAATCAACTGGGTTGTGCTAATTGCCAGGACGCCAGACCTTCTCGCAGCCCACGAGTCTCGCTATGCCAGCAGACGGGCTGCTGCCCACAAAGCACAAGCAGCCGTGCCGCAGATCCCCTGCCAAACCCTCTCTGATGCAGCGGGACCACCCAGAGCAGCAGTCTCAGGTTTGGGGGCAGCATTGTCTCTGCATGGAAGGCAGCTGTTTTCATTTGAAAGTTGATATTTACCTTCAACCTTCCCCACTCATCAGGTGCTTTCACAGAGGAATTTGCTTACTGCTGCCTACGCTACGTAGCAAGTGAATGTGCAAGCGTGCCCAGCCTTTATTATGCTTTTCCTAGCACTCCTGAAGTTGTAGGCAAGTTGGAAACGATCCAAAACACAGTTTCACGTGGCTGTTGGATGGAAGAAGTACATTTAGTGACACCAACCTGGTGTTCAGAAACGCAAGCCCTTAAGACTGCAGGCGAAGAGGGGATACTGAGGTCCAAGTATCACTACTGGGAGAGACAGCAGACATCAGAGTGGAACTTTTTGGTTTTATTTAAAACTCTGGTGAGGTGGGTATATGTGAAAAATATAGCCTGACCAACTCTTGTGCGTGAGGTTTTCTTTCAGAGAGCAGATATATATTTCATCTTTGTCCACCTGTAAGGTGAAAACTACGGTTACAATAGAACCATGAACAGAAAAGCAGGCAATACAAAAATGAAAGGAAGAAATAAAAAATAACAGCAATTCTAATAGTAAATGGAAGTAAATGACTTGTGATAAGTCACTCTAGCTGTGGAAAATTTTTGAGCTGGTCACTTTGTCCTTGCTTTCCTCTGACAGTATCACTTTTCACAGAAAATCCTGGCAGGAAATGTTGTCTGCAGTGGTTTTAATCTTGGAAATGATCCATGCGTGATGGCTGTGTTAAGACTGGAACTTAAAAGGCCACAGGTGGTAACAGCCTGTGCCTCACCGCATGTCCCAACAGACTGATGCCTGCATCTGGCCCCAAATGCCTGCATTCAGCCCCTCAGCTGGGTTTGCCTGGCACTGAAATACTGCATGGGGTGTGAGTGAGCCAGCAAGGTATGGGGACAGGGAAGGAAAGTAGGGAAGCTTGGGTCCCAGATCCTCATATACAGGGACCTCGCAGTATGCAGTTGTTGAGTAAACAACTTGAGTCCTTGCATATGGCAAAGAGCGCGTGCTGCGCCTCTGCTGCAGCAGCAGCTGAATAAGAAAATAAAGAAAAATGAAATTGGGAGCCTCTGACCTATGGAATGGGTCCAGGGTCTGTTCTGTGGGAAAGCACATCCTACACCACGGGAAAGGCTAGGGAGACAGTCTGGTACAGCTTACTCCTTACGCAGAGATTTAACTGCTGGGAGTATCAAATTTTCTGAGTACTTGTTTCCGTCTTGCTTTAAGCTCCTCAAATAACCCTGGGAGCCACGCAGGTACGTACAAAGTTTCCAAGTGGAGAAGGAAACAGCAGGTCATGCTAAAAGATTTTGGTTTGATTCTTACATTTTTTTGTTTCTAAGACAGGGCAGTTAGTTTGTTTTTATTGCGTGCTACACTGAGACAGGGCAGGGAAAGAGAACACTGGTCCTAATATTACAGCAAACATTGTTGCAGAGAGTTAAATGGTCAGCAAATGCTGCAAATATATACATGAGAATATAGGCAAGGTTTTTCTTGCACTGACTTGTTACTTAGCATTCAATAACTCACTGCCAAATCAAAAATACACTTACTGAGATCCCACTGCAGAAAAGTGCCGTTCAACTTTCTGGCAAAGCTCAAAGTTCAATTACCCTGTAGCAAATCAATCAAACGTGTGTGCAGCAAGCAATGAAATAGTACAGATGTCACCTCACTGCTTTCAGCTGAACATGTTTTTTCTTCTTTTCAAAAATCACCACGTAGCACTAGGAAATATTTACAAAGTTCACATTATGCAGAAGATAAAAAGGAATCTATCAGTGTGATTTAAGAGTGGCAGAGAACCGCGTTCAGGGCATACGAAACAGTAAGTAATGAACATTCCTCACTAGTAACCTGGTGCGATGATTTTTTATAGACCCAGAGATTCATGATACCAGTTTAACATTGTATCTGCCACGTTTCCATAGCTAGAAGCCAGGCACGCAGAGGCAATCATGCATTGAACCATGTGCAAACACGTTAGCCAACGCTGATGGATGTATGGTCAGGACACCGAACGTGTATACGCACAGCCAATGCCACTTAACACACAGCGTTCTGTTTGGATGGCGCTGGTCTGAGCTACCCAAACAAAAGCTTAGCAAGGGCTGCAAGGTGCTACACCACGCACATGACGGCTTGGAAAGTCACACGCACTTTGTTGCTTCAGCTGACTCTTTTTGTGCTTTTGTAACGAACAGTACAAAACCCCACTTGTGTTCATGAAACTAAGATCCGTACCTCCTATCGGGCTTCACTAACATCTCCAACAGACTCCGGTCGTGCAGTAAGCCAGTGAAAAATATCAGGGACATATTATGCTGTTTACTAGCAGGTGAGTGAGAAAGGATGACACAAAGTTGGTCTTGACTGGAATGGAAATCTTTAGTTTCCAGCAGGGATTATTATGTAACCTT
>VYXH01000273.1:171250-206446 GCA_013397275.1 Burhinus bistriatus
CCCCCCCCCCCCTTGTTTGCTATTAATGCATCATTCACAGAGATGATGCAAAATGTTGCCGTCACTTTCTTTCAAATGGCTGAAGCCAACTTTGAAATTAAGTCCGCTGACTTAAAACCATTTTTTCCTACAGTGTACTGTTTGATTTTGTTGTAGTAATTTCTGCTTTCCCTCTGCCTGTGACTTAGATGGCTGTAACAAATGCTTTTTTTAAAAGGGGAAAACAAATTCACAAATCTGATTAAAAATGAGCCTGAATTCTGAAAGAATATCAAGTCTACCTGAAAATAAAATTATATTTTAAGTTATCAAAAGAAAGCAACTGATTCACCACAAATGATCAAGTACATAAAACAATGGAAATTAAAGAGCATCACCGAAATACACAAAGTTAATTCTCACCACAGTTGTGTAGAATTGATATTTTGAAACAGGAGGCATCTTAAAAAATTTTATTTAGCATATCCAAAAACAAATATTACAAAAAAAATTCTATAAACATAGGCAAAAATGTTTAAATAGGATAATTTAATGTAAACCAAACCCCTTTAAAATATGCAATACTGTAATCAGAGGTTATTTACATCCAGTGAAGACAGAATCTCCACTAATGCTAAATATCACCTAAGCAAATACTTAATTTCCATAATTTCTTAAAACAGTGACACTTATATATAAGTTAGTTTTAGTAGATAAATCATCTCAATCCTAATACAAGATGAAATTCAATGTTACATTCAGAAGTGGGAAAGGCAGTACCCCGACTATTCATGTCATCAGTCAAGACAGTACTGCATTCAGATTTGCAGAACCTTTAGAGAGGTACAACTATAAATTTTATGGTATTTTTTGCATTTTTGCATGACAATGCAGTTACACAATAGGCAAAACTACTAAGTGATTTGCAAAAAAAGCTGTATAAAAACCCAGTACAAATGAAATTTTATTTTTCAATCAGATTAGAAAAGCCAGCCACAAGACTAAGCCATTTTCCCACATTTCACAAACCAGAACAAAGTATTTTGTAATTCAACATTATTACAACATGGCGAAAGCTATTCATGTCTTAGAGGAAATACATTTGGATAACTGTTGCACACAAGTTTTGTTTAATTATGAAATTTATTCACCAAGGCATGTTTATGACCCACAACAGCATTCATGCTCATGTACATGGAAAAGACATCGCCCAGTAAGTTCAACTGACAGATCATTTTAGATATTTGGTTGTGGCTTTTTTGGAAAGATGAGCATCATTTTTGCATTGCACATAAAAGTATCTACAGGATACAGCAACATATTCACCTCAGGAGCCAGAAACATAAAGCCATTAAAAGTGGTGGTAGAATATGGCGTAATTAAAAAAAAAAAAGCCAGCTCATCTCTAAACTAGACTGCCCATGTTCAGGGGATGATGACAGCTGCTGAATGACCTAATGTGAAATCGGTGATCTCCATGCATTTCCTACAGGAAAGTCTTATATCCAAACAAAAAAAGTTGCTAAAACTGCCAGCTGTGCTGGCAGGCACAGGAGATGCCAATATGGCATGGACATTGAAATACCAGCTCTTTTTGAGGTGGTTCCTGCATGTTGAGGTGAGGCACTTTGTTTTGGTAACGTCTGCCTGAAGTAGTACAAAACTGTTGCTCATTATAAAAGGAGCTTTAACTTCTACAAGTGGCAATTTAGGACACACGAGAGCTAAAACCACTTCACAAGAAAGGGTCAGACAGTCCAAAAACAAGACCCAGACAATTCTTACTATGTGTCCAAAACATATTGTATTTATGTGCCCAATATCTATTATAAATAATAAATATAAGTAAGAGTTATCTTTTTCACAACAGTTTGGCCTGGAGTTCATCCATCCATTAACTCTTAATATAACTTGCCTTAGCAACTGAGGATCCCCAGTAGACAACTTAGGCAACCTACTCTTTGCCAAAAATGAGAACGTAAAATTAATCATAAAATCCTTCCTTCATTTGTCAATACATTACATCAAATTCTTCCAGAAGTGCGCACATCCACACCCATGTATGACCATACATTTCTTTTCAGCAGCTTTCTGTAAAGTTCCTTTGGGAAAAGATGGGCCAAGCCCCCAGGAGACAAGTAGACACCAGCACACATCTCAGACATCAACAGCAATTTCAAATGGATGGCATTGGCATTTCATTTGGGGTCTTTGGAACAAGATGCAGTTTGGGTTTCTGTAGTAAGATAGCTAACGTAACACAGTAGTCCTTCAGGGCTAAATACATTCCAATTTGTGCTAACTGATTAGTAGAACACAGAACAATATTAAAGCTAATGCCACGCTACCTTGGTGTCAGGGCAGGGGGGAAGAAAACTGAAATGACTATGTACAAGCTAAACCAAGCAATGAACTTCTAAATCAAGCTGGGAAAAAAGAATCGTCACACTACAGCTCACACCAGTTTAACTATCATCAGCATCTAAACCAGTTGGCAGAAATTCTGTACAAGCCTCTATTCTAATTTGTATCAAGCCTGACGGAAATCCACATCTCTTCAGCCTCAAAAAGTGACTCCAGAATAATGCGTGGGGGTATGCCTGCGTTGTGTTCTTATAAATACAACACGGTGGGGTCCTCACAATTCTGCCCTACGTCAGGTGGACTCTGCTGCTCACAGCTGGAGATAGCAGAACCAGGCTGGGCACACAACTTCTGGAGCCAGCCTGGACTAACATGCTCCCCAGCACCTCTTACTCTGATGAACACCTATAACCTAAGAGCTGTGAAAAAAAGGCTTGTGTACACTGAGAATGGAGTGTGCTTTAAGAATTCATGTCATGGATAAAAGCACTACACGGTTCTTAGAAACAATGAAAAATGTAAGTAACTTTATTTCATTATAACATATTGTTAACTTTTGCAACAGAAGCACCTTGTTGGAACAGAGAAGTGATAAACATAATTATTGTTGAAAATAGGTATTTATATTCTCTGCAAAGGATTTCCATAGCCACCAAATACAAGGTGCACACACGGTACATGTAAATATGCAAGAGGCAAAAGAATATCAGGATTTGAGGAAGGGGGTTTTATTTCATTGTCGGGAAAAAAAAGTCACACACACTGAATGCTTTCCCTTTTTTCCCCCCCTTTTAAAAGGAAAGTAATACCTTTGGGTTTTTGGGTTTTTGTGTTTACGGATAATACCCTGGTCCCAATGAAGACCATGGTAGGAAGACTATGATCAGGATTTTATCCACTCTTGAGTATTTCGGTATTTTGTTATTTACCATTGCATGAACTGTCAAGTTCTAAAGTTAACATACGCACATTTCTCACTTCTAGAATACACAAGTAAAAACACAGTAAAACAGAGGAAAGGCAGAACACAGACAAAAAAAGAGTACACTATTAAATTCACAAACAAGTATCTTGAATTGTTAGTTTCTAAACATTTACAGAATTTTGAGTTGTAATAGCAAAAGCTTTAGAATACACCTCTTCTGCTAGGACTCTGAAATTATTGCTATTAAGCCAGCATACTCTAACGAGATACTGGTTTGAACACAATGGCATACTGCTCTCAGCCTTCCAAGGGCCCAGGATAGGGTGCAACATGTAACAAAAATCCAAGTGAGAAAAAGGAACCAACCAGACAAGAGGCAATACTGCAAAATCAGTCCCCCTTAATGTAAATAACTATCTAAAACATTGCTTAAGGATTCCCTATTTCAGATAATTCTGACAGCCTGCACTAAGAAGGGCAGGGGGATTCCACAAATCTTGTGCGGAATGTGGACAACGTTCAGAATAAAACAAGTGACACCCCTCAAAGCAGAGGTACTTTTGAAAAGTATGACAGAGCACCACATTTGTACCTGCACTACACTCTCAATATAGATTCCTTATCTTTTAAGACCTGCTGTAGGGAAAAAAAATCCCAAACCCAAAGAACAAGTGAATCTAAAACAAAAGTGAAATTCATTGTACAAGTCCATTAAATTACAGAAATGCAAAAATAAGCCAAGATAAAGTGCTACAAAATGATTAGTAATTTTTTAAAAGTCCATAGGATTATTCTTGCTTTACTTAGTACTGGTGACAACAGGAGACAGTGCAATTGCACTGGCTGAACTGGAATTCACAATGTCTTCATATTGCGGGGGTGGATCTAAATGTTGTTCAGTTTCACTTCTTCTCATACTGATTTCACCAGTGGCTTCCTCATATGAAGGAGGAGGATCACAGTTTGAGAGCCTTGTGGATATTGAGTCTGACCGTCCATCTGTATAGCTCAGACCTCCCGGAGAGAGCCCACTGACTTCATACATTTCCTCCTGTGGGGAATGAACAATGCTGAGAGGTGGCGGAAGTGGACCTCTGCCGTCAGCCACTGCACCATCACCCATCGCTTCGTGGGCTCCCCTATGCATGTACACCGACTGTCTACGCATTTTCTTTTTAAAGAGGCATCTCCATATGACAAAAATGACAATGAGGATAACAAAAAGGCCAATGATCAATGGAAATGCAAGGTAAAATGAATACCAGGTATGTCCTGTGTTACTTTCTCCCTGAAGTCCATTTTTGTAGACTTTCCAGAACTCCTTCTAGAAGAGCAAGACAGGATAAGTCAGAAACTATAAGACAGTTTCAAAACAAAAAACAAAAAAACAACACTGTAATCAAGTTGTTTTAAATGAATGAGAAAACAAAGGCATTGCAAATATTGATGATTAAAATAAGAACTGGTATGGATAAGCACACACAATAAATTTTTACATTTTCTTCTGATGTGGTTAGTGATACAAAAGGGGGTTTGTTTTTTTAAAACCAACTCCTCACTGCTTTTAAGATTCCTGTGACTGCACTTGGTATTTACAAACCTGCAGCACAGACAGGACTAGGTAAAAAAATACTACTGCTACTACTAAAAATCTAATCAGCATGCACATCAGCTATCTGGTGGATCAAAATTTTTCAGCACCACTCAAGGTAAAAGTTAGGGTTTTGTTTGTTTGTTTCTAAATTGTAATAATATACTAATACAATTTTACAGGGAAATACTGTTTAAGGATGACAGACCATTTTGGCAAAGCACAACTATGTTGTACTATCATCTCATAATTTGGAATTCCCCCACCCTCTGGCTCATAAAGCAATTGTTGTCAGCTTATTTTGAGTTGATTCAGATCCTCTGTTTATAGCTAAAAATAGCTTCAGCAGTATGAGAATATTCCACAGCTTATTATATTCATGAAATTTTGACAAAACAGCTACAGCTAAATGGAACAGAAAGTGAAAACTGAAAATATGGGCAAAGGAAAACAAAGATGAAGGAGGACACCAGTCCTTGAAAGTAATCTTTGCTATATTAACATGCACAAGCAGGAGTACAAAGATCATGTCGCCATCCAATTTTCTCTGCAGTGAATGCTATGAAAAGCTAGTACAAAGAAAAGCATAGCCTGCCTCAAAAAAGTAGTCATCCTCACCTTTAAGGTCTCTCCTACTAAGAAACACTTCCACTGTGTTTTACAGCCACGTATAATTAAGAAAAGAATAATAAAAAAACCCTCCTGAAATCCATGCCAGAAACTCTAAATTCTTAAGTTTCCTTTGAAAATGCAGAGACCTGACCCACTCATATTCATACCATCATTTATTTTAAATGATAACACACATCCCGCATACAAGTATTTATAAAATACTCACCAGGTAAAATTGATGCAGTCATTGCTCAGTTATTAGTAAATTATGTATTCAGGTTGCAGACTGACTGACTTTGTGCACACACAAAGCAGATACATAAATTTTTTCAGCTCAGAACATGATCAGCATTAAAGGGATAATGCCACCAAACTGGTCTGAGAGGCAGCTTGAGTCCAGAAGCAGCATGGCCCCTCTACTGTGGAAGCGAAGCTTGCCCTGTGCAAAGCCAGGACCAGGACACCATGGACAAAACACAGGCTCACAATGCTTCTGGATCAGAATTTACTAAGGTTAAGAGCAATGCCATGTGCATGAAACAACTGGCTATCATGTAGTTGTGGTTTTGGTTTTTTTTGTTGTGGGTTTTGTTTTTTTTTTTTTAAAAAAACAATAAATTCAGTTGTTCTATCCCTATACTCAGTGCAAGTTAAAAAAAAAAAAAAGTCTTACTTAATTCCTACAGCAAACCAGGATCAGGTGTTTCTCCTGAATTCCAAGGCTTGACATCAAAACAGGTCACCACAGTGCCCCTCTTTGATGTGAACCCAGGTCCAAATCATCTAAGCTAAGTCAGGTAGCATTGACTTCAAACAAAGTAAGCAAGTCTTGGAAGATGGACTAACCTCTCTAAACGTTTCTCTACAAGGGCCTTCCTCAATGCATTGTTCCCCAGTGAATCCCAGATCAACTGTGCTGACTTTAGAAAAGCATTTAAGTGGAAAAACTAACACTAAAAAATGAAATTAGCTGCGCAAGTGAGGACTTCTGGGATCTCTGCATGATAAAACCTGACAAAACCAAACACCCCACCTCTCCCCATCAGATCATCAGGCAACTAGGAAGATCTGCTACCTATTACCTTTCCATCTGGTTTGAATACAACTAACTAGATTCTTGAGTGGAATAAATAATATATTCTCCACTAAAAAAAGCAGAAAAAGATTCATTAGCATTAACTGCTATTATCTGTACCAAAATCAAGCTTCCCACTTCACTGTTCTGCTGCCTCAACAGTGGCAAAGGAGTAAATTGGTACCATGTATGTTTTCTAGGCCAAAGTTGCAAAGATTTACTGAAAGTCATCAAATATACTGTGCAAGGATGCGTCACTTTAAAGACTCTGTGGAGGAGAAAGATAGTTTTGATGAAAAAGAAGAAATCACGCTTTTCCCTTAGCAGTATATTTTGTGTTGCAGACTGCAGAGGAAATACACTCTCTCCAATATAAGGGTAGTAAGTTGTAACTGATATTTTGGGAATGTTTCCATGTTACCTCTAACTCTGCTTTATCTGCTGGAGAAAATGTCTCTGTACATTCTTCAGAAAGCTGAAATACCAGCATCTCTCCTTGTCACTGCAACACGGCAAAGCAGCAGAAAAGCCGTTTCCCGAGAGTGACAGGCAATTAGTTCAGAACAGGGTGTGTGGCTGTGGGGGATGTTCAAGTTGATAGTGTGACCACTCAGGTGTATAAAGAGCTTAAGGTTTAAACTGCCTTAAGGATGAAAGTAGTTTAGTGTCCACTTTCATTTACATGCAAGGCAAAGGAAATTCCAAGACAGTTTAGACACGCTCCCCTGTCAAAAATTACAGTGTTTCACATCTAAGGCTATCTTACAGAGACAGAGGAATAAAGTTCTGCACAGGGGAAAAATGCTAAGAAAGAAATACTTGTTTAGTCATGTAAAAAAAAGCTTTCTTTAATTTTTTCTCTTTGGGGAAAAAGAACAATGAAACAAAAAACCAAATCCACAAAACAAACACCGACCAAAAACTTACTAGTGTATTAAACCCAAGGTTTCCAGCTTGCATTTTTGCAGGCCAAATCTCAAAGAGCAGCACAAAGACTATTAGTTCCAGACTGACGGAATTGACGGCAACTGCAGGCAACTAATACTTCATGTTCGAGTTGCTCAGCTGCCAAGCAGCCCACCCTCTGTTCTGTCATCCCACAGCTACGCTGCACTGTAAAGTGAAGGCACAGGAGGAGGAAAAGCTACCTGGTCAAAGTCAAATCATGCCCAACAAAACCATGGAGAACTTGGATGAATTTGCACAGCGTGAGGATTTGTACAAACTGCTATGGAAAAAACCAAGAGGGGGGAAATACTGGAAACCTAGGAAGTCACTGTAGAACTGATACAGAAAGTTAAAAACTAATTTAACAATTGGAAAACTCACAGCACAAACATCCATTCTGTATTTACTGGTCTCTTAAACCAACAACAAAGACTTTCTACTTGACAAAATTATTAAATTGTGATTTGTGAAACGGACACTCCAGTAATCATTTACCCTTGAGCACTGTACTGCTGGGAATACCAGGTGTACATGCCTTCAAAGGCTGAAAAACTAAGTTAAGGAAGCCACAGAATCAGATAACTGCAATGGAAAAGACTCACAAAACATCTAACATATACTCCTGCCAAGAACTACTTTTCTAAATGTTCCTTACTGCTTTGGCAAATTCAGTTGGAAATAATCAAAAGGAATTCTCAAAGGCATCCTACACAAAGACAGTTACAGCCAATTTGCCAGAATTTTGTTTCCCTTTTATTTCTAATACTTCTTAGAACAGAGTCAGCGTCAGTCAACTGGATCTGAACACTGAATCAAAGAAGGGCTCCACATGAAAGTTAAGAGACTCGCGCCCTGCTGAGAATTTCATCTGAGGCCTTTACTACATTTGGCAGCATCATCAGCCTCAGATGACTCTTGGCCAATTGTCTGTCTTGTTTTAAAGGTGGACTAACAATATGCCAGTCAGAAGACTGCTTGGTATTCAGCAGGTAAAGGATATGGACAAAGCAATAATGGCAAGTGAGCGTACTAGTACACTGGTTTCTTCTGGTCTGCCCTTAATTTCAGGTGGCAGGAAAAGATTCATCTCTTCTCTTCTGAGTATTTATGCAGCATCCATAATTAGACACAGACTGATGCTAGAAGTCTTATTTGATCACATCATTTCAGATCTGGTGCTGACAAGTTTAGTGTTGCTTGCTAAGCTTTTAGTGGTTTGTTTGTTTTGCTAGAATACAGGCTATACAGAGAACCTTGCAATTTCTGTAATACTTAAAATTTGTGGGAAATTTGAAACACAAATAAAGATCTGTGACTTCTAGCTTTTAAAATCTTCATGAAGTAGAATTTAAAAAAATGAGTTAATGGAAATAAAATCGGTGCTTCAAACACACCCAGACACTTTGCACGGTAACCTTTGAACAAGTCTTTGAGTCTCCCAACAACCTTTGACAACTGACCAGTGACCACATACAGTGCTGCCTGCAGGCTACAGGTACTACAAATAAACAGCTTTAATAGATCAGACCTAGGGTTCATCTAATCCGTTACCTTCTCTCTGACAACAATCATTAGAGATTGCTGAAAGAGGAGTTCAAACATAAGCAGGCAGAGATACTCTCCCAGCTTCTACATATTTGTACTTCAAGAACTTCCATTAGCCAAAGCTGACCCCTTTTATTCAATGGTCCTAGATTGATTTATCTTCCATTAATTTATATCATTGTTCTCTGAACCTATATAAGTGTTTAGCATCCAAGACATCCTGTGGCAAGGCAGTCCACAGCTCTATTATCTGTGGTGAGAAGAGATACTTCTATTTGCTTTGAACCTGCACCTTCTAGTCTCCTTTGAGGCCCTCTTAGCTCTCCTGTCAGATGGATGGCAAGTGACTGACCTCAGTTCAATCTTCGTGCTCTTCACAGACATCATCACATATTCCCTGATTTAACTCTTTTCTGATCTATTGTTGTTACAGAAGTCTTTTCATATCTTTTGTCAACTGTCACACTTCTTTGGTCCTCTGGTCATTCCTCAGCTAATAACTTGGTTTTCAGGAGATAGGGAGATCAGAGCTGTACATGACATATTCTAGATGCGGATGTTCAATGACATAATTATGTTCATAATAATAATTACGTTATTTCGATCCCTATTCCTTTCTACAGATTCTTAGCAATCAGGTTTTTATTTTGTTTTGGTTTTGTTTGACTGCTAGGCATTAAATTCAAGTCTTCATAGATTCAAATTCAGATCTTGTTCCTGAGTTCAGTTCAGATCAATCATATACATAATGAACGTCCTCTTTTCCCCCACATGCACTGTATTTGTCAACACTGAATTTCATACTCTATATTATCCACAAAGTCCTGCAAATTCTTCCCTGTTGGCTCTAGCCTTACTAACATAATAGTATTATCTTTATAATTAACTTTATAATTTTAAATAATAATTCTAAACCTATCAAAATCCCCAAGCCCATAAAATATTAAAGGTATTCAATATTTCCATGACAGCTATGCAGGTACACTTAATATACACAATGCTAACTTCCAAGAAAAACTCATGCATCAAAAATAACTTGCGGGAACTGCTTGATATTATTTTAATATCACAAATCCAGATGTTCCACACACCTCCCTGGAAGACTGCAGAAAAACAAAGCACCAAGTGGACAAGATAAAAGATACAAAGAGAGAGATTACACAAAACAAAGTTACCATGAGATAAATAAGCCACAGACCCTATTTGAATTCCAGTCTATCTGTACTATGAAATCATTGCATCTTTGTTACTGTGAACATACTGTATCATGACCATATTCTACTGCATCCATTTCCTTCCCCTGGGACACAGAAATTAAGTCTTACTAAGTGGCTGTAAGGATGGATACTGCTGGGGGACAATGGACTAAATAAAGCCTAAGTAAATGAGGCTGGTCAGGCATGATTGCACATTAGCAGAGCCTGGCCCATCAGCAAGCTACCAACCACAGAATAAAGCAGCTAGGCAGAAAGGATTCAGTAGCAGAAATGGATAAAGGGTTGGGACCTTATGAGAAGCTCCTTCTCCCCTGTGACATAAAGGTTGTGGCAAGAGTGGAAATGTAACTATTTCTACTTTACTATTTCCCAAATACGTCCGCAACAGAAATGCTATCTACCAAAACACAAAATGTTCCTAAATGGGGGAAAAGAAGCCGAAGTGAGAGGCAATATGTTTAGGCTATGCTTTCTGTAGTGACTTGAACTTCTGCTACTTAAGCAAAACTGATACTGTGTTAGAATTTTATACAAGTAGTGTCATTGTACACACTATTCTTAATTACACAATGAGCTATCATTAGGGATGGCCACACCAAGCCAAGTTTTGGAGGTAATGGACATGTGTGTGCATGCACTTTAAAGATTCGGAAAGAAGCAGCTTTGAAGAGACACCACACATTCTACTATTTCATTTTAATAAATCAGAAAGTTCTCATTCCAGCCTTATCCATCTCCCCAGATATGACCTCGAACAAAAAGATGCCAAGAACTTAAAAGTTCAGTATGCCTTTACAATAACATTGCTATTTTTTTTATGTAGAGCGCAGCCAGTGAAGAAGAGTGGAATGCATCACCTGTGTAAATTCTGGAAATCTGCAGTGCTCCCTGAGCCACTTCACCCATTAACCCATTGGCCTTGAAAGTATAATTTCCCTGTGTAAAACCACACAAGGGATAGAAGCTGGTTTTGAATATAAGTTTTCCGAGTCACATTTTCTAGCACCTGTTTTTCACTTTAGGTTTACCCTCAAATTCAGCCCTAATTTCATCCATGTCTGTCTTGAATTAAAAAAGAATATAATTGTTGACTGTATTGCATTAAATAGTTCAGATGCGACCATCAAAAACCTGTGTGCTGTTTTTATTTGTTGGGAATCAATATATGTTAGGTACGATGTGCAGCTATTGCTTGCAGACCTATTAGCCCACAAGCTTCTTTAATTAGAGAAGCCAACAGACTTACGCAACAACTCTGTGTGGGCGCTATCTGCTTCATTCCCATCAAGTTAATGTATCACTGCCCTTGCATAACACACACTAGTGCTGAAATTATTGTTCTTTCCATGTTTTAGATCACTGCTGCTTAACAATACTCTCTGGGGGCTTGCAGATTTTAGCTTGAAGACGACCACTAGTCTTTCCTTATTTTTAGACTACTATTTGTCTAGGCACTGAACACTTTGGCCAGCTACACCAGCACCTGGAATTCAAAGGTGTATTTTAAATGGAAAGCTTTCTGAGTTGCTTGCTCATTTCATATAAACATATTCAATAAACAAGTTATTCCACACAGAGTGAGGTAAGTGAAGACTTGTGCCCTCTGCTTCTATATATTTCCCGTAACAGTTCCAATCCCATCGTGTCTTCCAAGCAAGACAAATGCATTTGGAACATCCAGGTCAGACTTCAGTGTGTGATAACAAGAGAACCAGGACACAGGCTATCTGGGTAAAGATTGATGCCAAACAGATGACAGTGTTGCCCACCTTTTCTTGAGTGGGGGTATTAATTCATATTCGTTTTCTCCCCAGCTGCCAATTTTCACAAAACTTAGGAGCATAATTATCTTTGAGATTTCTACCCCCTTCAAATTCAGTTTAATTGGGATGAAGGATTCAAAGTTATTGCTGTGGAGCCTATCCATCTCCATTTTACACGTTATTTGCTTAAAGAAAGAGGCCAAAAAGAAAAAACTAATGTAATGTTGGAAAACATACAAGCATTCAGCACACCCAAAAAATTTAGTATCAATATACCCACCCATCTTTAAATACCAAAACATACCGTTTTTTCCTCATTTTCAAATGCTTCTCTTGCTTCTTCATAGCTACAGATTTCTTCTCTGCATTCATGTTCTATGTCACCTTGCTTTAATTCTTCCAAAAATGTGTTGGCTCTCGGGTATCTTTTTAACACAGAATTGGCTTTGTCCTCTGTTAAGAACACTGAGTAAGAGAGAGACAACAAAGGTCACTTTTAAAATAGATATCCAAAACCTCATGTTAAAACTGCTCAAAGAAAATGTTTTGAGAAATAAAGAGCTTTTTCAAAGTCCTCCCCTTTATTTAATATGATAAAAGGCCTTTCCTAGTTTTATTCATTATTGTAAGTAGATGGGCCTACAATTTCAGTAGTTATTGTTATAACATCATAAATGTGGTGGACCTTGATTCAGCATCACAGTCACATATGCTTAAACAAGATTGAAGCCGGTGCCTAAGATGAAGTTCTCAGAAGAGACAGGCACATGTTCAGCTCAAGCAACTTCTTAAACTAAGATGAAACAGAACAAATAAATCCTGCTTGTGAACATCCAAAAAGATATTTGCAACTGCCTGAGGGTGTCACAGCCAAAATGTTCTGAAGTCTTTGATACAAATATTTATGAATATTACCCAGAGTCACATACACCAGCACAGCTGCATTTATCAAAGTTTAAGTCTATAAGTCTTCTTAAGCAACTTTGAAGCAGACTTTCTCCCTTCACCCCAGAAATGTCAACCCCGAAACAGGGACCCTTTTGGGGGTGTGTGGAGGAAATAGCCTCTTTCTATTTTCTTGAATCATACACAGAGCTTTACCTTATTTGATGAATCAAAACAACCCCAAAAGGCAACCAGCATTCTGCACAGGTATTCTTTATCTGCTTTCCTTGATTTTCTGTTCAAAGAAGAGAGTTGGAAGCAACCTCTTTTCTTCTGATGTTCCAGCTTTCCCTCAAACTCTCCGACCAAATGATTTTTACAGTAACATGCAGCAACTGGAACACTCCAAAATCCAGCAGACTGAATTACCTGGGAGGTACATCTGCAGTGAATGATGCAGAAATTCTCCAGGTATTTCAGGTCAGGAAGCAAGAACATCATGTCAGTCCAACACTGTTCTTAGGCTCTCACTGCCAGCAAGAGAGACTAATTATTTATTGCGTTGCCAAGCTAATACACCCATACCACTTTCCTGACCTATGCAATCATTTCTGCATTGGTTGATTTACAACTACTCTGGGACTGACGATATGCTGCAAAGACAAACTCTCCCTGTCTGCTGAAGGACAAAGACTGACTGGTTTAAGCAATGATTTATCTATAATTTTATATGTATCGGTTTGCTGTGTGTTTTTTCTCTTAATCATCTCATTTTGAATTTTAAAAAAGGATGGCAGCAAGTCTACAAAGAAGGTCACTACACGTCTGCTTTCTTGTAGGACAGATGGGGTGGCATTTTTCAGCAATGAAGCTACTACCATAATTAGGCTGATCTGCTTTAATTTCATTGTGTTTAGTCTCTTTGTTACAAATTGTTGGACAATCATCTTCCTTTTGCAAAGGAATAAATGAAGACTTGAAGATTAAACTCCAAAACACCAGTCACTCCTATACTTTTACAGTTGAGTACATGCGGTACATACACACACCACACAAATTGCACTATTCATGATGTTGTCAGAGGTTCGGTGCATAAAACTCTACAGCTGCATCTACTGCAATTTTAATTTTGTACAGCACCACAGGTGAGCACGTGGGCATCTCCTATTGTGTAAGTTCACTGACTAAATAACATAGCAATTAATATTCAAAAATCTCTTCAAAAAGGAAAGAAAAAAAGATGGCTTCTTTCCATTTCCTGCACAATTCTCCTGACTCCCCTCTAGGCGCGAAGATCTTGGGTTTCTTTCAAAATGCCTCAGTGATCACCTAAATGTGACGAGATGAAGGACTTGCCCACATCAGGAAGTCAGCATGCAGCCATGCATGGGAATAACTGCCAGTGTTCTACCTACTTCTCATCAACTCCTCCTGTGGGCATTCCTGAAGCAGAATAAGCTACAGCCCAGATTCTCTTAAGAATGTCCATATGTGGAGTCACTGAAGAGTAGATAATACACTACAAATCAAGCTTCCCTTCCTTCAGCAGATAAAACCCAGGGAATTTCATTTCACCGCTGGAATCTGTCCCATCTGTCCCTGAAAACAGCAATGACACAAACTACCACAGCTTTGTACTGGATGTAGAGGGACAAGAAATAAAGAGGAAAATGCAGGTAGCTGAAAATACCCTGATTTAAAGCTTCTGGCTCTCAGAAACATACAAATCTTTGGTTCTGCATGCACTTTCTAATTTACCAAAGAAGCAAACTGACAGTAAAGGTTTAAAAGCTGGTATGTTACAAAATATTGCATTTGATACACATTGGGATGAGTTTCTAGGTAATAGTTTAGCTTTCCAAAAAGAGCTAAGCATACATTTCTGCTTCAAAATGCATTGATGAAGAATGGCAAAACATTAAAATAATTCAATATTAAAGAACGGCCAATATGTGACTACATATAAACCCCAACTTTTTTATTTAGTAATTCATACTCAGAAAGCGTCTCTCTTCTCTCACAATACAGTATAGAAAATGCATACATCACAGAGACAAAAAAGCCCATTGAGGAAAATCAGCCACACCCCACATTAATTCTGAATGTAACTGATAAATATTGATCTATGATTAGTCCAGACCAGAAATGGCTTTTGACCCTGCAAGGCTGGAAAAAATGAAGTATATTAACTTGTTTTGATTTGAAATTTTTAAAGCTCTGCACACTCCTAGTGACTTTAAATCCTGTTCAGAAGTCAATACAAATGTAGCAAGGAAACAAAAACATACACTGATCAAAGCAATCTTGATGGAGATACTGATTGAAACACAGTGATTTAATGAGAACCAGTCATTGCCTGATGAATCCTATAAAAAGAGATAATGGAACCATATTGCAGAAACCACTTTGACTTCTTAGTATTCCAGGACCATCATCAGGTAGACATTCAGTTATAATTGCATAGGAGTGTGTAAAAAGCGTTTTGGGTTAGAAGCCCACCTAGCCAAGCTACAGCGTGGCTGAATTCACTGCAGCTGTAGAACATCAGGGAAGAGCTGCATGTGGCAAGAATAAAGTAACAACGCAAGATAAAACTTAATTTTTCACTTTGTTAATAAAGGAAAAAAAAATCAAAATTATGATTTTGGCATTATGTAAGATAGACGCAGAAACAAAAAATCTGAAGTCTCTTCCTCTCCCTTCATTTTTGTAGACTATAGATGAAGATACACAACTCCCAAATCTAATGCATTGGAATACGTTTATTTCTTCAAACATGCTTGTGCTCTGTGTGTAACTGTAATACTTGGCTTTTAGAAAGTTTTTATGCATCAGAAAGCTACCAAAAAACCATCCCAAAGTCTTAGTTTGTCTTAGTATTATTGAAGAGAATAATACAGTCAGATCAATCTATTATACAATGTCAAAAAACCCTGTGTGCTATTCTAACAGTGAATAGATACTCTAGCAACATGAAATTAAATCAGAATGAGACAGGCAAGGACACCAGAGGATAAATATGTCTCAGCCTGCCACCCGAAGCTGCGACAGGAAAAGAAAATAGGCTTCAGGTCTTTATCGACACAAGAACAGGGAGCAGCAGCATGGGAAAAGTATTCTGGGACACAGAAGTGTTGCTGAAGCAAAACCCAAGGCATCCAGGACACAAAAACCAGCTCTATTGAGATCATTATTGAGGTTTCCTTTTTCTGACTCCTTACCAACACCCAAGCAGATTAAAACCACCACCAAATACTAGAAATAAACATTTCATTTTAAATTTGATGCTGCAGCTACTGATTGAATATTTCTGTAGGTGACCTTAATATTATTAACTACTTGGTTTGCACAGGGCAGAAGGGAGGAAAATGTTTTGAGCATTTACATATAAAGCTTAAAAAGTGACTTCTATTCTGAGATTCTGGAGTTACTGGGACAAGTTTAGGAACAGTTAAACTAAAGTACACAAGGCTGGAAATTCAGTTCTGTGGTCTTCATTCTGCAGCCAGCTTTCAAAGACCCGCAATGAGTTTGTAATGATTATTATGGGCTGCATATAACGTCTCTGTCAGAACAGTAGTACGATTCCAGTTCAGCTTAGTACAGGCAAAGATCTGCATTGCAGTAACACCAAAATCAGTTCAATAGCAGAGGACATTTTTTGTGCGAATTGCCTGGGATTTTGAGCAGAGGACAGTTTTGGGTGTGTCAATGCCCATTTCATAAGGAATAATAAAGAATGCACACTCATTACTAAGTTAACAAACTTACCACTATCCATGATGATTACTGTCAACGCAGGGAACTTGCAAGTATCAAGTCTGTGAACAAAAGAGGAAACACCCTGTTGAGTTTGTGAAGTATGATGAACTTGGAAAACTTTCTCTTGATTCCCAAATATAGTTATAAATATATCAGTGTTGGAAACCCTGTGGTCAAGATTAATCCCTCTTTTGAGATGTACCACTACTGCACACAGACTAATTTTAGTAGTACTGTGTACTATCCAAAAAAAAAGGTAACTCTTGTGAAATGGTGAATGCTTTCATCTTTTTCAAAGCCTTCCATATTTAGAACATGCAAAAATACAAATATGAAATAGAAGGTGTGTATCATTTTAAACAAATCTGCAGCCTCTGTTTTACCTAACCAAAGTTGAAAGGTATTACATTCTCAGCTGTAATTACTTATACCTTATCTAAGACTTAAATCCATTCTGCAGAGATCAAGTCAACTCATTATCTTCAGTCTATGGATCAGATTTTTTGAAATCAGAATGAACCCATGCAAATTCATTCAGAGTTTGCTCCTGATTAAAACAGGATGCCTGCATAAAGTTCAAGGGCAGAACAAGACCTGCAATTTGGCAAAGGAACTTGCAAGACATGAGAGGATCCCAACCTGCCCTACAAGAACCTACATGTACTTTATACCTCATCTTGGAAGGAGAACAGATGAAAGATGCTCTCAGTCAAGAAAGTACCTGAAGCTCCTTGCACCCACCAGGCAGACAGCCAACAAGAACTACATCTGAAGGCAGCAACAGTAGTTTCAGGAACTGTTTTCAGTTTCTTGGAGTCTTTGTTAGTATGGGAGAAGTTAAGAAAATAAAAGCTTTCAGAAAAGTATGGGAAAGGTGCAGCTGTCTAAGCAAGTTGGTACAACACCATGAGGTTAAAGGTTTTTTTACTAATAAATTACCAACTCCTAAAGGTTAGCATTAGTTCTACTTCAGAGGCCAGGTTACACATCAACACATCATACCATAATAATGTCCTCACTCTCCATAAAACCAAAACCTCATAAGCAAATCTCTCCATAAAACAAGTGGTAACTATGCACAAAGGCTGGCCATAGCTCCTGTAATAAACAAAGAGGGGAAGTTAAGACTTCCAGCATGGTCCATCGTCATGCATTGCAATTCGTCATGCAACAACAGACTGCAGTACATGTAAGGACTGCTGCCAAAATCAATGGAGGTCTATAAGGACATCCCAGTCTGCTAACAAAATTGTAGGATTGGGACTCCAAAACATGTGGGATGGAGGAAGTAAGCTGATTTTAAAGCAAGTTCATCAAATCTGTAGAAAGGCAAATAAATGTGAATAAACACCAGACATTAAAGCACTCTTAATTTTTACCACCATAGTGTTTAGCTTTTCATTACTAAGTATTGTTGGATAACAGAAGCAGAGGGCTTAAAGAAATTATCAGAATATATATAATCTCTTTTAATAGCCTGAATTTTTCTTAGCAGACTACTCTACGCAAAGACAAAACTGCCTTTGCCACTTGCTTCTTGAATAAAATTAAAATTAGTGTCATTTTCTGAGTAGTCACATTGTTACAACCCAAATATCTGCACTGAAGAAATTTCCATGCTTTTAATAATGAACAGGTCACAAAAAAAGCCCCAAACTTGGCTACTGGTATAGCTATTCTCTTCATCTGTTACATCATGAGTTTCTTTTGCCATTTATTACCCTCCAGTTTCAGGTGGCTGCTGTTGCAACAGCCCCTCGATTAAGATTCAAAGCAATAGAAGAGCAAGACCCATGAGTGCTTACTTGCTCTGTTGAGCTGCAGTAACACAGTGCATGAAATGTACCTTCCCAAGGCTTCCCCTCTCTAATGGGGACATTCTTCTGCATTGAATTTCAGTTAATCTTTAATATTTCACCCTTTTAACAAATAACTTGGGTGCAGATTTCAACGACATTAAAAAAAAAAAGAAGAGATAAACATGCATCCGCATTCATGCTTACTGAGTCATAACTACATGCCTGCGCCTACTGGGAACTGTGGTGGAAACAAGGGGACTAATGTCCCTCTCCCCTGCTACAGGACATTTTCCACCAGGAGCAGAGTGCGACACTGCCTAGGCATGCAGTGCTGCCTTGGCACCTGGCAGTAGGTACTTGGTACATCATGACCTTTGGGAATGAACATCAGAATCCTGACATACCCAGACTGGGGAACTGGGGAAAACATGTGGAAGAGGAGAAGGAAAAAAAACCCACAAAAAGAAAAGCACCTTTTATTTTCTTCAGTGGAAATTGAGGCAAGTATATTATGAGCCAGTGACAAAAATAAAGATGTGCTGAATTGGCAGCAAAAACACAAATTACATTTCTCTTCACCCTTCCTTCATTACAAAAGGAACCTTCTCTAGGAAATACCTAATACAGCTTTCCAGCAGCTGTGGTGCAGAAATTTCCCTTCAACAATCTACATTAGATTCTTACAGCAATTACAAGTATTTAGAGCTCCCTGGAACTAATTATGCCCATTTCCCTACAAATCTGTGTCTTTTTTATGTTCCCCTGCCTTCCCTCTCCTTATCTCCCAAAACATCTTCATTTCCAAGCTCCCACAAAACATACCCAGCTTCCTGCTATGACACCCAAATACCTACCAGGCAAGAGGCCGATTGTGGACACAGGCAATGGTTGCCCTGCCACTACATGGACATTACACTCAGAACACACTCACCCCACTGCAGAGGAAACGCTTGGGTCTTTGCCCTCTACTTAACTGCCTGTTCCCCTAAAGGGAAGCAGCTTAATTATATTTTGGTCCTCTACTCTGACAGTCTTGGTTCAAATTTACTAAATAGTTCAAAGGTTGTTTGGAAGAAGGGCTCAAATACAGACAAGTACGTACATCTTTTTTACCTTCATAAACCAGCTAATAAAACTGAAGAGGGCTGTTGACACTACAGGAACATCTTTGACTCGCTACTGACTCATTTATTCCTCTACCCAGCTCTTTATTTAGGTTCCTGCTTTTAAGTCTTCATGAACCTTACTGAAGGGCTAGGACGATCCTATGATGTCAGAGCAATGTTTTTCATACATATATATATATACATACACACACAAATGCAAGAATGAAAAAACCCCCACAGATAGTATCTTACTAGTAACACCAATGTTTACGGTTTCAGGAATCCCTCTTCCAACTATTTGCTATATATTATCCCCTCCACACCCTCCAAGAGGTTATATATCACCTTAGATTTGCTTGTGAAAAAGTGACAATACAGTGGACAGCACGGACAACACTATAGCCAAGCTGAGTGTCAAATTCCAAGTTCAGTGGTAAGCTGACGTACCTGACCAACAAGTGATCTTCTCTGACTGCCTACCTGGCTGTCAGTATAATGGTAAATAACAAAACAAAACTAAAACAATCAACTATCCTCTTCTAGTAGAAAATATAATGACTCAGTGGGAAACACAATGAGTTCTAAAGCATGAGACAGCAAAGGAGACATACCAACAAGGTCCACGCTATTTACCAGCGGTACTGTGCTCACCACCAAAGGGCTGTAGCATCCGAGTAGAAACAGTTCGCATGAAATTGTAAGGAACTAATATTGAAGTAACAAAGCAACCTGTATGTTTCTTTCCACAACTAACCTAAATATTTTTTTTCCTCAATCCTGAAAGTGCCCAAACCTTGTATACGCTACATATAAGCACAAAGCACAGAATATTTTTATACACATTTCCAAAGCTGGTAATCATATTCTAGCAGTGCAGTGTATCCCTTAAATCAGGAAGCTAATTTCAGCATTAAAAGTTGTTGGCTTAAGACAGTATTTCTGCAAGATTTTGTTGCATTTGTCCAGATAACCATATTTGGTTGGCAGGTGTATCTCTTCTGGGTACACTTCCTAATTACAAGTTTAATGGAAACTTGTGTGCAGCACGTATCATCGAAGGACAGAGGATCTGACAGAGGGCACACAAATTCAAACTGCCTTCACTATTCTCACTCACTGGCTGTTATGTATTCTAGGGAGACAAAACATCAAGAACAAAGCGGGTCCTTAAGGGAAGGGATTACAAAGAGAAGGGAAAATAAGAATAACGTAAAGCAGCAGCAGTATTTTCCCTCACTCAGTTTCTCACTTGCTGTGTTAACAGGGACTTAAAACACTGCAAGGCCATCACGCTCCTCTCACAGCTGGGGAGGGATGCGCATTACAGTACCTAGGTATGGAAGAGGGAAGTGGCATTTTTCATTCTGCAATACAACTCTAACAGGGGATGCAGCTATTAATTTTAGTTTTGTAATCTGTACAATTAATGAGACCACTGGGATGCAATTTACAACCAGATGCCACATAGAGCTATACAATTTTTTAAAGTTACAAATATTTTGGTTTTTCTGGAACTTTGTATGAAAGCAAATGCATTCAAGGGACACTGCTAACTAAAACATCAGTAGATGCTCCCTCTAAAAATAAACACCCCTTTTCTAGTACCCAGCCTCAAACCAGGTGCAATGAAACAACTGAAACACTCTTGTGGGAGGTTTGTTTAGAAGAAAATGAAAACATTAAATAATTACACAGGAAGACATATGGTAATTCCTGATTGCCATTTATTCAAAATGTGCTATATGCCTACCTAAAAATCCCAGTCCCACCACGTGTCTCTTACATCCTTGGAAAAAATGTTACAGAAGACCACAATTTTACTTATTATAATCTGTTTCAAAAGAACTTTTTCCCCAAGAAAGGTGCACAAAAGAATTTACATGGATTCAAATGCTGGAGAAATTTATTGATCTTTCTCTGAACTGGAAGTCCACAGTTTAAGGATATGGGAGAAGCCTATATTTATTAAGTCTAGTTTGCTTGCAACAGCAAGCTTTTCCAGGGAATTCAGGTGGGAATAAAGAAGGATGGAACACTTTGGCAACTACTCTGTCAGAGAAGGATACAAAAGATTTGTTCCACCTGAGACTACATGGGACAAGGGTAAGAGTGAAATAGAGAACTGAAAAAATTCCTCTGCTTTGCAGATGCTATCTGATCACAACATTATAAAACTTTATCATTGATTTTGATTACACACAGACCCGAAACCACAGCCCAGATCACTACGAGAAACCTATACTTAGTGGACTGCCATTACGTCTTAAAACCAATAAAATATATCATTACTCACAGAACTAGCATGCTGAGTACAACTCTCGAACACCGCCCTGTTAGCAAAGAGAAGGCGGTTCCTCATGACGGCAGCTGGACAGGACTTCTGCTGGCTGAGACTGAAGTCTAAGCTTCTGCCTCAACTCCATTACCTCTTCCTTACTTAGTGTTTTTTGTTGTTTCAAGGCTGTGACAATATTCTGGCTGGTTATTCTCTGGTTACTTCCAGGCTCCTCCAGTTCAAAGAGGGAGTTGCTATAACCTATCTCTTCCTTCCCCTCCACTTCAAAACCAGACAAGAACAGCCTCTGGATATACACATTTTGGTGACTAGGACATCTGGGAGCAGAAGTAACAACACCCTCCCTTTGGACGGGGAGTATTTTGGTGGGTTTCATTGTTTTAAACTGAGTGTGGACCACCTGAGGCAGTTCCTGGGAGGTATAATTGAACACTTAGGTAACTATTTGTACTGAAACGAGAATTGCACAAATCCTCAAGACACCATGCCTTTCTGAGCAGCCTACCTATGCAACACCTTAGTTTTCTGTAAGCTACTGCTAAAAGACACTGCTTTAGGTTAGACAGTATCACTATGCTTTGGGAATTCAAATTTGGGGTATTTAACTTGATAATCCATTTAAGTGTTGACACAACAAAAACCAATTCCTCTCCTTTTTCAAGTGGGAATGGTGAACAATTAAACAAAGCTTTCACAGTAGGATGTATTTTTATTCTGATTTTGTTTGGACACAAAACTAATGATACTGTGTTACTTACCCATTCCAGTTTCCGTGTTCTCCCCGCTCCCCCCAACACCTTTTAACTAAATCTGACACTGAGATTTCTTCTGTGCTACCATAAGTTTTCCAAGAAAATCAATGACCAAAAAGAATAGAGAAAACCCATTAATGTTCTTACTGAAGTAAAGATAGGGTTTACCAAGTGTAGCAGTATCTCAGGAAGCACGGCACCTTTGGCAGCTGTAAATCATTATCCATTTTCGCCAGCAGAAAGTAGGTAGTCAGAAAGCATACACCATGCTCAGAACAAGCTGCAGCCTGAACAGACCTTTGCAAGCTGGCAAGTCGAAAAAAGTTGAAGAGATGAGAATAGGGAAAGATCACAGTCAGCGCATAAAAGATGTCAGAATATTGTGGTGATTTGGGTTCGGGTCACGGGAATAAACATGTTAGAGAACGGAGGAGAACTCAGATTAATGAAGTAGGAAAGGGCAAAAGGTAACAGAGACAGGAAAACAGCTTCATTACAGCTCTGGTGCTCACTGACCTAATTACTGTTTAAGTGGCAGCTTCCAAATAAAACTCAAGTTGTCAGCTACTTTGATAGTATCTATTCTAACTTAGACTTGAATAGCTGGACTCTTTATCTGAAGCAAGTACAGTGGTCATGAATAATAACCTCTAAGTGTATTATATTTATCTCTATCTGTGACTATACTCACATTAGCCAGGAATACAGAGCAATAGGAGTGAATCTGAAGAACAAAACAGTTGGTGCTGAGGACCCACCATTAACACAACACACACCATTGAGAATTTTACTTTGGGGTAGCTCTAATTTAATTTCATGAGCTGAACACTGTGCGGCAGTGGGACGATAACAGGTATGCTCTTGGAGCATATCTTCTGGTTTACTTTCATCCCAAAGTAATTCAGTCTGAATGCTTTGAAATAATTCTGCAACACAAACCAAAGCACAGTAATTGGTGACAATTGGGAGTTTTGCTTCCAAAGCATACTCCTAATATGAACCAAAACGCTACTGCAGATACACCCAATGCATATTGTATGACTACACTCAAAAGTAGTACGAAGCTGTGAGGAAGGAAGCTCTACACAAATGACTCCTCAGCAAAGAACCAAAGGTTGTTATGGGGTGACAGTGAATATCTGGCAAAACTTCCTGTGGAGCTACAAAATTACTTTGACAAACAAGTTGACAAAACCAGAGGTAATGTGAGGCTCTCCCTCAAGCAAAAAACCAAACCAACCAACCAACAACTAAACCCCAGAAACAAAAAACCTTACCACAGTGGAAGAGATTTCTGAAGCAGTCTATGTGCTTCTCTCGTTTTCAAATGTGTTCTTACTGTGGGAATTAAATACTGCTAATACACAGGATACCACAGGGCCCAATCTAAGAGCTAAAAACCTGAAATACCACACTGTTTGCTCAGAAACGCCAGAAAAAAAATACAGCTAACCTGGGAACTAGGAGACAACCTAGCCACACCTCACCCCCCAAAAAAACCTCCACGAACGAAAAAACCACATTCTGCCTCCCCCCACCCAAAGAGCGGAAATTTGCAATTACAGACTACAAAATTAACATCCAATTTATGATCACCATTATCAATACTTTTGATAACTTCCTCTCCAAAATGTTACCAACTTCTAAAATAAAGTAACACACAAAGTCAATAAACAATAAGCCAGGGAATCTATACAGTGAGCCTTCTGCCTCACATTTACAGGTGGCTGAAGTTTTAAATAATGTATTGAAAAATTCTTATGTTGTATTAGTAAAGTGGCAGCTACTTATTGAATAACTATCATGTATTTTTTTTTAATTTATAGTAAGACAAAACAATCAATGGACCTGCTACCGCTTTTCAAGAAAAAACCCACATGAACGTAATCAGAATTCCTGCAGATTGTTTCCTTTATAGCATGTTTTCACTCACAACACCCCTAAACTATAAGCAGCCTTGAATGTGCACTCATTTATTTTCTTCCCCTGTTTTGTCCCCCTGTTTTCATACAAATGAAATGTTTGCTTATGTTTTGTAAATTACAAACAAGCCAACTTTCTTTTTGCAGTTCAGACCATCTCCTGATGCTTTACGGACAACAAACTGAGGAAACATTACTCAGAAGCTTTCAACTCCAGTCGGAAACTGGATTGTATATGGATTAAAAATTACATGCTGGTTTTATTTAAAAAATAATAATAATAAAAAAAATCTTTCTGTTTAAATAATCACCGTACAACAAACCACTCAGTTCAGAGAAGGCAGACATTCAGTTGATCTAATCGTAACACACAGAGTATGTCCGGATAAGCTGGTCTCTTGGCTATGTACCTGTGACCAGAGAAAAGAAGATAAACACATTACAGCTAACCATTATTTCTCACAAAATGAGAAACAGAAGGGTACCCACTGGCCTAAGCTGACATACATGTAAATAAATCAAAGGACCTGAATTTTCACATTGTGCCTACATCATGGACCTTGCTGCCATAAGATGCCGTTCAGGACAAAAGTAGTAACAGGTTTTAAAAACGGAAAGGAAATCAATGAGGGAGAGGTTTGGTGATTACTATAACACAATTCTCCACATGTATCCTCTATTCCATGAAGTTTCCAATCTACTGATAAAGATGACTTTACCCGGGAAGGCTCACTCTGTCCATGCTCTACTCTAAGACTCTTCCCATAGCATCTCCTGCCAGTTGCTGGCACAACACACAACATCCAGCTTTTTGGCTGATTTGATATAGTTCTTACTTAGTGTTCTCCAGTGTGTTAAAAAGGCTAACCATTTACCTTCCAACAATGCCAAAATGACTAATCATTTTGCTTCCAGCAACCTTCATGTTATTAATACCTAGTTTAGAATCTTTGACAGTTTGTGGCCAGATCTAATTTCCCACATGTTTCAACCATTTGCTAAAATTCAGGAGCTGTTGACCTTCAGATTATAGTATTACACAGTTTTTCAAAGAAAGAATGTATTATTATATACACACACGAGACACCACATATACCTTTTATTGGTAACTACCTGGTTATGAAAGGAGGGAAGCAGTCTGGTGACCAGTATGGAATGAGTAACTATACCCAGTTCCTCTCCAAAGTGGTTTAAAACTGGATTAGGACTAGGGGAGTAAATACCAGCACATAATAGAAATCAAGCTGATAGATGGCAAGTGGTCTCTTCAGTGGATCCTACTCACTATCTACAATCTCAATTTTTCATTCGACTCTAGGTCTCCCATCTGCCCCCAAATCAACATATCAAAACATTCAGGATAAGCAAGAAGTAGATTATAAAAGTGCTGTCTGCCTTTGGTTGAGAGAAGGAAGGGAAGAGAGCAGGGAGAGCGGTACTACCCTTACTTCAGATTATACCTCTCCAGACACGAGAGAGAAGGGCCAAGCAACAGTACCTTGGCACAGTCCATTCACAAGACCGTAATTTCATTGCAGGTACAGTGTTTGTCCACTCAGCAAAGGTCACAACATTAAAGGTAAAAATGTACAATTTTTCCTACTTTGAAACTTGCACAGATACTTTCTTCCCCAACACATCTTAAAAAGCAAAACCATGACCCAAATGTCACAAATACCACCTTTATGGATTTTACAATAACACAAACTGACTATAAAATTCAGCCTCCAACTGTACCAGTCTGTATCCAATATTCAAGTCTCTCCTTTTCACAGAAAAAAAAAGAGACTTGACAATATCATATATTTGAAAAATATTATCTTCAACTCACGGAAGTTTTTCTTGAAATTGTTACAATACTGTGAAGGGTAAGGAGCAGCTGCTATTTTTTAAAATCGGCTTCCCTCTAAACTATCAGCATTTTCCAAGCAGCTATTAAAAAAAAAAAAAAACGAAACAGAAAGATTCCAGATCTCACAATGTGTGTTTTTGTACTCAAAAGAAACCAGGATAATTTCACGTTGGCGTCATCGTTTTGCATACAATAATTTTATAACAAACATAAGCCTACTATTTCATGAAGTCTATTTTGCTTTTCTGTGATGAGGCAAAGGTGAGGCAAATATTCTGTTCTGTACAGAAATTGCATTTACCACTTGTTTGGTAGTCCAATGTCTTACACCTCATTTAATTTAGAAAAATTAGCCAGAAAACAACAAAAAGTAATTTCTTTGTGAAGTGCAAACAAAGCCTTCTCTTCCAAATATTTACGCACCATCAGCATGTTTTAATACAAGTTTCCACCTTGCCTGTCTTCCCCTGAAGCAAGGCACATATGACAGCATTTCAGAGCATGTTTTAATGGGATTTTCCAGTCAACCAAAAATCAAATTGCATAGAAGTGATGGAAGAGTCATAAATGTGTATTTCACCTTATTGAATTATATGGTAACTAGGGAAAAAGATAATGAGGCACAACTCCTTTACAGATTTTTATGAAGTTTTCTGTCACGCTGGGAAACTGCATAAAGAGAGTGCACAGAAAGGTGTACACCACCAGAATCCACAGAACAGCTGCAGTCACACTCCTCAGTAAAACAGAAGGGTAAACAGCCCTATAAACCAGAAGAAAAAAAAAAAAAAAAAGATTTTTTTTTAATACTGCTATTTCAGAGTCTCACAACACCTATGCCCATCTCCCCTCACATTAGCTTAACCTATTTGTAAATTCAGGTAAAGCTGCACAGTGTCTTTTTTTACTGCAATACATTTAATTTTTTCTAAGTAGGATTTGAACAAACCTACACACAAAAGTACTCCAGCTGATTTACACATTTGGAGTATAATAAAAAATGATGTTTTGTCTTCAGCCTTGAAGAGGGGTCAAAGAATTTCTCCTCCCTTCCTACCACTGCTGCCCACCCCTTGCTGGGCATCAGAGCCCCTGATGCGGGCTGATGCACTGCGCTACAGCTTCGCACCTCTCCCACCAACCTCCCTCTCCTCCCCTACCCCTTTGCTCTCAAAGATGGCCACAGAAACTATGAACTTCCTAGACTGTATCTACCACTGAAGCCAACCTATTGGGCAAGCAGTTTTGCATCCCTCCTTAGTTACCCTGTAGTCTCAGTAACACAGATTACATTTGGTTTAATAACATCACAATCAAGTATCAATTTTTCTTTTAAATGGGTACAAGTCTGCAAGAATTACTAGAAATGCAAAAATTAAAAACTTCAGCAGTATTTCTTTTCAAAGGGTGTTGACACAGTTTTCCTATTTTGAGACTGTTTCCCTTCAGTAAAATATCTTTGTGTCTACGTGGGGTTTTGTCATGTCCTCTAGTCCAATGATTTTACTCATTGGTCCCTTCCATACAACTACTGTCAACAGCAGAAAACGTTAAATTCATGGAAGTTTTCTGAAAGAAAGCACAGTAGTATAGAGGATGGAGGCATTCTGAACACTGTAACTTGAGAAAAAACTGGAAGACAAATTAACATCCAATTCAAATTTGTCATTATGAAGAAATAAATACCACAGTAAAGCTTTAAGTCACATCTTATAACTGATCAACCCCACAGCACAAATCCATAGGAAATGAAGCTGCACGAGTTCTAGCAGTCATAAAGCTACCAGTATCAGGGCATACTTACGAAGAGTCTTCCACACTTTCCAGCACTGAAAACACTAGAGCAGCTCCCAAAACTAAACCAGTCATTTTACTGATGCTCTCCTACTCCTTATGAAGTGATACAGTACAATACCCATTCTGCCTGTGAGTAGGAAGCACAAAAAAGTATATAACAAAACCAATTCAGAACGATTTTAGCTTTAGAAATCAGTCTTAGAAGATTTAAGGCATGAAAAATTTTACACATATTGAAGTTCCTAACACTGACATGCCAAATTAATGTGTCAAATTTGTGTGCAATTAACTGTATTTGAAGATATAATTTATCTTAGTTGTAGCAAAAGCATATACAGAATTAAAACACAGTTAAATCTTGAAAACTTCATTCACAACTGAAAGATCCTCTACAGGATCTAGCATGTCCAACATTTATTCTCGAAAGATTTAAAGGGTGTTCCTCCCCACTCCCAAGAAGCTGTATACCTACTCCAGCACCCAGGGAATGTGAAAAAGGACAGGAATCTTCTAATGCAAACAAATACATCACTGGTATTTTTTAAATCTGGTAATTTTGTTGTATTCATTTACATATGTAATACTTTGCAGAAGTCACTGGACAACCTTCCTAGACATGCTGTCCACCAGCAGGTGCACCTCCACCTTTTGTACTTCTGGTGTAGATTACTTCACCCACACAAAAAATTCACAGAATCATAGAGCAGCCTAGGTTGGAAGGAACCTCAAAAGATCACCTGGTCCAACCTTTCGTGGGAAAGGGAGCCCAGATGAGGTTATCTAACACTCTGTCCAATTGCATCTTGAAAACCTCCAGTGATGGGGACTTCACCACATCCCTGGGGAGGTTGTTCCAGTGAATGATTGTTCTCACTGTAAAAAATTTCTTTCTTCTATTGAGATGAAAATTTTGATGAAATCTTTGCCAAGAGTTCCTAAAGAACAGTCATAGTGGAAATGCTTTGATACTTCTGTTTTTCTGAGACTGCTGCAGATCTGATGAGCTTGTAGTTGGGCACTTCTTTACAGTTCATCATAAGTGTTTTTTCCATAAAAGGTGAGTTTATTCACCTTTCTTCTAAATTTCTGAGTTTGACTCAAAGATCTGTTCTCCAGGTTCTTGGTCGTCTTGAGGGATTTCTATGTATCTTCCCCCTTGAGCAGTTTGCTGCCATTCTTCAAAGATGTCAGCTGAGAAAGATACTGATACATTGCTGCTTGACTGATAGTTTTGGAGTCGGCACTTAAATCAATGCCAGCTAAAGCTACTGTCTGAGTAAGTAGCCCATCCCCCTCAGTCACATAGTCCCACTCCCTCCCTTAAGTCAATAAAAGGTCCAGCTGGTAGCCCCCAAGGCCAGCCAGAGGTAGCCCAGTGGAAAGCCTTTTGGGTGCATGTGTGTCAGTATGCTTGTTTTAGCTTGATTGGTTTCATTTTAAAACAAATCAGCTCCCCGGTTCAGTTGGCTGCACAGCATTAAGAGTGCTAGTGCCAGCACAAGAGAAGCAGTCAAAATGCAAAACCTAGCAAGGATGGAGGGGAAAAGCAAGAACTCTTGTTTTCAGGCAGCAGAACAAGCTTAGATCAGTTAAGCTGCTTACAAGCCACACAATCAGTTCTCCAGATTAAGCCATGCCTTTATTTTGCTGCTGCCCACAGCTCTGATAATCAACAGTAGCAAACAGAAAACAGTACAGTGAGTCCGTTTCATTTCTGATACTCAGAAGTGCTTGGCAGTACTGAAATAAAATGTCACAGACTGTGCTAATTTCATCTGCCACAGGGGAGATCTATAGGAAGACAAGCAAGAGAGCTAATAATTCTGCTGGCTTCCCCATAGCCATGAGAATGAAAGCTAGGGACACAAAGATGAACAGAAAGTTGCTTCTCCTCCCAGCTTTATTTAGCAAATAGTTTGAAGAGTAATACTCTGCAAATAAAAGCTGAAGAGTACACACAAGGTCAGTCAATAGCACACTGATAAACCTGGAGGTACAGGCAGGTGTGAAAGTTCACGTCTGATGAAGCCACTACTTCTGAATTTTCCTGGTAGCATTCCTGTAAACTGCCTCACACCAGCGAACTAACAAATTCACACTTTTTGAGCCAAAAAGGAGTAATTATTCAATGCTAAATAGTAAACATTTAGAAATACAGCTAATTATAATAAATATTACAAAGTTTAGACAGTTACATTAAACAGTTAATTTAGTGATAAGGATTTAATGAGGAATGGCTGTAAAGTGAATCTTGAAACTGGTCCACAGCATTCCTTCTTATATTACCGGAAAACACAGAGCTCAGTAAAACAGGAACATCCAGAATTACAACAATCGGGTATACCGTCTTGGTGTAAACAAAGAAATTTCACCTATCCTAGAGTTCTGGCAAGCACAGAAGTTCTGCAGTTTCAGGCAACAGAATGAATACTTCACCAAGATTAAGAAGTTTTATCTACAATAAACTATTCCAATACTACCTTTCACACGGTGTCTCTCTCTGAATTTTAGTATCACTTAATCTGACCACTGTTGGAGCAATCATATTGGTGCAGACTGAACACTACATTGAAAAACTCTAAGTATGTTGAGTGGGTGAACTTAAAACACGAGATGCCAACACTCAAAAGTCATTTCAGAAGTGACATGAGAAGGTTGATTCAAATGCTTTAAAAGAAACACTCCATTGAGCAGGTACACAACATAAAGTAATGTATAAAATACAAATGATCTCAAACTTTCAAGACACAACTGCAGGACAGACTGTCTCTCCCCAACGTAATGGCATCTACTCTCAAAAAAAAGTAAAAAATATTGTTCAGGAGTCTTAGCCCTGGATGCTAACTCCAATATGCTGGGCTCTGCAAAAGTTTCTTGTCTGATTTTACAAGTGTATTTCTGAACAGATGCATAACTTTTATCCAAAGTTGAAGATATTTTACGTAATGATTATCTATCATTAAAAATAAGTGATAGCCTGAGATACGCAGAAAATAGCTTTCAGCAAATATGTTTCCTTAGCAAGCAAAAACACATGCTGTGATTTTAGGTGGTTAGTATGTAATTTCTTTAACTTCCAGTATGAAGACAGGCTTTGCTTTTGAAATGTACCTATTTTAATCACGGTATTCAGCAACATTGATTAAAACACAGATCACTTGATAAGTACCATCAAAACTATTGCCAACAAGAAAATGGGCTAAGCCTATTTCAGAACTCATAAATGTATATCAAAATTTTACAAGAATCAGTAAACAAAACAAAGGTAAACAAGGAAAGGGCTGGGTATTGTCAGATTGGATTTGAAAAGGTCAAACAGTTACCGACATCTGAACTCAAACAAAAATAGCTGGCAGGAGAACACATATTAGACATTAGGTCATTTAATCCACTCCCTTGCCAGTTCTGTATTGTTCTCTACTGCACATTGTAAGTGCTTTTGTTTATAATGTGGAAAAGGAGAGGAAGCAAGGGATGGGGGGATGAAAGCAAATTGTCTTTGGAGGCTGAACCAAAAAAAACATTAAAGAAACATGAGCCAGAGAAAGACAGCATCCTGGAAATACAGCTGATTGAAAGAGCAAGATGAAAAGCCCCAGAGAAGTTCAGAATTAAGCTGAGAAACTGAAAGCAAAAGCTCTTAACAGGATGGCGCAAGAAAAGAAAATTCTTGCCTATAGGAACCTGGTGTCATTTGTTGAGTAAATGAGAAGAAATGAAGCATATAAGATTTATGGGATTAATGGAAGAGGGAAGTGGAGAGGCAAAATGGCTTAGGTGTTTCCCAGCACTCATACTGGGGGTAAGTGGTACCAACCGCATCTCTTGTTCCCCCACCCACCCAGCTGTTTATAAGAGCCAGGTAAGAGTCAAAAAGTCAGTCTTTTTTATTTTTTTCCCAACCTGATTAATTCTGTGATCAACCTCACCAGATGGATATGGAAACGGTTACACTATTGCAAGTGAGAGGTCACAGAGGTAGGCAGGACACAATGATGGAAGAGAGGATCACAGGAAAAGGGAGCTGTTTAAAACAAAAATACTTCACAATACTGTGGTCTAAAATAAATTAACACTGTTCTCAAATATGTTTTATCCCTTCATTCATGACTCTAGATAAATTACTTTAAAAATGCTCTTTCAGTGTGGGCACTAGCTACATGCATTTTATTTTAGGGGTGCTTCTATCAAAATCCAAGTGCTTGATTTGCAAAAGCAGCATAGGCTTACAACAGATATTCAATTTATTTGCCCCTGTGCACCTAATATAAACCAGAACACTGAACTCAATGCCCTGAAAACAAATCAGATCCTACCTGGACCAGATTTGGTCTGCATAGTTTTATCTTTCATTCTTCATGTGGAGTGGAAGGATGATTATTTCCGTCTTAGGAGAATTTTATCAATTAAGGGGGATATTTGTTGAGTACTGAAATATTAAGGTGATAAGCACAACAGAAGACACAAGGAAATTTATAATTCCATAGTGAAAGCAGAATCTGAATGCAAATTTGAGTCACATTCAACAAAAGAAGACTGATGCCTTAATACCTATATGTGTTATAACCAGGTGCAATGCTTTGCCATTCGAGCGAATACATTACCTTCCAGCATTAGTTGGATGAAAATTTCTGGATAAAATTCTGTGAGAAAGGGATAATCCCTGTTTTGCCCAGGGATTTCCTGATATTTGCTAATTCCAAGAAAATGGAGATACTCAGGAATCCCAGGCTCTACCCTAAACTGTTTCAGACAATAAAATTTTCTTGCCTAAGAGAGGTTGAAGTGAGATGGTTGAACAGATGAGTAAAAAGTTTCACTCCTCTGTTTCCATGCAGTACTCTCACACAGAAATTCCCCATCCCCTCTTCTCTGGCTTCTAATCTCACTCCCCTGGTCGAGCAAGAACGCCTGCAAATTTACCCTTACTAGATATGTCTACTCAGACTACTAGTCACCTCTTGCACTTGTAAACCTCCCCCACAACCGCTTTATCAATGGCACTCCCTCTGTTCAACACAAGACCCAGAATGCACAACAATGTAGTTGCACAATCCCTTTACACAGGTGTGTGCATACCTGTGTGTATACATACACATATGTACAGTAAAAAAATTGTGCTTTCACATACATACCTATTTTTTATACACAAAATATAAACTCCTTCCCCATCACACATGCATAAGCATCCCTACAGCAGTGCAGAGAACTGGATGTGAGTAACTAGGTTAATCAGAAAAAAATGTTTAAAAGGTTAGTGTGAACCTGTGGGTAATGCTCCATGCCACTTCACCGCACTGCTGTATAAACAATGGTGCCGGCATGGGGAGAAGATGGTAAAGAAGGTGGCAACAAGCAGCAAGGCTGCAGAAAAAGCAAGACTAGTTTTCTTTTCAGTGACAGCACCAGCCTATGGTAAAAAATTTAAGGTGTTGATTTTAATCTAGAACACCAACAGCTGCATAACTGTCCCTCTTCTCCCCCCAGACTTATCTATAACAATGGGGTTATGAAAACTTGAGATTCCTTGAAGTGCCTTCATTTACTCATAGTCTTCTTCCCTCTACTCACGAGCTCCATTCCTCTCTGTTTTGTTCCCAACAAGGGGTTCACCCCTCAAACAACGCAACACTCAAATCCACTTTCAACTGAGATGACACTGAGGCTCCCTGTGCCCCTCTCATTCCCCATGGATACGAATAAATTGTTCCCTTGCCAGTGTCAGGCTAGGAGAGGTCCATCAGACCCCTGGACAATCACACTCATAGCCTCAATACACCAACCCGTGCTCAGCAGCTTAAAGCTTCAGCTGCAGTGACTGTCCCGGCTACTGCAGCTCTAAGACAGACGGAGCCTTTGGGTGACCCTGCTGAAAGTGGAAAAAGTTTTAACAGGAATATGAAAGCTTCAAACAGTTGTGGCTGTATTTTGTGGTTTTGTTTTGGTGGTGGTGTTTTTTAAAAACTTAAAAGAAAAATTTACTAGCTGCCTGTTTTGGAGACAACCATCCACCTCTTTCAAAGAAAAAGTCCACAGGATTTTTCCTTTGTTAAATACAGTCAACTCATTTTCTTCCCTGGCTTAACTGGAAATGGCACAAACCCCTCGAGAGAAGTTTTCCGGGCGGTCCCGCCAGCCCCAGCAGCCGCCGGAGCCCGGCAAGGGGAGGGCGGCCAGGGACGTTTCGCCCTTTCTCCCCTCTGAAGGCCTCCCCGCCGGCCACGCCGGGACCTGCCGGGCGCAGCCCCCCACGGGACCCCCGCCCCACGCACACCCACCGGGCAGCGCCCCAGGACAGCCCGCGGAGCCGTGCCCTGCCCGGGGGGCGGCAGCGCCTCTGTCTGTGGGTGCCCCCACAGGCAGGCGAAAGGCCCACGGCGCGGCTGCCCGCTCCGCTCCCGGAACACCCCGGCTCGGCCAGCTCTCCGCCACCGGCCGCGCTGCGCCCCTCCGTCCGGCCCAGCCCGCGGGACGGGGTCGAAGCCCCCGCGGCTGCTCCGCACTCACCGCTGCCGCCCGAGGCGGGGATCCGCCGGCAGACGGTGTGCGGGCGGCGGAGGTGACCGAGCGCCGNTCCCCGGCGCAGGGTGGTGCCTTCCACCGCCTGCCTTGGGGACCTCCCCTCGGCCGTCGCACGGGGCCAGGCAGACCCCGTTAACGGTCGGAAAGGGGAGCTCGGCGGCGGTTGCCTCACCGCTGCCCGCCGAAGCACCCCCCCCCCCCCCCCCCCNGGAGCCGTGCCCTGCCCTGCCCGGGGGGCGGCAGCGCCTCTGTCTGTGGGTGCCCCCACAGGCAGGCGAAAGGCCCACGGCGCGGCTGCCCGCTCCGCTCCCGGAACACCCCGGCTCGGCCAGCTCTCCGCCACCGGCCGCGCTGCGCCCCTCCGTCCGGCCCAGCCCGCGGGACGGGGTCGAAGCCCCCGCGGCTGCTCCGCACTCACCGCTGCCGCCCGAGGCGGGGATCCGCCGGCAGACGGTGTGCGGGCGGCGGAGGTGACCGAGCGCCG